>PVJD01000392.1:126178-459794 GCA_004026545.1 Mormoops blainvillei | reverse complement strand
CAGCCATCTCAGATTGCTTTATAGCTCGGGCAGGGTGCCCTGGGAAAACACAGGGTGGGGCTGACCTTGGCCTGCATCACTCAGGAAACACCAGAGCCAGTGCACCCAGTGGACAGTCACAGACCACATCTGCGCACCACTACGCTGCCCCTGCACTGCTGACCCTCCATGGAGGGCGGAGGTTGGTGGTCAGTGGTCACAGCCAGTCCTTGCAACTGACTGGCCTGGATAAATCCCCCCCATTGACCTGCCAACAGCAACCAAAGCTCAACTAAAGAGGAAGGTATATTCAGCCCACACGAAGGGTGCATCTCGAGTACCCAGCTTGGGTGAAAGGGGAGGCTATGCCACTGGACCCTACAGGACATCTACTACAATACGCCCCACTACCAAGACATGGAGTCAAAGCAGCTCTACCTGATACATAGAAACAAACACAGGGAGGCTGTCAAAACAAGGAGACAAAGAAACATGGACCAAATGAAAGAACAGATCAAAACTCCAGAAAAAGAGCTAAATGACATGGAGATAAGCAACCTATCAGACAGAGTTCAAAACACTGGTTATAAGGATGCTCAAGGAACTTAGTGAGGACCTCAGCAGCATAAAAAAGACCCAGTCAGAAACGAAGGACACACTAATTGAAATAAAGAACAATTTACAGGGAAACAACAGTAGAGTGGATGAAGCCGAGAATCAAATCAATGATTTGGAACATAAGGAAGCAAAAAACCACCATGCAGAACAAGAAGAAGAAAAAGGAATTTAAAAAAATGAGGATAGTATAAACAGCCTCTGGGACAACTTTAAGAGGTCCACCATTTGCCACATAGGGATGCTAGAAGGAGAAGCAGCAGAGCCAGAAATTGGAAATCTATCTGAAAAAATAGTGAAAGAAAACTTCCCTAATTTGGTGAAAGAAATAGACATGCAAGTCCAGGAAGCACGGAGAATCCCAATAATGATGGATGCAAAGAGGCCCACTCCAAGACAATTCATTATTAAAAGGCCAAATGTTAAAGATAAAGAAGAACTCTTCAAAGCAACAAGAGAAAAGAAGTTAGTTACCTACAGGGGAGTTCCCATAAGACAGTCAGCTGATTTCTCAAAAGAAGCTCTGCAGGCTAGAAGGGATTGGCAAGAAACATTCAAAGTCATGAAAAGCAGGGACCTACAGCCAAGACTGCTCTACCCAGCAAAGCTATCATTCAGAATTGGAGGACAGATTAAGAGCTTCCCAGACAAGAAAAAACTAAAGGAGTTCATCATCACCAAACCATTATTATTTGAAATGTTAAAGGGACTTATTTAAGAAAAAGAAGAAGCTCAAAACTATGAACAATAAAATGGCAAAAAATACACATCTATCAACGACTGAATCTAACAAACCAAGTAAGCAAACAAGAAGAACAGAGACATAATCACAGATACAGAGACCGTTTTGATGGTTGCCAGATGGGAGGGGGGTGGGGAGAATGGGTGAAGAGGTGAGAGGATTAAGAAATTCAAATAGGCAGTTACAGAGTAGTCATGGGGATGCAAAGGACAGTATAGGAAATGGAGTAGCCAAACAACTTATGTGCATGACCCATGGACATGAACAATGGGATTGCCTGAGGGAGTAGGTGTTGCTGGGTAGAGGGGGGCAAAGGAGGGAAAAATCAGGACAACTGATTCGTAGCATTGTCAATAAAATATAATTTTAAAAATTGTGTGTGTGTGTGTGTGTGTGTATAGTACTTCCCAGCATGCATTTCTGCCAGGTTCTTCAGATCGGTCATCTCTCCCTGCATCTACTCTACCACCACGGTGTCCACCCCAACACCTTTTGGTTGGCTTGGTAGTGAGTAGCGTCAGTAATAAGTTTACTTCACAGCTCCTCAACTCAGGTTGGTAGGCAGGGGTGGGGCTTTCTTTATGGGCCCCGACATCTCATCATGTAGAGCTGACGGAGAGGTGTAACGCCTCTCCTTTTCCTCTCTCTGCCTTAAGTTAGTTTCAGTTCCTCTCGGCTTCTAACATTATCTCATGTCAGTCCTAGTCTTTTCGGTTTTGTCATGACTTTCCTTTGCCTTCCTGTGCCTTCCTGAGGTTTTTAATGAAAAATGTAGAGAGGCTGCATCAGAAATAGCAAGTTCCTTATATGAAGCAGAAATCCCCTGTGGAAGATTTTTAACAGTTCTGTTTTTGTATCCTTCTGCCAGAGTCAACTTGGATTCTGGAAAGAGTTGGAAATAGAACCCTGCCCAGGCCCACTGAAGGAGTGGCTGAATCACGGGGAGGGGGAGCTGCCCACAGCTGGAGTACTTGCAGGGCATAGGAGGCATCGGAATAGAATGGAACACTTGAGAGCAATGTTTATCCTCAGCTCACTTCCAGATCTCCGAGGCTGAGGCAGCGTAAATCTATGAAGGGCAACTCAGCTGCTTTTCCTGTTTACCTGGGAAGTGTTTTCTTCCCTCATGGGCAAACTGAGCTGGTGGTTTTGGTAGGGAAATGACTGGGCTGCGTAATACCTGTTTTCCTACCTACAGGTAAATAAGACCTAGCAGGACAACAGGAAGCCTGGCTGCACGTCTGGCTTTCTTACTGGCTCACTGCAAATCCCTTCCCTACTGTACAGTAACCGCCTCCTATCCACGAGGGCTATGTCCCAAGACCCAGTAGATGCCTGAACCCGCGGATAGTACTGAACCTGATACACGTACATACCTACCTATGACGAAGTTTAATTTGTAAATTAAACACAGTAAGAGATTAACAACCACTAGTAATAAAATGGAACAATTATAACAACATAATGTAATAAAAGTCATGTGAATGTGCCGCCTGCCTCTCTCTCTCTCTCTCTCTCTCTCTCTCTCTCTCTCTCTCTCTCTCATAACTGAGATAGCAAGTAAGTGATGAACAGGCACGTAGCACATACAGCATGGATGCACTGGACATAGGGAGGACTCATGTCCCGTGTGGGACAGAATGGCACGGTGCGAGGTTTCATTGTGCTGCTCAGAACTGCACGAATTTTAAACTTATGAATTGTTCCTTTCTGGAATTTTCCATCCATTATTTTTGGACTATGGTTGACTATGGGCGATTAAAACCATAGAAAGTAAAGCTGTGGATAAGGGAAGACGACTGCACTTTAGTTTTTTTTATGCAGGTCCAGCCTGTCTATTCCCTTCCTGCGCCATAAGATTTCTTTGTATACTTATATTTCAGCCTTGGAATTGCTCTCCACCTGTGGTTAGCTTAACATTCTGATCTTATCAACTCTGAGATCAAAAGAATAGTTGTGTTTTAAGTCTGGAGGGACACAGCCTCTAGTAGTATAAGCAACTGCCATCTATGACTTGAGAAAACATGTCATAGCTGTGCCGAATCCATAGCTTTGAATGAAAGCCATAATGTTTTTGATTCATAGCAAAAGTTAAAAGAGCTATTTCTGGCATTTCTTCTTTCACATGCCACTGGTGTGTACTGGATAATGTGATTATTATATTAATATGGCTAGAGCCAGGATAAACATAATAAAAAGAGCTATTGCCCTGGCCAAGTGGCTCAGTGGGTTGGAGCATCATCCCACACACTAAAAAGGTTGCAGGTTCGATCCCTGGTCATGGCATATACCTAGGTTGCTGGTTTGATCCCCAGTCAGGACATGTATGAGAGGCAACCTGTCGCTGTTTCTCTCTCACATGAATGTTTTCTTTCTTTCTTCCTCTCTCTCTCTCTCTCTACCCCTCTTTCTAAAATCAATAAACATATCTTCAGGTGAGGATTAAAGTAATTTTTTAAAAAGGGCTATTATTTTTAATGCCCTTTGACACTAGCTCCAGAGCACAAAACAGAGAATACAAGGCCAGCTTTCCTGATGCGGAGCCACTTAGCAGTGGCCAGGCCTGTCCCATGGAGGAGTGAGCCTCATGACCAGAGGGATAATGACGAAAGGCTGGGAGATGACATACAGAAGGGTTGTTGAAAGCCTTGCGGTGGGAAGACAGTTCAGCTGAGTTATCGCCAACAGCCTCCAGGATTTTTAATGATAGAGAGAAGGCATACGGGATAATTTCCCATATGAAGAGTCTATAGGTGGAAACTGAACTGTGCTTGTTAGTGCCTAGACAGGTACCAGGTGGGGGCAGGCATTCAGATGATGTTTGTTTAATGAATGAACAGGAAACATCAGTGAAACTGTCATATCAGTCTCATGATCTTGAGCAATAATCAGCATTACCAGCACATCAGCTTCTCGTTCCTATGGTCACTGACATGAGAGGAGGGGAATCCCGTTTGCCTATACTTAAAAGACAGAGTAGTTCAAAAACACAGACACCAACAAAAAACCAGCTCACTGGAATTCCCAGAGTCTCCACTTCACAGGTGGTACTAGGAGTCACTCTGATAACAAAAGAAAACCACTTCAGAAAATTTCAAGCACTAAACTCTGTAAGTTGAATACAGTACCTAGAGAAATGAGGCGTGTTAGCTACGTATTTATAAAGTTTATTAGAATATGCTTTGATTTGTGCCCTACTGGAAGCTTCTGTCTGTGGAAACTGAGGTATTTATGTGATGTAGCAAGGCAGACACTGAGCAGAGAGTGCAGGACCCAACCAGCTCTCCCAACAATCATTTGGGCCACCTCGGCACTCTTTTTATTTTTCTAATCTTAATGACTCCAAAAGTTATTGAGTAGATTAAGTAAGATAATGCATAAGAGTGTTTAATAGATGTTTTTTCCCTCCTTCCCCCTGCCTTTTAGACAGAGAAATCATTGGAGTGGAGTAAAAACTTTAATAGCTGGTATATGTGGAAATGCTGGATGAGTGAGGATATTTTAAAATATATGTAAAATATATGTTTAATATTATTTACAGATCAAAATAATTATTACTATTGCCCCCATGCAGCTGTGAATAAGTGGGTAGAATCTGGACAAAAGTCTGTCAATAGTTTACTTGGCGGGTGCTGGGCTGGAATAGATTCATTCCTAAGATTAGTTAGGCAGGTTTCCAAATTTGTCTGCCTTGGCTTAGCTTACACACTTTGCCTTTGATTAAATGTTTTCGATTTCTTATTTCCCTGGACTCAAACCCCATCTCTGCAACTTCCTTTACTTTTAGAAGGATCTTAAGTTCCAAGGAAAAAGAGTTGCTTTCATTAGTTTTAAAAGCCTTAGTGCTTGGGTGGGGCTCAGTCACACCCTCCACAAATCTGCAGACTGGAAGTTTAAATTTGTCGTGCTGTGGGCTGTACAGTGAAACCATGTACCATAGAAAAGTGGTGAATGACTCACTCACATGTGATCTTCTGAGAGAGAGGGATTCAGAAAGAGTATGCCGCGAGGACAGCAAGTCCCTTCCTAGTGAATGTTCTGGTTCCCTGTCCTGGGATGTGGGTCAATGTTATGAATCTGAATGGAGGTCACCAAGTTAAGCTGGGATCTCAAGAACAGTATTGGTACTAGGATACTGTCATAGTGCCACATCCAGCAAGACCAGGGACGTTGTATTTATTGGCGCATCAAGAAGGGGTTCAACTCTCAGGGACAGGTTTATATTTACAGGCTTGCTACACATACACGCACTCAAACACACACACACACACTGCTCATTTATTTATTTACCTTGAAAAATATAATTGTTACTTAGACAAAAATCCTTATGCTCCAGTACTTTGCAGACACCAGGTGCACATGGAACCCTAGTCCAGAGATCACCTCCATGCAAGGAGAGCAAAGGGCTTTAGATGGAAAAACTCATCCTCACAGTGGGGAAATACCTGACCCTGGACCACTGGGTCCTGGGGCCAAGCCCCTCTTTCCTTAGAACGGGCTTTGAATAATATTTCAGAGTGAGTCTCTTTGAGGATTTTGTGTGGAGCTTGCATTGCCCGTGGACACAATTTTTTAAAATATGCTAACACCTTTCAGCCGGGTGGCTTCAGCTCAGGAGCCAGTCTTTCTCATTGAAATGAGTTTGTATATCTTTGTTTTGATGGTTATTTGCTGATTTTACTAGTCTAATGCTCAGGAACCATCTAATTTGCCTGCTTTTCAAATTCTGGGTACGTGGGGAGGAATGTACCATGTGGCTGTTTCCATATATGGCCTACTGCAATATGACTTGAAACCAGAGGCTCTTGTTCCACGTACCTGCAGTGTGCCATAAGGACGTAAGGAACTTTATACTTAGAGTCAGCAGCTGGCTTTCAATTTCTGGCAGTGATACAATAGGGCATTTGTGGGATGGTGTAATAATTACCCTTCTAGAAATGCAGCCGGAGAACAATGTGGATGTGCTCCTGACATACCTAATTTTTCTTTATTAATCCATCATGAAAGATTTTTGCAAATTTTTATAATCTTACCTGAAATAGGCTGAACTTATATGCAACTTATTATTCCCTTATGTAACTGCCATTGGACATGTCTCTTATGTTTAGCTCCTAGCTTTCTTTCAGTTGCTCCAAAACTATGTCTTAAGCCCTGGCTGAATAGCTCAGTTGGTTAGAACGTTGTCCCCATATGCCAAGGCTGAGGGTTTGATCCCCAGTCAGGACACAGAAGAATCAACCAATGAGTGCATAAGTAAGTGGAACAAGAAATTCATGTTCTCTCTCTCCCAAAAATCAGTAAATGAGAAAATAAATAAAACTTTGTCTTAAAATCTTCAGGAACCGTGCTATGAGTCCTCATTGCAGAATCCCATATTGTAAAGAAGTGACAGTTTTCCACCCACATACTGCCTAACACTTTGGGTTTTTCAGATGTCACAAACATGGTCCCTTCAGTCTTCATCTATGTACGTTGAAGAGTCCTGATGCTTTTAGGGTCATTCGAACCACACCCAGTCCTGAGTGTGTTCGTGTTTTATAGGTGTCAAAGCTCAGCCACAGTTGTTAAATATTTTGCTCCACCTGTGAGCAGCAAAGGAGTTTTTCAAACCCTGACAGAAGTCTGAGTCATTGTGAACTTGGTCCTATTGTTCAGTTTGTGGAACTGTAGGCTGGCCTTCAGAGAGAGAGAAAGAGTGAATCACGCAGGCTGAGGCAGAAAAGGGTTCCTGCAGAGTCCCTGGCTCTGCCGGGCGATGGGACATGTGGGAAGACTTGTAAGTGGAGCTTCTCAGGGAGAAGGGCCTTTCATCCTTCCGGGGCTGATCATTTTGTGCCGTTAAGAGGTCTGATGAAATTCAGAGGGAGGGGCCGCTGGGGTTCCTTCCCTTCTTTCCACTCCTCCCCCATCCTTGCCAAGAGTTACTGAGACCTTACTGGGTGCCAGATACTGTGTTAATAAGCATTTGTATGGATTAACTTCACCAGGATTATCTGATATCTAATGAAAGAGCCAAGGAGTGCCATTTTTTACATTCATTTCTCTAAACTAATTAGAAACTACTTTGGTATTAGTAAACAATAAATGTAACAGCTCTCTCTATATAAATAGGCTTATGCTGTGTGCTCTCCAAGTTTCAAAATAAATTATTGGGCTAAAAGTACCCTGTGTTCAAATATGATACATGTTTTTTCCTTTAGTAAAATATTTCTAGCTCACTGAATAATAACTCTCAGTGATTTTTCCAGGAAGCTTTGCTCAAGCAGTCTTTCCACTCCTTGACGTGGTCAAGAGGACTGAAAGTATTTGTATTGAAGGCTGGCTTTTGTGGGAGGCGTCCCCTTTCCCTGCCCCCTCACTCATGTCATTTAGTGCAAAACTACATGGAAGGAAAGGGAGGGCCTTTGCTCCTAAAAGCTGTGTCTGCAAAGTTATCAACCAATCAGCAGCAATTCAATCCAACTCACATTTTAATTATACTAATGATGAATATGGGAGCATTTTGATAACTTATGTGGTGTGAAACAGAGCCTCTAGATGGAAGTGTGGCCAAAGCCCATGAAAGTCTCCAAAAGCCCTGCCCTTGGCTTACCCTAGCACCTTCTGGGCAAATGTGACAAAGGCACCTCTTCCGGCCTCCACGGATGGCCTGGGCTCCACTCCATCGCCATTGCTATCGTCTGCCATTCTGGCCATTGTTCTTGCTGCTTTCGTTCAAATGCAGCAAATTTATTCTTGCCTCGGGGCCTTTGCATCAACTGCTCCCTCTGCCTGAAGCAGTTCTCCAAAACTCTGTCTAGCCCCTTCTTAGCTAAGTGATGTTATCTCCTTGACCGCCCCGTCTGGTCCAGCTGCTTCCAGGTAACCTGATCACGTCATCCTCCAAACGAGAATGTAGAATGTTCGGCAAACTTTTTCTGCGAAGGCCCAGATGTTCAATATTTTCGACTTATGAGCAGCACGGTCTCTGTCACAGCTACTCCATTCTGCATTGCAGCGGGAAAGCAGCCATAGACCATATGTAAACGAATGGGCGTGACGGTGCTCCAGTCAGTCTTTATCTATGAAGACTGAAATTTGAATTTCATATAATTTTCACATGTCACCAACCATTCTTTTGATTTTTTTTTAAATCGACTATTGAAAATGTAAAAACTGTCCTTAGCTTGTCGGCCATACAAAAACAGGATTTGGCCCATGAACTGATCCCTGCTCCCTGCCGTGATCCTGTTGCATTTCCATCTTATTGGTATCTGAAATTATCTTATTTACTCATTTGTTTATATGTTGTCTGTCTCTCCTGGCAGACTGTAAGCTCCTTGAAGGCAGGTTCTTTGTCTTATTCACTGTATCATCTCTAGCGACCAGAGCAGTGCCCGTAATGTGGAGGTGCTTTGTGAATATTTGGTGATTGGATGAATAAATCTATATTATTTCTTGAGCTACTAAATCCAACAAAGTCCTCCTTCCACATATCTCCTATGCATGTCCTCTTCCGGGCACCACAACCTACGCAGGTCTTTGCCTCTGTTTGTTTGTCCCTGTGGTAGTGTTGAAACAGAAGGGCAACCAAGTCCGGGCTCATGCTGTCACTGCTGAGCCAAAAAAGCAGAGACAGGGCTTGGATTATAATTGCGCTTTTATTAATAGCAGCAATCTGAGAAGGTGGCGGGTATAAAAACCCCTAACATCCACCTTACCTTGAGCTTTCAGAAGCAAGTTTGTATAGGAGAAATATGGGAATTTGGGAGGGGGAAATTCCTAGGGGGAATTTTGGGAGTGGGAGCTGAAAGGGGAGTCACGCAGCTTCTTGTTCGGTGTTCTCTCTCCGGATCGCATTAGCCTTCCTCACTTCTGCAGACATCTGTGGCTTATGGTAGGTGCTGGGGGGTGGTTATGTACTCTCTGGTCAGGGAGGAGAGGTATAAACCATTTGCTTTTAAGTGTCCTTGGTTAGGGGAAATAAGGTCTTGCGATTCACCAGCTGGCTGCAAATTGCTCAAACCGTCTGGCCTTGTTTAATTTTCTTGTCTCAGTTTCCCCATGCCACTTGCCCCGGAATTTTCCTAGCTTCTTACTATCTCCTCTCAGAATCTCAAGCCTTCTTGACCCCTTGTCTCCAGGCTACCCTATAGTATAGTTCCTTGCTAAATAAAGTACGTCTTTTACTATATCATTTCTCTGTGAAAACCAAAACCTTTTCACAATATTCCTATTACCTACAGTATAAAGTCCAACTCCTCAGATGGACCCTTACCTGGGACCCTAATCAGTTCCCTGCCTACTTTTCCAGCCTTATTTCTGAGCCTTCCCTGGAAATTGCCCTGTGGTCCAGCGGCCTCATCTCCTCATTGCCTCTGAAGCCACTGCACCTTCCCACCTTTGCCCGGGCCGTGCGCCAGCACCCGTTAGCACTCTCCTCAGACAGGCATTCCCCGTGTAATATGCTGCAGTGAGTGATGGGAAACAGGAAGGATGGAGCCGAGCCTGAGGAAAGCCGGAAGATGAAAAGTAAATATGACCAAATGTGACTTAGTCAGTAATGAAGTGGGTTAAAGAGGATTTAGTTATTTTGGGGGGAATAATTGAAAGGTGCTGCGTGGTAGAGTTGTCGGGGCTGGTGCTTTTCAAACTACTGTGCAGACGGGTATTGAGAAATCTTGTTAAAATGCAGATTCTGGCCTTCAGTGTGGGGCAGGGCCTGAGATTTTGCATTTTTAACAAGCTCCCAGGTGATGCCCATGCTTCTGACTCTAGGACGATTCTTTGAGTATCAGGAATCTAAGTAATGCTTAGGAAAGGAGCCTTTTCCATAGGACTTAGATATGGAAACAGGAAGTCAGTGGGCCTGCCCCTCAGAGGCCTGCCTGTACATCATGAGAACACCTAAGAGTTCTAGATAACAATAAAGACATTTCTTGCATTCCGAATGACTGAATCAGTGCGTGATGATTTAAGTCTTCTTGGTGAAGGAGGGGTTGCTGAAGAGAACTAACGAGTGTGTTAGGCTGCAGCTTAAAGGAAGAAGGGCAAGCCACACTTGCCCTGGCTAGTGTGGCTCAGTGCATTGAGCACTGGTCTGGGAACCAAAGGGACACTGGTTCGGTTCCCAGTCAGGGCACATGCCTAGGTTGCAGGCCAGGTCCCCAGTGCGGGGCACATGAGAGGCAGCCACACATTGATGTTGAGAATAAAAAGAAATAAATAAATAAATAAATAAAAGGAAGCGCCTTTAAGTCCTGAGATGGTGGCAGTGAAAGTGTCCATTGGGAAATGAAAAGCGTCTAATATCGGTTGGGCTGCTGGCCTATCATCACACACACACACACACACACACACACACACACACACAGGTGTAGGCTGGAGTGCAGTACTTTTGTTACAGAAAAATGAAGCGACCAGACACTGAGGGGTTAGGAGCACGATCTTTATTTACGTGCACGGGCCCAGAGGAGACAAACTCCAAATTCTGAGCCCAGAACAATAGCCCCGCACTCCTTTTATGCTGGGCCAAGTGGGGGAAGGGTCTTGGGAGGTATAGATTTAGTGCCAAAGGGGCTTACAGAGGTGGGAGATAAGCATTTACAGCATTTGTCAGGGCAAATGGTGTCTCAATATCTACAGCATTAGTCAGGGCAAATGGTGTCTCAACATCTACAGCATTAGTCAGGGCAAATAGCATTTCATCTTTGGTATCAGCCTTGATTTCCTCTACACTTTCCCCTTGAAATAGCCAGGTTATCTCCTCTCTCCAAGGAAGCACCTCTTTTGATCCACCAGAATATGTATTTCAGAATTTAGGTTTTGCTTGAGTACAAGCAATGTACTTCACTCTAACAAAATAATAGGACTCATTTCTGTAATGTGTATCTCTAAACAGAAGAGTGGTTAGGGAAGTATTTTGCTGGTGTAATAAACTTGCCTGTTTCATCAGTTTCTCTTTAATTATTAGCCTGGCCCTTGTATCTCTGACTAATCAATAGCTGGCCTTTTGATGAAACTAGTTTTATTTTCCTGTGGTTTAACTTCGTACAAATTGTTAAGTTATCCAGATTAATGATTTTCTGTCATCAGTAATTTTCCCTCTGCTTTTATCACAGAAGAACTTCTGCTTGGGCGACTGAACTCTGATCTTGGCAGAGAGCCACCGCCATGGTAAGTTGTGGAGTGCCTCATCCTACCTGGTGCCAGCCGCAGGCAGGTACAGGATGCTTACTCAGTGACAGATGGCTTATACAAAGGCTTGTTTGCTCAACAGTGAGGAGGGAGGAGGAAATGAAAGGCAGTTCCTTCTTTTAAGCACCATTTTAATTTCTTTCAAGGGTGGTGAATAACTTGACCCTGAAAGTTAATTCAGAGAGAATCCGTTGAATCCTTCTAACATCCTGCAATACAGAATCAAGTTGTAGTTCATTATAGAAAAATTAGGCAAAGAAAGAGAAAAAATGAAAATTCTGTAGATTCCCACCAGGACATGAGTGCCATCCACATTTTGGTGTGACCCCATCGTAACAGACTCATCAGGAAGGGTGTATCTCACCATGCGGGCTTATCACCTGCCCCCCGGCTTTTGGCTGTGATTGGACTCCCTAGAGCTTGGTTATCTGATCTTTGAGACACGCAGGGAACCCGATCCCTTTGAGAATTCCATGAAGTTCAATGCTGAGATGGAACCTGAGCTTAGCTGCAAACGCGGCTCTACCTAAGGCTGACCATCTGCTCTTCCTCGCCCACCCAAGTAAGGTTTCTGAATAGGCAGGTGATTCTGATCCCTGCTGTTCTGGGAGGGAATAACAGAAGCAGACTCTTATACCTAGAGAGAAACGAGAGATCCCGCCAGATGCAGACACCCTCCTTTAGGAAGATAGATGTGTGAACTATCCTGAACAAACAGTAATATACTCTTAAACTTTTTTTTTATGTTAGACATTCTAGAACTTTGTCATCCCTGACAGACAAAGGCTTACTCATGTCTGTTCCAAATTAGTTATGCTTTAACTCAAAATTCATTTCTTCCTGATAGATTCCCCCCGGACAAGGAGAACATTTACTCAGAAATGTTTACAGTGCCCTTACTTTTTGCCAGACATGGTACTTGGCTCTGGGGACTCAAAATTAATGGGACACTCTTCCTGTCCTTAACAAGCTCACAGCCTTCCTGCGTGCGATGACTGTAATCGAGTTATCCTTTGATGTGCTTTCCAGTCAAGGAAAATTGCTTCAGTGCTCTCATGTTTTCTCCTAGGACCTGATTTCCCATCACAACTGTTACTTATCAAGCAGATAAAGGACATTTTTAAAGGAAAAGAAAAACACACAATGATCACAATATTGTAATTCCCCATTATTTTCCATCACTTTATTTTAGACCCTACTCACATGTACAATGGTTTTTAAATATTGTATTAGTAATAAAAGCATAAATAACAGTTAAGTATGTATTTAATCTTCACTCTACTAACATGCTAATATTACATGTTGTAGCTTATTAAAATTATTTACTCTAGATGGTGAAAGTATGGATGTTTTTAAAAACTTTTTTTCATTTAATGATTTTAGAGAGAGAAAGAGATTTGTTTTTCCACTTATTTATTCATCCATTGGTTGATTCTCATACATGCCCTGACCAGAGATTGAACCCACAACCTTGGTGTATGGGAACGACGCTCTAACAAACTGAGCTACCCAGCCAGGGCTGAAAGTATGGATGTTTTAATTTTCTTCTTAAATTAAAATAAAATCTTTCCTACCCTGACCGGTGTGGCTCAGTTGGTTGGGCATTGTCCCGCAGAGCGAAGGATCGCTGGTTCCATTCCCAGTCAGGGCACAGGCCTGGGTTGCAGGTTAGGTGTGTGTCAGGTTGTTGACTGATGTTTCTCTCTCACATCAGTGTCCCTTTCCCTCTTCCTCCCTCCCTTCCCCTCTTTCTAAAAATAAATAAATAAATAAAATATTTAAAGAAATATTTTCCAAATCCCTACAATGATTATATAATATGTTTCTAAAAGGAACACATGTTTTAAAAGCTCTTGTACTCAAGTATTTTGTTAAAATTTTATGGAGGTATAATTTACATGTAGTGAAATACAGAGCTCTTAAGGTTACTGGTAAATGAGTTTTGACAAATATATGGACCATGTAATCTATTCTTCTATCAAGATAGAATATTTCATCACTCCAGGGCATTCATTCATGCCCTTTCCAGGTCCCCACTCTGCGCCCCACACCAGAAATGCAACCACTTTTCTGATTGTTACCACCAGAGATAGTGATTATTTTGCCTGTTCTAGAACATCCCATAAATGTGAACATAGAGCATGTACTCTTTTGTGTCTAGCTTCTATTATTGAGCATTATATTTTTTTGCAATCCATCCGTGTTGCTGTAATTATCAGCAGTTTCACCCTCCGTTGCTTTTTATTGCTGATTAGTATTCCATTATATTGTATGGCAATCTTTTTTATTTTTATCATCTTCATTATCATTTCAATAACTGAATAATATTTCTTTGATTGTGATATAACACTTATTTCTAGCTATTCATTTTTGTCATTCTTCACCACATCCTTCCTGTTCCCTTTGCCCGATGCCACAAGGAACTTTCCCGGGGTGGAATC
Source organism: Mormoops blainvillei (assembly GCA_004026545.1). Classification (NCBI taxonomy): domain Eukaryota; kingdom Metazoa; phylum Chordata; class Mammalia; order Chiroptera; family Mormoopidae; genus Mormoops; species Mormoops blainvillei. The sequence continues at coordinate 445,841 of PVJD01000392.1, read as the reverse complement.
CCCTGCCTTCCCAGAACAAATAATGGTACATCATGCTCTGGAATTTAATCAATACAGATATTTTAGAGGCTACAGGAACAAATTCCCCAAGCTTATCTTTTTCCTGGAAAAAAATAAAAGTGACTAAGAAGGCCCATGAATAAGCTGAACCATGTTTGCAAATCCCTCTGTCAATTCACCTTGTTAGATATTAATTTTAACCCCTTAGTAGTGTCCCTCATGCAGTAATGCAGTTTGCTTTAAAGTGGAATGCAGTGTTTGAGTACCATGCAGATTTTTTTTCAACACTGGACTTCCAAAAGAACCTTGTGAAACATTCAACTCAGGAAGCTGTTTCATGGTAGGGCCAAGGGCTGAATTAGGCCGTCTTGGAATTTTGATAGCAAATCACCAATATGCTTATTACTGCTGATGTAGTAGGAGAAAAGAAGTGCCTGTGTTAATTTCCTAGCTTTGCATCACAAAGTACCACAACCTGGGTGACACAATAGAAATTTGTTTTCTCACAGTTCTGGAGCCCAGAAGTCCAAAATCAAGGATTGGCACAGCCACAATCCCTCTGAAACTTACGAGAGACTCCTTCCTTTTCTTTCTAGCTTCTGGTGGTTTGCTAGTTATCTTTAGGTGTCCCTTGGCTTGCAGCTGCTTAACTCCCATCTCTGCCTTAATCGTCATGTGGTGTCCAACCTGTGTGTCTCTGTCTTCACATGCTGTTTTCTTTTAAGGACACCAGTCATATTGGATTAAGGAATCGACCTACTCCAGTAAGACCTCCTCTTAATTGAAGTAATTATATCTACGATGGCCCTATTTCCCAATGAGATCACGTTATGAAGTACTGGGGTTGGGACTTCAACATATTTTTATTTTTTTGGTGGGGCGTACAATTCAGCCCATAGCAGTGCCCAAGGAAGTTAATGTCAGAGATTTCTACTTTGCTCAGTCAAGTAAGCATATGAGGATGATGACTAAGTGCTGGATGCCGACCATGTCTGGGAGGTGAAAGCCTGGTCTCTCAGCAGATGAGGCCCACACTCTCTGGTACCTGAGTTCTTTGAATGGGTTTGATGTGGGCCAGAGTGGGCCTGAGAGGTACAGGCCAAGGTGGACTAGCTCAAAGAGCTCAAGTCTGACTAAACTAGAGAACTAGTGGCCTTAGGGTATAAAAATTCTGAATGCCTTTAGATGGGCCATATTCCATTGTTGGATCAAATTAAATCATTAGAAAGCCTTAGGTCTATCCTACATCGTTTTTGCCGCCTTGTACAAATGCTCTGTTCTGGATCTTGCCTTGGCCTTATCCTATAGACTTGCATTCGGGATTTTAACAGAGCTATATTATATGAATCTCACAATTACGTTTATTGTGGAATTGTTGTTGAAGTCATATTTGATGATGATGATGAGAATGATAGCTACTGAGTTTGTTTTAGAGTTTACTGTTTGCTGAGTTTTGTGCTAAGTGCTTTGCTATATTATCCTGCTTCATTATTACAACAACTCTCTGGGTTGATATTATTATTCTTAACATACAGGTGAGAAAAGTGAAACTTCCCCTATACCATACAGCTAGAAAGGGTTGAAGCCAAGATTCAAACTCAGATCTGTCCCACTCCAATTTCTGTGTTTCTTCCCACTAAGCTTTACTCCTTTTCACTATAGTCTATAAAAAAGTAAAATAGCCCTGGCTGGTGTGGCTGAATGGATTGAGCGCCGGCCTGTGAACCGAAAGATCACCAGTTCGATTCCCAGTCAGGGCACATGCCTGGGTTGCAGGCTGGGTCCCTGGTTGGGGGCAAGAGAGGCCCCCAACTGATGAGAGGCAACCAACTAATGTTTCTCTCTCACATCAATGTTTCTCTCCCCCTCTTTCTCCCTCTCTTCCCCTCCCCCTTAAAATAAATTTAAAAATATTTTTAAAAACATAGAATATAATACCATCTTCAGACCTAAAAATGTAACACTGCTTTTTTTGATGTCATCAGTATCATCAGTGTTCAGATTTCCAATTGTCTCATAAATGTCATGTTGTTCTACTGTTTGATTCAAGATCCAAATAAGATTCACCCATTATGATTATTGATATGTCTTTGTAGTCTCTTTTTAACGATAGTTCCCCTTCATCTCTCTCTTTTCTAATTCTCCTTGCAATTTTTTTGTCCACAACCCTGTGATGTGGGTTAACATTTTCCCCTCTTCGATTTACTGTAAGTTGGTGTTTGGCCTTAGAGGCTTGATCAGGCTCGGGTTTGATTTTTGTCCCCTTTGATCATGTGTGTTGTTGGGGGTGGGGGCGGGAACCACGTTACTGCATAGGTTGTTGTGTAACTTATTTTACCGTTTTCCTTTTTGCCCAGCAACTTGAGCCACACCGGCTTCTGTCCCGCTGCTCCCGTAAAAGCTAGTTCCAGCCTCAGGACCTTTGCCTTAGCTGCCTCCTCTGCCCGTAGCGCTTTCCCCGCTGATCTTCGCATGGTCAGCCGCCTCGCGTCATTCAGATCTCAGCCCGAATGTCACTCCGCAGGGCAGCCCCTCCAGGTCCCCTCCATCTACTCTGCAGCACTTCTCGCCACCGGGCACTTGGCAGAATACTTATTTGGCAGCTCGTTTACTGTGTGCCCTTCTGTCCCTTCCCCCCAAACTATAATATCAGCTCCATGGTAGCAAGAGCCTCATCTCTCATGGTCGCTCCTGTATCCCCAGCACCTAGAATAGTGTCCAGTCCCTGGTAGGTGCTCAGCAAATTTTGCTGAATGAGATGCCTCCATGTTGGTAAGATGCTTCCTCTTGGTCACCTCTTTATCCGTGTTTAGGAAACTAAAGGAGGCACCATCAAAGCTGCTTCAGTGTTCAATGCCACCGAAGATGCCCAGACCCTGAGGAAGGCCATGAAAGGGCTTGGTAAGTGTCGGGCTCACTTGTGTGTTATGCATCGCAGAGTCACACGGAGGGTGTTGTTTCCACAGGCCGTTATGAATAGGTCTCACTCTAAGAAAACACAGTGGGAACAAGTTGGCTTTCTAGGAAAAATTAGACGGAATGGCCTTCATTACTCATTTTACTACAGAATTTTAATTTAGTGTTCTCCTTCTCTATTCTCCCAATTATTTCAACCTGTTTTGCATTGCAAGATTTTGAAATCTATATATGAATATTTAGAAATGTATTTGTTTTCCAATTAGCGCTGGATGTGCGTAGTGCCATACGGTTTACAAAACACTTTCACGAATATTATCGCAGTGGTTCTATACAGTGACCCTGTGATTTAGTGAAAGCAGCTATTGCTACTGCCATTTTCACCCCATTTTACAAATGTGAAACCGAGACCCAGAGAAGTAAAGTAACACAGTAAGTCACATAGTAAGTAGAGCTGAGCCGTGGGTCACACTCAGCAGAGCCCAGTGCCAAGCTCGGGCGTGCCCCTCTAGGTCCACATCCTTTTCCCTTGAGTCCCTCTGCCTGTTGCTGTGATAGGCACAGCTGCGCAGTGCCAGCGTGTAGCGTACGTGAGGAGGCTGTGTGCACGTGATCAGAAGAGCTTATCGTCTAGTGAACTACCTTCCATTTAGCTCCCCCAGGGTGAAGGCTTCATGCGAGGCGAGCACGGTCACGCACAGGGTGCACTGCAGGCTACCCTGGCCTAGGTCCTTGCCTGGGTGGACCTTGGGCCAGAGAAGTGCTTCCTGGTTGAAGCTGCTTTTTAGAGTGTCCTTGAGGTTTAGATTAAAATCTTAACCACGAGGCCTTAGTTTTTGAGACCGTGAGAACAGTTTTTCTTCCTGAGAAGTGTTCCTCTTACTCTGCCCCTGTGCTCCAAACTGCAACAGCAACAATAACAACAGTAGTGAACATTTATTAGGCTCCACTACGTGTCAGGCTCAGTGTGTTCCATGGATTATCTGTTTTAATGCTGGTAGCCATTTTACTTGATGAGAAAGTTGAGATTTAGGGAGATGTGCTAACTTGCCCAAGGTCTTAGAACTAGTCAGTGTTGGAGTCAGGATTCTAGGCAATTCCAGGTAACCTACCCCCGGAACTGGAGTTTGAGCCACTGTGCTATCGTGCTGCCCAGCTCCGAACAGAAAATTGTTCTAAATCTATGTATTTATCTCCTCGTCTTCCCTTCTTCATAAATAAAATGGAAAATGTGCTTGGCCCACTCTTTTCTTCAGGTTAATCTGATCCTTTGGTGTATGCCAAGAACAGCATAATTCAGAGCATGGACTGCACGGCATTCCGAATTCTCAAAATCAGAGCCAGTGCTTTTCAGTGCCTGCTGTGTGGGGGCAAATGCAAGGTGGATGGTTGGAGAAGACAAGGGTTGTAAAACCTAGTCCCTGTGGTCAAGTAGCCCATGGATGCTTGGTGGCTGAGGCAAACAGAGAAATAACTATGACCAGTTCATAATATGACAACTGTAGGAGAGGCACAAATAAGATCCAGTTAGGATTCAGGGAGGAGATCTGAACCCCCACATTATACTTGGGGGCTTCAGGAAAAATTTCTTGAAGAATGTAGGATTGGAGGTGGGTCTTGGGAAATGAGTTTAGTTTTAATAAACAGAGCTAAGAGAGAATGTGTTTCAGGTGAAAGGAATAATATAAACAAAGACATGGGATGAGTGTTTGGGTCATCCCATTTTCCCGTTTAGGTGAGGCCTAGGCGGGTCGTGCTAAATACATGGAAAGGGGGCTTGTAGCAGGGGGCACTTGCCAAGCAGGAGTTGGCTGGTTGGGAACTTCCTGAGCAGGCGGGCGCCAAAGGGAAGTCCTAGGGTGCTACTGAGAAGGCCAGCCATAGAATCACATGCATGGCGGGTGGCACAGCCCCAAGGCATTGGCCAGGAAACAACCAATGCCAGAACCATGGTGCTAAATGGGGGACGGGGGGCGGTTAGGGAGACATAAACCAGTAGACTGGTAGTGAAGGAGGTCAAGAGAATGGAGTGCAGTACAGTTGGGTCAAGTACAATAATTCAAGAACTTAGTCTATGGGTTCGGCTGCCTGATATCCTTTTTTATGTGGATCTTTATTTACAGCAGCGAATGCAATGTCTTTGGGAGTCCCAAATGCCAGATTGCAGTACCTACGATAAAGCCAGCAAGCAGTGGGGAGCCCTTGTGTATTCCTGGGCAGGGGAGGGACACTGTGAGTTTTTCTTTATAGGAAAATGATTCTGGCAAAACTTTAGAAAAATCAGTTAGAAGGTAAGAATACTAGTTAGCAGACTTTGGCAGTTGTTTAAGAAAAACCTTGAAATCCTGAATGGGAGTGGTAGTGGTAGGAATTCAAAAGAGGGAACAGATGGAGAAAGAGAGCAGGGCTAGATTTTGCACGATCTGGCAGGAAATTTGAATGTGGAGGAAGAAAGAGTAAAAAACTCAAAGCTGTTTCGAGGGTTTAAACTTGACTGACTGGAAAGGGTAGTGTCTGTCACAGAAAGTAGGGTAAGCAAAAGGCAATGAGCCTTCCCTCCCCAGCTGAGATCTTTGAAGGAGAAAAAAATGGTTGTATCTATTACCCTCTTTAAAAAAAGAGAGAGAGAGAACAGAGAAGTGGGTGCCTAATGTACGTAAACAGAGTTCTGTGGCTTCTTCCTTACACCTCACATTTTTCTGGATTTCTGATCTTGCAAAGAACAACCCTGGGGAATCTATATTTTTTCATTTCTCCCTGAAATGTTTCAGTAGAATCTCTTCCATAATCCATCACAACTCCCCACACAGCACAATGAGGAAACAGAAAACTCACAAAACATATGAACATCCAGCTGTTACTAAGACGAGGGACCGATTTGAGAAACCAAAATAAATTACCCTGTAAAAAAGTTGCTGCAAAAAACAGGCAAACATAACTTAGGACATTTCTAATTTGTAATTCATATTGTACATTTGGTAGTATATTGTATCATGGAAATTTATGGGCAATTTTTTTTAAAAAAGGAGCCATCTGAGATCAGGAAAGACAGCTTGGAAATGAAAAACACAATTACTGATGTTAAAACACAGTAGATGCAGTGAGCAGCCAATTTAGACCCTGCAGAGTGCCAAATCAGTAAATTAAAAGACAAATTTGAATTGCTTCAGAACTCAGAGAAAATAATAAAGAGGTTCAAAACAAGAAGAGAGAAAGTTAGAACAGGAAAGTAGATACAGGAGACCCAAAAGGCAGGATCTAAGAGTTCCAGGGGAAGGGGAAACATGCCCCGGGCGGTGCTTGCTGGCCCGCGATATTCAACCTTTTTGATCTCAAGGCACACAGACTAATTACTAATATTCTGCAGCACACCAGAAATAATATATTTTTCGCCAATCTGACAAAAACCGATATCATTTTGATTGATTTACGAACAAAATAATAATAGCGATCACCTACTCTTTTTGCTCCAAAGCGACTTTTTAAAAAATCAGGTGCCTATACTTGTATATAAGGAGTTTTGGCACCGAGGACTGACCAATGAGACACAACCTTATGCGATATGACCAGTAAGATGCAACTGTATTAAATGACCTATATGTATTTATCGTTCAAGACAGGGCATTCACAACCGACGGCTACTGTTGTGTTGGCTATTGTCATTTTTTTATTTGACAATCTAAGGGAAAAAAGATCAGTGCTCCTGACTACATAGTCAGGTATTGCATGTTCTTAAAATTCTCGCAGCCCACCGGTTAAAAATCACTGTGCGAAGTAATTCACTTAATTGTTGTATTTACCTCTTGGAGCAGCCTTATGATCACTCGCATTTATAGATAAAGAAACTAATACTCAGAGAAGTTAACTATTTTGTTTGGTGGTATATAGCTAATTAAAGGAGAGGCTAAGACTCAAACCTAGTGTCTGTTTCCCCCCAAAATGGACAAACCCTCTGAGCAAACCTCTTTTCCTAGAAAGCTCTCTGCGTGTGTTTGAGTGACTTCGGTTTCCTCAGAGGAGCCCATTTTCTCATTCCTCTCTCAAATCACACTCACTCCCTGTCTTCACTACATTGCCAGGCACTGATGAAGACGCCATTATCAACGTCCTTGCCTACCGGAACACGGCCCAGCGCCAGGAAATCAGGACGGCCTACAAAACCACCATCGGCAGGGTAGGCCACAGTCTCTCTCATCTAGGTTCCTGAAGCCGCCCTGTGTTTTTGAAAGATGGATGTTTTGCCTTGTTTAAAGGTATTCTCGAAATAAAGTGGTTTCAATATGCTTCCTCACCCGTCCTTAGCGAGAAGTGATTTCAGGGAGCTCTTGATTCCCAGGGCTCGGGGCGCAGCTGGGCCTCTTCCCACCCAAGGCCTCTCGGGGACCTGGTTGTGGAATGGACTCAGCCAGCACCCGGTGGGCACCGGGCAGTGCTGCGCTTCTAGTGTTGCTTCCCTGACCCTGATTAGGCTCCTTTTAGGCCACTGTGGAGGAAGACCCTCCGCACTGACTAAAATACTGAAATCCAGTTTGCTTTAAATAGTCTCTGATAGGGTTTAGGATCTATTCCATCTCTTCCATATAAACCCATTTGTAGCACATATGCATTCCTTTGATGATTCTCAATTGAGAAATAACCCTCAGATTCTAGAATGGGGCTTATGTGTTTCTTTATATGTATATATGTAATTTATTAACGTATGCATTCAGAAGTTGTCCACTCACCATGTTTCCCTTTCTGGTTTGAATCCCACACACCTCAGGAGCCCTCTTTCAGTCTCCATTTTCAATGACTCACTTACCAGAATAATTACACCCTGTCTTCCCATATCACTGAACACTTATCTGTGTGATTGGCGAGAATCTTTATTGAGGAAACACCAGTGAGTTCTCCATGTCTCAGAGTACAGGAACTCTGATAAGTATTTCTATTCTTGAGATAGTGTACAACCAGTCAGACCGTGGCTATTACTCAAAGACAGGCATTAAACTGCTGGGTGGGACAGGGACAGGGCTGGCTCAGCCACCCAGAGCATCTGCATGCAAACCTTACTTGGGACCCCATAGGGGATGGGACTATCCATAGCTCAGACTATCTTCTGAGCATTTAAACTCTTCTCCATGCCCAAAGAAATTTAATGAGCACAAATAGGCATGAATGTGCATGTGATGTGGGGACTAGAGACTTAAAGCATGTTAACACATACGTTGGGGATTGATTATTCCAAACTTCAGGACTAAGCTAATCTAATGGTAGTTTGTTAAGATGACCACTCTTAATGGATTAAGCACTAATTCATTCATTCATTCATTCATTCGTTTGATGTGTGGATGTAACATAAAAATATTCACAACAGACTGAAATACTGTGTTATGGAATCAGGCTTGCGAGGATCAGAGACCTGAACTTGAAGAGCAGCTTAGCTCCTCATTGGTTGGTTGCTTGTAAGCTGGTTCTTAAACTCTCTGACCTATAAATGTGAATAAAGGTCTTTAGAATTTGTTACTTTGTCCAAATAGTTACAGTTCTTTTTAGGAATTGAGCCTTAGGAAATAATTATGCATGACCGAAGAGATACAACTAAATGCCTGTGTATACAACATTAGAAAGACAAACAGAGAACTAGTTAAAGAAATTACAGTGCATCTATCGATGGAAATTTCTGCAGCTATTAAAAATGTCATAGGTGAAGACTCAGATAGAGAACAGAATGACAGTTGATGGTGTGGGGGCTAGGGGACTGAGTGAAAAAGGTGATGGGATTAGGTACAGATTAGTAGTTTCACAATAGTCACAGAGATGTAATTACAGCATAGGGAATATAGTCAATAATATCCTAATAACTATGAATGGGGCCAGGTGGGTACTTGAAATATCAGAGGGACCATTCTGTAAAGTACGTGATTGTCTAACCACTAGGCTCTGTATCTGAAACTAATACAGAATGACGCTGAATGTAAACTGCGTTAAAAAATGTCATAAGTGAATATTGACTTGAAAATATATTCAGGATATATTGTTTAAGTGTGCAGATACATTTAAGTCAATGTCTGTAAACTTTTTGATCTTGGGGGACCCCTTTACACTCTTAACTTATTGAAGACTTTTTTGTTTTTGTGTTTTATATCTACTGATATTTACCATGTTAGAAATTAAAATTTAGGACATTTTAAAATGTGCATTTGTTAATTTATTAAGAAAATAACAAACCCATCACATGTTAACATAAATAACATTTTAATGAAAAATACCTACATGTTTCAAAACAAAAATATTTTAGTGAGAAGATTGGCATTGTTTTATATTTTTCAAATTTCTGTGTTGTCTGGCTTGGCAACTGAATTCTGTATCTGCCTCGTCATTGTTTGTTTGCGTGTGGCTTTTGTTGAAGTATGTGAAGAAAACCTGGTCTTGTACAGATACATAGTAGGAAAAGAGAGGAGTATTTATATAGACTTTTAAAACAATTGTAGATTTATAGATATATCAAATATTCTTTGGAAAACTTAGCTGTGCATTGTGAGAGAATGACAATGAAGAGACAAATAATGTCCTAGTGTTATAATGAAGATAGTTTTGACCTTGCAGTTGTCCTGAAAGGATCCGGAAGACTCCAGGGACCACACTTGCAGAGCAGCTAGTTTAAGTTACCGTAGCAGTTAAGGAAGCTCCTTTTTTGCATTGCAGGACCTGATAGATGACTTGAAGTCGGAATTGAGTGGCAACTTTGAGCGTGTGATCGTGGGGATGATGACACCCACCGTGCTGTACGACGTGGAGGAGCTGCGAAGGGCCATGAAGGTCCGTGCTTTTCTCCCTCGTGCTCTCTGTGCTGTCAGTGCAGACACTGACCAGCTTTGGCAAGAAACCGTGACAAAGGCCCTCTGAGAGTGGGGAGGATGAGGGGTAGGAGGAAGATTTTCCTTCATTGGTGACAGCTTGAAAACATGGCATTACATTATAGCACTTGTGATTTAAACGTTGTTTTCCAAAAAGGTACAGAATCATTCTCTCTTTCCTGTAGCTCCATAGGGAGTGATTACGGTGCTTTAATTGAAGGTTCAGAAACTTTCTTGCCATGTCAGCTACTTTTAAGATATGAAACTTTACAACTCATACCTTGGAGGCTTCTGAGTCAGCTAGAGGCTCAGAAGTGGCAAAGAGAGTTCTCTGCCTCCTTAGATACCAGATCCAGTGCTCTCCTCAATCATGTCAATAAATACTCAGTGTTGTGGATGGTTTGGGGCAAGACTCTTGAAAAACAAAAATGTAACAGCCTTTGCCAGAAGATTCTGCCCTTCAAGGAAAAGTACGGGGGAGGTCCAGGGAAGATTAAGCTCCCAGAGGGCAGAAACTGTGCCTAACCTGGCACAATAACCGACACTTAGAAACAGCCCTTAAATGTTTGTTATTAATAATAATGATTACAGTAAGTGCACTGGAATTTGGGACAATTGAAAATGAGCCAGTCCTCTTGCTAGAACCCTGTGGGTTGTCTTGATTCTCTGCAGATTTCTGATTATATTTCTTCTCTGTCTGGGACTCAGCTTTGCAAACTGACTCACAGAGCCCTCTCCCCTGGGTTTCCTGTTTAGGGAGCGGGCACAGATGAGGGTTGCCTGATTGAAATCCTGGCCTCTCGGACGCCTGAGGAGATCCGGCGCATAAACCAGACCTACCAACTGCGTATGTAGCATCCTCAAGTGGCCTTGGCCAGGGTTTCATAGTGATCTGAGAAGTAGACTAGCAACAGAGGGTTACCCACTGATCAGACGTTCTTCATGGAGAGAAGCACTGACTGAGGGATCCTCAGTTCTAAGCCCCACTTTAAGGCAGACCACTGTCCAGGCAAATGATTGTCTGTTGGTTTCTCAAGACTTCTCAGGTGAACACACTACTGCTCTGCCTGGGTTTCCCAGTGCCAAAGGTACCTGGTACCTGTTATTACCCTGAAAGCTGGAAAGTTGGTCCTTATTATCAGAGAACTGAAGATGTTTGTTCAAAAGTGGTGGCACCAGTGAATTTTAGCATTGGGGGAATGGCCCAGAGGGGCTATCTAACTCAACTTTTTACCTCCATTCAGACTGGACTGTATGTCCTCCAGCCATTTCAGAACGATAGCCATTATTCCCTCTTTAAAATTCTCCCAAGACTGATACCTATGAAGAGGCTTTAAAAGATGCATGCCTTTTTGCCCTAGGAATATAATTAAAAATGCACAAAGGTTTCAATCTCATGGTATTTATTCAGTATTTGTTTTATTAGCTAAAAATGTCCAGCAGTTTAGCATATTATCTAAACAAAATATGGTATGGCTTTGCAGCAGACTGTTTTGTAGTCATCAAATGTATATGGAAGGATATTACTAAGTTACAGTAAATAGTATGATATATGGATAAGTGAAAAAGACAAATCATAAAATAGTGTGCCATGATCCCTTTGTTTTAAAGAAAGAAAAATAATATGGGTATGTGGGGCAAAATGAGGAAGGGTATTTGCCAAAATATTATCAATAATTATTGTATCTGGATGATTAGATTATGATGAGGGTTTTTTTTTTTCTTTTTTAAATTCCCCTACCCCACCTCTACATTTTACTTACTTTTTTTCCCCTAAGTTTTCTGTAGTAAACATGTACTGCTTTGGTAGAAAGAAAACAAAACCAAAAAAAAAAAATAGTGTTTTGGTAAGTGTTTAGAGAAGTCTGTTCTAAACCTTGGGGGATTCAGCCACTGATCCCCATGTCTGCTGAATGTGGGTCTTTTCCCCAGAGGAGCACATCTGGAGGGCTCTGAAGGTTTGGAGCTTCTCTTGGGAAAGCTCTCAGGCAGGTGACGTGGCAGAAAAGGCACGTGCTAGAATTTGGGCTTGTTAGCCCCCAGTTTGCTCCAAAACATGCTTCTAAAACTCCAGTTTATTAGCTTCCCAGTGGTCACTGTTCTCTGTGTCACTGAAAACTACATTGAGAACAGACCCCTGAACTGTAGGAACAGTGGGGATTACATCCCCAGCCTTTTCCACCTCCCATTTTAAGGAACAAGAACATCTTGTTTTCACTATAATGACAAGCTAAATTTATCTTGACCATTTTACCAGAGTTGTTTTTGAAAAACTGCGTGTGAGGCAAAAAACCTCATGAGGAGCTGCTTCACTAAACGGGCTGGTCTTGGAGGGGACAGAAGGCTCTGGAGTGTGACACAGTGTTGAGCAGGACTCTGTATTCTGATGTGGCTAATTTTACTTTCTTGGTAGAATATGGGCGGAGCCTTGAAGACGACATTCGCTCTGACACGTCCTTCATGTTCCAGAGAGTCCTGGTGTCTCTGTCTGCTGTGAGTGGCGCCCTCTGCTGGCTGCTTCTGATTGGGGTTTGGGTTTAATTGACATGCTCACTCTCTACCACCTTTTCTCAACTTTCTCATCCTATTAACCTTCCAAATGTGAATATTTCCCAGTTGTTTTCTTGGGCCTCTCTGATGCTTTATCTCCTTTAGAAACTCTGGCTAGTCGTGTACACTAATTTGTTTTAATTTATATATACAAGTACCTAATATCTGCCTGGTCTCCTTATTACTTAGTGCACTGAGAGTTAGGATGCTTAAGAGGCAGTTCCCGGGCTTTAGGAGTTGTATCGTCATAAGGGAATACATCAGGTATACAGTTGCTATAATAAAGGCTTGAAACCTAAGTACCTAAAGAGAGACACAGAGTAAAAGGAAAGTTCAAGGAAAATTTTGGTTGCAGAAACAAAGAAAAGGCTTTATGGCAGAGGAGCAGGTTCAGAAAGGACTTGGAGGTTGCTAGAACTTCAAGAAGCAGAGGTGTGGGTGGGTGCATGTCCAGGCAGGAAAAAGGCAAGAAGGTAGGAAACAAGGGGTATGATCTAGGATCAAGGAGCTAAGCAGTCAGGCTGGTAACGATAGCCGCAAGGTGGAAGGATTTGCAGGGATTCTACAGTGGGAGGAGCTTACACTTTCTTTGGAGAACAGTAGGGAGCCACTGAAGGTTTGGGAGCAGTAGAAGGATGTGATTAGAACCACATTTTTAGAAGAGTAGTATAATAGTGATGTGTAAGATTAATTGTAATGGCAAGGAACTGGAGGCTGGTAGACCAGAGAGAAAGTTGCCTCCTTAGTCTATATGAGAGATAAAGCAGGGCAGGGCTAGCTTGGTATCAGGGGTGCCAGAAAAGAGAAGATGGATACACAAGATATTTCACATGACTTCCCAACTATATCTTCATCCCTGACTTCCTTCCTGAATGTGAGACTCATTTCTTGCTGCTTTTTAGATGTCTACTTATATATATTCTGCCATCACCTCAAACCAGTCCTCCTAAACTAAACCTGAACTGCAAACCAGCTCTTCTTCCTGACTTGTCTTTTTTTTTGTTGTTATTATGGTTGTTCAAAGTAAAACCCTATAAATCATCTCCCACCTTGCTCTGCCTCTAATATTTACTTAATAATGCAGCTGGCTTTTCTCTTACCCATTTTTACTTTTCTTCCTGGATTTACTCTTCTGCTGCGCCATGCCTAGACCGGAGAATATTGAGTCAGCATAGCAATAACAATAGTCTAACAAACCAGGGGAAAGTAGCCTGTTTTGCTGCTGTTCAGAATTCCACCAAGGCGTCAACCCTGCCCTCCCTGTGAGCTCGTGTTGGTGAGGGATGGGGGAGTTGTCCTGTGGTCCTTAAGCCCCACTGCTGGTCCCAGACACTCTTCATTCTCCTCTGTTCCCAGCCTCTGTTTGGCAGAATCGATCGATGTAGACTTGCCAGTGCCAAAGGCATGAATCGGCTGGGAAGAGGCAGGACTGGGGGAAGGCAGGGAGGGCGAGGGGCAGCCGACAAGCAGCATTCATTCCCCTTCCCTTTCTGATGTTTCAGAGATGGTGCCGCAGGGGCTCTCCCTCTGGTTGTGTTCTCTAGGCTCTGATCTGAGCCATGGGAAGAATGCAGGCTCACTCGGAAGACATCCATCCTCTGTCAGTAGGCTGGAAGTGTGACCCCTTGTGGCATTCTGTCTTATTATCATGTCATTGGGTCCCCAGACCTTCTGTTTTACCCAGATCTTCATGGCTACACTCTCATTCTCTTTTCTCATCCTCAGGGTGGCAGGGATGAAAGCAATTACCTGGATGATGCTCTCATGAGACAGGATGCCCAGGTGAGCAGAACTGCAGCTACTTTCTTCTCTTTTGCCAGTATGACAGTCCTTAGTTGGTAGACCCCCTCATACTTCAGCGTATATTGGTCTGGCTGGGATATGTTATGAAAAAAGATCCTCACACATGACTTTTAAGAGCAGAATTTTCTTTCTGAAATACCTGGGGCTTGGGGGTAGTATGAGATATCATTGTATAAGCACCCTGGATTCTAGATTTCTTGATATTGGGACCATGGTGTCGCCACCCTAGGGAACCATGGAGTGTTTTCTGAATCACTTGGAGGTAAAGGGACCGGCCTTTGTTTTGCTTAACTTGTATTTTTACTTCCCCAAAGAGAACTTTGATAGGACCTGTGCGAAACAGCTTGGCACAATGTGTACTCTGTTGGGTAAAACTAATACCAAACCCGAAGAGACAGTTGCCTCATTGGTACCCAGCCCACTCATGGCTGCCCTGGCACCATCTCCTGGTCTATTTAGTGTTGCCAGATAACACTAATAATCATAGCTAATAAAAAGAAGGTCTTTTACCAGGTACCAAATGCTGTTGTAACTCTTGATATGCTGTATACTTGTAGTAACCGTATGAAGTAGTATTTTTATTCCCATTTTGTGTACAAGGAAACTGAGCCAAACTGAGGCTAAGAGAAGTCAAGTTCCCTGCTCGAGTTCATACAGATAATAAATGGCAGAACTGGGATTTGAACGTAGGCAATTTGGATCTAGACCCTGTACTCTTAACCCATATACAACCATAGAGAAGGACTGGTCCCATTGAGTATGTGGAGGTATGAACCACTATGGATGCTGCAGGAAGGTATGAACCACTATGGATTCTGTTGCTCTCACTAGAAGGGAGAGGGGTATGTGTGTCATAAGAGTTCTGAGGACTCATGGAGGCCCATGCCATGCAGGAGACACAGGAAGTTGCCTGCAATCCAGAAGCTTTGAAGAGAGAGAGGGTATTAAAAACATTGCAACTCTTGAATGCTTATGTGAACTTCAGCTGTCTCAAGGAGAGCGTTTTCGGACATGCTGGAAGAACTCCCCATAGCCCTGGTGAATCCCAAATTAAATGAAGAGTTGTGAGCAATTTATTTCTGAAACATTATATTCACTATCAATTTCTTTTGTGGGTTTGCAAGGTGCCAAGCACTGTGTTAACTACTTTACATTTTTCCCTTCAACACATCTGGGCAGTAGATATTAGTACTTCTGTTTTGAAGATTGGGAAGCTGATGCAGAGATTTAAATAACTAGCCCCAGATCACAAAGTTGGTAGAATTGGGCTCTTTGAATCCATATCTGTCTGATTTTTTTAAAACCATGCAGTTCAACAAATATTTTTGGACTCTTCAAGGAGCATAGTTCTCTCTTTGGAGGTGACCAAGTAGAAAGGCACTTCTAAACAAGTTTGGGCTGGGGAAGTTGGACAGAGGGAGTAGAACTTAGAATAGAGTTTTTCTGGATCTCCCACATTTTACCAAGAGGCAATGAATTTGAGAACAACTCCAGCCAGGACTTCACCTCCTCCAGAATGAGACAGTAGAAAAGCCTGCGAATCTTTTCTCTTTAACTTGCATTAGCAGCAGGGAGCTCCCTGGAAGACTTTCGGTTGTTATACCTGGGTTTTCATATAGGAAAGTAGATGAGTTTGAGGTGAGAAGAATGATCAGGGCAGGTGGACTTTGGTAGTAATTACTTATAAAAAGTAAAAAATTCAAAATACAGAGAGACTGTTTTCTAACCAGTCCAATTTTATCTGGCCTTGGGATGAAAACTGCCCAAATGGAAATAATAGGTAATGCTCAGAATTCCTACTTTAAAAAGAAATTCATAATATATTAAAACTCCATTAAAAGTGCCCTTCAGCCCTGATTGGTGTGGTTCAGTGGGTTGGGCATCATCCAGCAAACTGAAGGGTCTCCGGTTTGATTCCCAGTGGGGACATGTGCCTGGGTCGCGTGCCAGGTCCCCTGTTAGGGGCGTGCAAGAGGCAACCAAACAGTGTTTCTCTCCATATATCGATGTTGCTGTCCCTCTCTTTCTCCTTCCTTTACCCTCTCTCTAAAAAAAATAAATAAAATCTTTTTTAAAAATCCCCTTCAGAACTTTTGCTAGAAGATGGCACAGATTCGATTCCCTTCTTCTGGGGGGAAAAAGCCAGGAAATACAAAAATAGGGAAAGGTCTGCATCAACACTGGAAACTGTGGAGGAGGGCCATTCAAATGCCAGACAGGCTGTAAACCTGGGCCAAGGGTGCAGGAGGGCCGTTCTGCCCCAGACAGGCGGCTAAGTTGCTTCCAGCGGGAAACAGGCACAGCGGCTTCATTCAAACAGAGGAAACTCCTCAGAGAACACAGTGCTGAGCCCTCCGTGGGCTAGCTGCAAACGCTCCTGCTTGAAATTCATCCAAATGAAAAGTGAGAGCTCCGCCAAGCATCCACTCATCTTGTTCCGGAGTGGGGAATAGGACTGGAGACATTGCTCATCACTTAAGGATGAAAGAGTTTGAAAATCAACAGATTCTCACCTCAAATGCTATGTGGCCTGTGAACAAACTGAGACTCGAAGGGAAGCAAACAGGGACATACTGTAAGAAAGAGACAGACTTCAAATTGCTTTGGACCCTGATATAAATGAGAGAAAAATGGATTATAATTAAACAAGAGCTAAAAAAGAAAAAAAAAAAAGAGATAAATACAACTGGATGAAGGGCAAGCAGAGCTCTTTTTAAAAAGGAAGCTCGGTGAGTGGAGGAGAAATGTGCTTAGATAAAACAGGGAAAACCAGAATTTTAAGTTCATTAGAAGCAGCAATGATCAAAAATCATATTACTGAAAACGAAATCACTGTTGTGGAAAACTGTGCTGAAAAAAGTCTCCAGAATTCAGGAGAAAAGGACAAAGCCATCAGAGAAAAGGAGGAATATAGAGGAAAAACAATGGAGATTAGAATCATGACAAAAAGGATGTGGAAAACTTTGTAGTGGTATATAATCAAGGTATAATAAAGGTAAAAATAAATTAAAGCATGTGGTCCTGGTGTAAGAATTGAGAGAACCCAGTGGAATGTCTAGAAAGTCTAAGAGCAGAACCAAACCTATGTGAGAATAGATAGCATTTTAAAACAGTGGGGAAAACACAGAGTATTTACTCCATGGAGTTGGGACAACTGGCTAACCATTTGGAAAGCAAACAGTTAGATCCCAACTTTTCCTCACATCATAATGAATTACAAATAGTTTGAAGTTTTAATGTAAATAAATGAAGTCAGAAAGACACTGTAATAAATGTTAAATACTTTTTAAAATCTTGAGATGGGAAAGGATTTTGTATGCCTGACACAAAAGGCAGAAACCATAAAGGAAAATGATTGGTAGCTTGGCTATATAAAAACAAACAAACAAACAAACAAAAAAACATACAAATTGTTTTTGAGATACTACCACAAACAAAATTCAAGGTCAAAAGATAGAATGGGGAAAAGTTTCGCCTTATGTATAATAAGCTTAATATATAAAGAGATTTATATATAAATAAACAATATAGTTATCTTATTGAAAAATCAAAACTTCTGTTTTGACACTATTAATAAGAATGCTCTAGTTTTTAAAAAATGGGCAATGGGACTTGTGGCCAAGATGGAGGCATATGTAGATACACTTTGTCTTCTCGCACAACCAAAAGAAGGACAACAACAAATTTTAAAACAAAAAATAACCAGAACTGCCAGAAAATCGAACTGTATGGAAGTCCAACAACCAAGGAGTTAAAGAAGAAACATTTGTTCAGACAGGTAGGCAGGGCGGAGATGGGCAGCCAGGGAGGAGAGGATGAGTTGCAAGGCTGCAGCTGGCTGTCGGACCGGGCGGTCCCACATTTGCATGTGGATAAAAAGGGAGGAACAATCCAGCAGTGAGAGAGACCATGCAACCCAGGGTTCCGGTGCAGGAAAAGAAAGCCTCAAAACCTCTACCAGTAAAAACCTGTGGGCGTTGCGGCAGTGGGAGAAACTGTCAGTCTCACAGGAAAACTCCTTTGAGAGACCCACAGGGTCCTAGAACATACACAAACCCACCCATCTGGGAATTGGCAATAGAAGGTCCCAATTTGCTTGTGGGTAGTAGGGGAAGTGACTGAAAGTGGGCCAAGAGCCATGCAAGTGATATTGTTCCCTCTCAGACCCCTCCCCCACATATAGTGCCACAAGGCAGTGATATGGGTTGCCCCACCCTGGCAAATACCTAAGGCTCCGCCCCTCACAATGTAATAGGTGTGCTGGGACAAAGAAAATATGGCCCAAATGAAAGAGCAGATCAAAGCTCCAAAAACTGAAGTAAGCAATGAAGAGATAGCTAACATAACAGATGCAGAGTTCAAAACACTGGTAATCAGGATGCTCACAGAAGTGGTTGAGTACGGTTGCAAAATACAGGGAAAAGTGAAAGTTATGCAAAGTGAAATGAAGCAAAATATACAGGGAACCAACAGTGAAGGGAAGGAAACTGGGATTCAAATCAATGATTTGGAGCAGAAAGAAGAAATAAATATTCAGCCAGAACAGAATGAAGAAACGAGAATTCAAAAAAATGAGGAGAGGCTTAGAGACCTCTGGGACAACTTTAAATGATCTCACATCCGAATCATAGAGGTGCCAGAAGGAGAAGAGGGAAAGAAGACATGGAAAACTTATTTGAAAAAATAATGGAGAACTTCCCTAATCTGGCAAAGAAAATAGGAAATAGACTTCCTCCTGGAAGTCCAGGAAGCTCAGAGAGTACCAAAGAAGCTGGACCCAAGGAAACACACACCACAGCACATCCTAATTACATTACCCAAGATTAAAGATAAAGAGAGAATCTTAAGAGCAGCAAGAGAAAAGGAGGGAGTTACCTACAAAGGAGTTCCCATAAGACTATCAGCTGATTTCGCCAAAGAAACCTTAGAGACAAGAAGGGGCTGGAAAGAAGTATTCAAAGTCATGAAAGGCAAGGACCTACATCCAAGATTACTCTATCTAGCAAAGCTATCATTTAGATTGGAAGGGCAGATAAAGTGCTTCCCAGATAAAGTAAAGTTAAAGGAGTTCATCATCACCAAGCCCTTAATATATGAAATGTTAAAGGGACTTATCTAAGAAAAAGAAGATGATCAAAAGTCTGAACAGTAAAATGACAATAAACTCACAACTATCAACAACTGAACCTAAAAAACCAAAAAAGCAAACTAAGAATCACAGAAATGGAGATCACATGGAACGTTATCAGAGGGAAATGGGGAGGGTGGAGAATGGGGGAAAAGGTAGAGAATAAGAAGCATAAATGGTAGGCACAAAATAGACAGGGGGAGGTTAAGAATAGCATAGGAAATGGGGAAGCCAAAGAACTTACATGTACAACCCGTGAACATTAACTAAGGGGGTGAATACTGGTTGGAGGGGGATGCAGGGCGGAGGGGAATAAAGGGGAGGGAAAAATAAAAAATGGACAGTGGACTTTTTTAAAAAAATTATTGCGGTGACATTAGTTAATAAAATTATATAGGTTTTAGGTATAGGGACAATGGGCTTTAACAGGCAACTCAAAAAAGAAAAAACTAGAAATGGCAAATACACAAAAAATGTCTAACCTCACTAGTTATTTTTAAAAATTAACACAAAAACATACAATTTCCACCCATTTTTTAAAAGGTCACTTTTCAAAGTCATTTTTATGGTATTTTACTAAAATGTCATTCTGTGACAGATTGTAAATTCATTCTTTTCCCACACGTTCTAGTTACTATTGCTGCTTAAGAAAACACCTCAAATTTGGTGACATAAAACAACCACCATTTTATTATGCCCATGGAGACTGTGGGTCAGAAATTCAGACGAATCCCTCAGAGCTGGCTATCATGTCCGAGGTCTTAGTTGGGAAGACTTGAACAACTGGAGGTGACTCACATGGCTGGGGATTGGAGGCTCTATCAGTCACGTGTTTGTGTTGTCTGAGTTGAGATGACTCGTCTGGAACTGTCAAAGGGATCTTCAAAACGTGGCCTTTCCAGGTGGCTGGGCTTCCTAAAGCTTGGCAACTAACGTTCAAAAGGGAGCATCTCCAAAGCAAGCATTCCGAGAGAACCAAACTGCCTGACCTGTCATCACCTAGCCTCAGAAATCACCGTCGCTTCCACCGTACTTGGGTTGATTGAAGTACACAAAGCCTGCTGAGATTTGAATTTGAAAAACACTGAATTAGATGAACACTTCATGCCCTCCCACCTTTAAAATTTCATAATTCTTTGAATTGCTACTAAAGCAATGAGGGAATTAGAGGAAGAAGTGAAGAAACAGAGAGTGGATGGAGGCAAGCCCAATGAATGACAAAATGTGTAACTTAAAGGGCATTTTGAGACATTTAACAAGCCAGCTGCTGATTGTAAATAAATGGTAGGGTTTTAAAACTTTTAAAAAAATAAAATACACATAACATAGTCCTGGTTGGGTAGCTCAGCTGGTTGGAGCATTGTCCTGTGCATCAAGAGGTTGCAGGTTTGATTCCTGGTCAGGGCACATACCTAGGTTGCAGGTTTGATCCCCATCGGGGCGCTTAAGGAAGTCAACTGATCGATGTTTCTCTTTCATATCGATGTTTCTCTCTCTCCGTCCTCTCTCTTTAAAATCAATAAACATTTCCTTGAGTGAGGATTAAAAAAAATACACATAACAAAATTTATCATCTTAACCATTTTTAAGTGTACGGTTCAGTGGTGTTAACTATATGCATGCTGTGCAACCAAACTCCAGAACTTCACATTTTGCGAAACTGAAACTCTACCTATTAAACAACAACTCCTTTTCCTCACTCCCCAGCCAAATACTTTGTGTCTTTGAGTTTGACTACTCTAGACACTTTGTATAAGAGAAATCATACAATATTTGTCTTTTTGTGACTGGCTTATTTTGCTCAGCACAATGTCTTCAAGGTTCATCCATGTTGTAGCACGTGTCAGAATTTCTCTTCTTTTTAGGGCTACATAGTATGCCATTGTCTGTATGTACCACATCTTGTTTGTCCATTCATGTGTTGATGGACATTTGGGTTGCTTCCACCTTTTGGCTATTGTGAATAATGCTGCTGTGAACATTGGATATACAAATACCTGGTTAAGATTCTGCTTTGAATTCTTTTGGGTATATACCCAGAAATCATACTGCTGGTAATTCTATTTTTAATTTTTTGAGGAACAGCCATAATGTTTATTGTAGAGGCTGCATCATTTTCCATTCCCACCAGCGATGCACAATATTCCAATTTCTCCACAACCTTGTCAATACTTATTATTTATTTTTTAATAGCGGCCATCCTCATGAGTGTGAGGTGGTATGAACAGGAGTTTCGAGTTATCAACAGTATAGTTAAACTGACCAGAATCAAGTTCTTATATTCCTGCCTGGTTGGAATATAAGCCATTACTGATGGGCCCTGGTTCTACTATGAGAACTTTGAAGCCCCAAACAAATCACAGCTCATTTTAGGTCAGTGTTATACAATAGAACTTTCTGCAATGTGTGAAATGTTCTACATCTGCACTGTCTATTATTGGATAGCCACTAGCCACGCGTGACCACTGAGCACTTGAAATATAGCAAGTGTGCTGAGGAGTTGAATTTTATTTTTTATTTAATTTTAATTAATTAAAATTTAAATAGCCACATGTGGTTAGTGGCTCCTGTATGGGACAGTCCAAATCTAGGGCATTTTAGCTCTTCAGGTAGAACCATGTAGTCTGCATGTAGGAAGCTGCTGGTGTTTGCCCTAACTCTCAAGATTTTATAGGGTCCCATTACTTGTATACCTAAGGAGAAATCCTGAGTCATTATCACTCACTACCAATACCACTTCCACCCCCAGCACCAGCAAAATAAAACTAAGCCAATTCGGCTCTTTAAATTTCTGGAAATATGTGGACAAGTCCTGGCACCTTCTCTTTGGTGTTTTAAAATTGTGCTTTGTTTGGCTCCAGGATCTGTATGAGGCTGGAGAGAAGAGATGGGGGACAGATGAGGTGAAATTCCTAACTGTTCTCTGTTCCCGGAATCGAAACCACTTGTTGCATGGTAAGGCACTTGTTTCATCTTCCAAAGAAACTGTTTGAAAGACGGTGAAAACCGTACTGCCCATAATTAATTGATAACCTTTCCTCCTTTACTTGGTACAAAAACTGATCATCCTGAACTGCCTTAGATGTTTTACCTTGGAAATGTGTGAATGCAATGATTTTACCTTGGAAATGTGTGAGTGCAATGATGGGGGCCAATTTCTGAAAGATTAATTATGAATAACTAGCAGATGTAGTCACAGAAGTTTGGCATTCCCGTTTATAGGAAACTGACCAGAGTCAATCCATTTTCTAAAGCAGCTCTATTTAAATTGAGTTACATAAGAAAAAATCTTCAGTACATCAGCAAGCACGAAATATCGGTTGATATTTATCCCTATTTAACATCCAAGCTGTAAAACTAGTAGAAGTGATCTCTTTAAGGTGTATGTTGCATCAGATGAATAGTGGATAATTTAAATTTTATTTCCTATGTGGAATGTTTCTAATTTGCTTCTTATAATGCTAGTCTATATAATGTGCTTTTAACTTTTTTGGGAAAAATATACCGAACAATTGTAGAATATTTGTTGTTAAGTTCATTTTCTTCTTGTAAGCAGCAATACGGGTTTAATAAGATATTTCATCTTTTTTATACGCTCTTTAGGTCTTTATACTATGTCATAATTTTATAAACCCACCATGCCCTTATAATCACAATTTACAAAACTTGTGGGAAATTTGAGAATGAGTTTGCTAAATTGAAAACAGAGTAATTGAAAATTACAACCCATTGGGAAGTTGCAATTATTTGAGACATTCCACAGTGGGAAGAAACAGGCGATTACTCCTGTTAATAAATGTCATGGGCTATATACCATCAAATGCACCATCTTCTGATTTCCTGTTTTCATTGCCTTCCCTTGCCTGATTACTAATAACACAAATCTCCCTCTGGTGGTACTTTTTGAGAACTGCAGGTCCTTAGAAGCCGATTTCATGCAAATTTTTAACCAGTTTCACTCCCAGGCACAAGTTAATAGTTGAGCAGTTATAAAATAATCTGCATGTAAGCCACTAGAAGAAAAATATTTTAAGTACTATTTGGATAAAGAAAACTTTTTAAGTTTCTTACCAAACAACAAAAATAGTGAGAATTCATAATAACTAAGGTTTTGTTAACTCTCTTCCAGGTGTAGTGCTAAGCATATTATAAGCACTGTTGCAGCATCCCAATGACTCCACCTTCATTTCTCCTATTTTACAATGAAAAAGACTAAGGCTTAGAAAATATGTCAATTAGATTTTTGTATTCCAAGCAATATACACTGACCCCAACTTAAATTTTTTTTTAAAAGGGGAAATAATATAGAATGAGACAAGAGGGAAAATGGAAACTATTGGTGGCTCATCGGATTGGAGGGAGAACTAAGATTCCAGGAAGAGCAGAAATCAAGGCAGTTCTGGGGACCTCAGTAGAAGGGAGTCATGGATTTTATTTCTAAGGCAGTGTCTCAAAATCTGGTCTCATGAAAAATGCTGATTCTCCAAACCCTGCTTCAGACTGGCTGACTTAGAGCAACCTGTGAGAGTGACACCCAGGAAGTTTAATGGGTTTTCTGGGTGATTTTTATGTTCTCTGAAGGTAAAGATGACTCAGTGATCTATCTGCTCAATTTAAAAATTCCCCAAAGGATAAGACTGATTGGTCCTGGTTCAGCGAACTGCTCACTCCTTTGGTAGAGCTTATAGTGTATGTTGGGGGATAGGGATGTTCTTAGACTGACAGCCCTGTGAGAATCACACTGTTGTGGGGGCAGCCTCCCGAAGGCTATGTTACGAAGATAAAACAAATATCCAACTAAGAAGACAGCAGGAGAGAAATATATGTTTATCACATTCAAAAACACTTGGCAAATATGATTTTACTCATATGTAGAATATAATGAACAAAATCAACTAACAAGAAAAATAAGGATAGACTCATAGATAGAGAGCAGGCTGATAGCTGTGGAGGGGAGTTGAGGGGCTGGGTTGTGGGGGTGGAGGGATTGAGGAAAAAAGAAAAATTGTGATTGTAGGGGTGGGGGAGGAAAGTGATCATGCAAGGAAACTTGACTTGGGGTGGTGAACACATAATACAGTGTACAGATGATGTGTTGTGGAATTGTGCACCTGAAACCTGTATAATTTTGCTAACCAGTGTCACCCCAATAAACTCAAAAAAAGAAAAAAGTACTGGCAAAAAAGTAAAAAAAAAGTAATTATGCTAAAGTCTATTAAAAGATGCAACCAGCTGTTATCAAATGTGACTCATTTTTAAAGAGGCTGAATTGCTCTAGTCTTGATGAGCCAAAACGGAGATGAATATACAAATGATTGCCAAGATCAAAATTACAAAAAAGATACATTAGCTTATTAAGGAAACAAAATAAGAAGAAAGCAAACCTCACCTAAGGCTATCTCCATTTTATGTGTGAGAAATCAGGGTCTCAGATAAGGAAAAGGAGTTGCCTGATGTCCTCTTCTCCTCAGGCGCATTCCACTTAACAAATGCCTCCTGGGTTTTCACCCACATTGCTAATCAATTTCCTCTTGAAATATGCCAAAGAATAGCGTGGTCTAGTTAAAAGATGCTTATTCTCTCCACAAATTTTAGTTTCCTCTGTTGTTTTTTTTATTATTTGTAATTCCATTTTGTTATTGTTTGTAGTATTTGATGAATACAAAAGGATATCACAGAAGGATATTGAACAGAGTATTAAATCTGAGACATCTGGTAGCTTTGAAGATGCCCTGCTGGCCATAGGTAAGCTGGTAGGGGCTGTCTGCATTTACATACTTTGCTCCTTGTTATTAGTTTGTAGTCATGGGCTGTAGAATTTTTTTTTTTCAGGATAAAAAAATTTCTTTAAATCATTCGTGATGTGACCCAGAATTTTATTTTTTAATTATATTTTATTGATTATGCTATTACAGTTGTCCCCATTTTTTCCCCTTTCCCCCCTGCACCCAGCACCCCCAGCTCCCTCAGGCAATCCCCACCATTGTTCATGTCCATGGGTTATGCCTAGGTTTTTTGACTACTCCATTTCCTATTCTATACTTTATATCCCCATGGCTATTCTGTAACTCCTAATTTGTACTTCTTAATCCCCTCACCTCTTCATCACCCATCTCCCCAAACCCCTCTCCCACGGGCAAATATCAAAACGCTCTCTGTATCCATGATTCTGTCTCTGCAATTCTTGTTTGTTTAGTTTGTTTTTTAGGTTGAATTGTTCATAGTTATGTATTTATTGCCATTTTATTGTTCAAAGTTTTGAGCTTCTTCTTTTTCTTAAATGAGTCCCTTTAACATTTCATATAATAATTGTTTGGTGATGATGAACTCCTTTAGTTTTCTCTTGTCTGGGAAGCTCTTTTTCTGCCTTTCGATTCTAAATATCTTTGCTGGGTAGAGCATTCTTGGCTGTAGGTTGCTGCTTTTCATGACTTTGAATATTTCTTGCCAACCCTTCTAGCCTGCAAAGTTTCTTTTGAGAAATCAGCTGATAGTCTTATAGAAATTCCCCTGTGGGTAACTAACTTCTTTTCTCTTGCTGCTTTTAAGATTCTCTCTTGTTCTTACTGGTGTGGGTCAGTGGGTTGAGCGCCAACCTGCAGACTGAGAGGTCACTGGTTTGATTCCCAGTAAGAGCACCTGCCTGGGTTGCAGACCAGGTCCCCAGCTGAGAGTGTTTGAGAGGCAACCAATTGATGTTTCTCTCCCTCTCTTTCTCCCTCCCTTCCCCTCTCTCTAAAATTAAATAAATAAAAAATCTTTTTAAAAAAAGATTCTCTCTTCATCTTTAACCTTTAGCAATTTAATTAGGATGTGTCTTAGAGTGGGCTTCTTTGTGTCCATCTTGCTTGAGGCTCTCTGTGTTCCTGGAATTGCATGTCTATTTCCTTCACCAAATTAAGGAAGTCTTCTTTCAGTATTTTTTTCATATAGATTTCCAATTTCTTGCTCTGTCTCTTCTGGCATCCCTTCTGGCACATGTAATGCAAGTGTTGGAATGCCTGAATTTGTCCCAGAGGCTGTTTATACTGTCTTCATTTTTTTGGATTCTTTTTTCTTCTTGTTGTTCTGATTGGTTGTATTTTGCTTTCTTAAGTTCCACATCATTGATTCTTGACTACATCCACTGTACTGCTGTTTCTTTGTAAATTATTCTTTATTTTAATTAGTATATCCTTCGTTTCTGACTGGATCTTTTTTATGCTGTTGAGGTCCTCACCAAGTTCCTTGAGCATCCTTATAACCAGTATTTTGAACTCTGCATCTAATAGATTGCTTATCTCCATTTTATTTAGTTCTTTTTTGAGAGTTTTGATCTGTTTTTTCATTGGACCATCTTTCTTTCTCTCCTCATTTTGGCAGCCTCCCTGTGATTGGTTCTATGTAATAGGTAGAGCTGCTTTGACTCTGTGTCTTGGTAGTATGGCCTAATGTAGTAGGTGTCCTGTATGGTCCAGTGGCACAGCTGCCCCTATCACCTAAGCTGGGTTCTTGAGTTGTGCCCTTCAAGTGGGCTGAGTACACCCTCCTCTGTTAGTTGAGCCTTGATTGCTGTTGGCAGATCGATGGGAGGGATTTACCCAGGCCAGTCAGCTGCAAGGACTGGTTGTGACCACTTACCACCAACCTCTACCCTCCTGTGGAGGATCAGTTATGCAGGGGCAGGGTGGTGGTCCTCCAACATGGTCTATAGCTGTCCACTGGGTGCGCAGGCTCTCGGGTTTCCTGGGTTGTGCTGACCAAGGTCAGCCCCCACCTGAGTTTTGCCTGGGGCCACCCTGCCTGAGCCTTAAAGCAATCTGAGATGGCTGCTCGTTGCGCTGGGCTTAGAGATTCTCAGGCGAAGCCAAGCCGTGAATCTAGGCTGACTGCTGCTAGTGCCAGGCCTAGGGCCACTTCGCAAGAGGAATGGAGGTTGGGGGATCACTGAGGTTGGCTGTTGCTTGTTTGAGAGGATTCAGGAAGTTGGGAAGCATGAGCCAATACCAGCCATTCATATGGAAAAATGTCTTGGGTGGGCCTGTAAACTGGGTGAGACAGAGTCTCTGGGGATCTCCAGGGTGGGGCAAACAGTGTTAGCCAGGTCGATAGAATCTCAGATATGGCACCAGCCTGCTTGCTCTGTGGCTCTGTGGGTGGAGGGTTTAGAAATGAGACAATGGCCTCTGCCCACCTCTCTGTCTGGGAGAAGGCTGTGCCCCAGCTCTCACCTTGATGCCAGACACTTCAGTTTCTCTCTGTATGCCACTGGTGCCTTTCAAGCTGCTACCCCAGTGCTGGAGCTCAGAGGGAATGAATCTGAGTTAAGTCTGTGTGTCCGGTCTTTAAGAGGAACTACTTGGGTTCCAGCGGTTTCTTTCACCAACTGAATCCCCACTGGTTTTTGCAGCCAGAAGTTATGGGGACTTATCTTCTTGGCACTGGAACCCTGGGCTGGGGGCCTGGTGTGAGGCTGGGACATCTTGCACCCAAGATATCCCTCCCAAATTTTTAACCACCACACGTGCATGTGGGACCAGCCTGTTCTGCATCTTTGTTCCTTCTACTAGTCTGGATGGATGTGGTTCCTTTTTTTTTAAAATAGATTTTATTTATTCATTTCTAGAGAGCAGGGAAGGGAGGGAGAGAGGGAGAGAAACATCATGTGTGGTTGCCTCTTGCATGCCCCCAACTGGGGACCCAGCCTGCAACCCAGGCATGTGCCCTGACTGAGAATCAAACCGGCGACCTTTTGGTTCGCAGGCCGGCACTCAATCCACTGAGCCACACCAGCCAGGGCGGATGTAGTTTCTTTAATTCAGTAGTTGTCAGACTTCCATTTAACTTGATATCTGATGGTTCTGTGTGATGGTCGTTTTATATTTTATTTGTAATTTTGATGTGGTTGGCAAAGAGATGAGCTGTGTTTACCTATGCTGCCATCTTGACCAGAAGTCATGATCCAGAATTTTAAACAAGAAATATTATATACTACCTGGTTGCTATTGTGTACCGTGTGTCTTTATATATTTTATTTCCTCTGTGCCTTTATATTTCAGGATACAGGAGAGATAATCCTATACTAGCTATGTCTTGTAGGTCTGGGAATTGTTAGAACAAATAACTTCAGATGGTAGAGATGGTAATCATTTTTAAACTATATGCTGCCATTTGCTTTAATGGCCTTCATTAATTACTTCTCCAGGAACTCGACGATAAATTATGAGTACTCCCCATATGTGAAAGTGCTTTCCACATAGCCTGTGTTCCTAAAACCTCACCAGCTAGAATTTTTCTGACAAAGAGATATTACTTCATATTTTGTAGAAACAGAGAGAACAGCTGTCATGTTTTTCTCATAGATTTTATCTGTAATCTTTTCATTTCTTTTTTTATCTCTTGACAGTAAAGTGCATGAGGAACAAATCTGCATATTTTGCTGAAAGGCTTTACAAATCTATGAAGGTAAAAGGCTTCTTTTTAGCATTTGAATGACTCTGACATGTCTTGTGTCCAAATTAGACAAAATGAGTCTGATATATTTAGTTCAGTTTATCAACTACTTCAGAGTGCCTGCTAATAATAATACTAGGTAATATTGAGTACTGATGTGTGATCATTCTTTGTAATCCTTTATAAATATAGATTAGTTTTATCCCGACAATAGCCTTATGGAGCATGTAGTATTCTAAATCCCCATTTCACGGATGAGAAAACTGAGGCATAGAGAGGATATGCAATTTGCCCAGGGTTCTCAGTGAAGAAGTAATGGAGCAGGGATGCAAACACTGGCAGTCTGGCTTCAGAGCTTGAGCCCCTAACCATGCAGTGTACTCGCTGCCATACCCTTGCTAGGAACCATGGGCGGTGCAGGAAAAATCAAAATGTAGTATTTGCTCTAAAAGAACTTTCTAGCCTTGAGGGGAAGGCCGGTATGTGCAAAACACCAATAAGAACAAAATAGAATGCAAGACACTCGTGGAGGATCCATATATTACAGGAAGAAGAGGGAATTTTTTTCAAACATTTATTTGTTTAGGAGGTGTAGATCAGAAGAGAATATATAAAGAGGTTGTTAATGTTTGAGCCGGACCTTAAAGGAAGTTTTCCATTGGAGGGTTTTACATGGGAGGGAAGGATGACATGGCACTGGGGGAGGAAGAAATCATTGCAAGTGAGGCTTGCAGGCTCGAGAACACAGGGTATGTCTGTAGAGCATCAGAGAGTCCTGCTCTTCTCAGAACACAGAGTATTGGAAAGGTAAGTTGGTGAAAGCCCTGAACACCATGGCGAGGAGCAATATTCCACATACCTCTAAGGTTGTGGCACAAAGAACATCATCAGAAGAGTCTTGCATAGCCTTGCCTTGACAGATTGTAGTAGAGCACTATCTGGAAACCATTAGACTTTGATATGCTGGAATCTTGTTTTCTTCCCTAGGGCTTGGGCACCGATGATGACACCCTTATCAGAGTGATGGTTTCTCGCGCGGAGATTGATATGTTGGACATCCGGGCAAACTTCAAGAGACTCTATGGAAAGTCTCTGTACTCCTTCATCAAGGTAGGGAGTCTTGCCCTGGCCCAGGGGAAAGCTCTGAAGGAAGGATGGGGTTCTGGCCTAGGTATTTAGATACTTCTCATCCTCTCCTTGGCAGATATCTTTCCCTTTAAAGATGGTACTCTAATTCAGATATTTCCAGTCTCTCTCCTTTCACCCAGATGTTTAAATCTCTGCCAG
The DNA here is from genome assembly GCA_004026545.1 of Mormoops blainvillei. NCBI lineage: Eukaryota > Metazoa > Chordata > Mammalia > Chiroptera > Mormoopidae > Mormoops > Mormoops blainvillei. Next base: position 415,886 of record PVJD01000392.1, on the reverse strand, counting down.
GGTCAAAGCTGGAAATATTTGCATTGCAAATATACTAATTATTTCATGTTGACCCCAAACACAGAAAAATTATATTTTAATGAATACTTTTCAAAGCACAATTTCTGTAACTGCTTACGATGAAAGATAAGTGACTGAATCAGTCCAGAATCCTATCCAGGACTAGCTGAGGTGTACTGAAAATATGTGAAAGCATGTTTGTTACCCTGGATTGGTGTTCTTGATCTGGCACAGACTCACAGGCAGGCTAACATGGCATGGTAGTGATAAGAAATGAGTCACATTCCCTAAAATTCCCTTATTACTTGGATTTTGCTTCTTGAGAATTATGAGACCATGAATATGAAGCCCAGACCCATTTCCCTAGAAGCTGGCTTTGCCTGCACGACAAACTTCAAATCAGGATATGATCTGTGAATTAAATATTCTGAATCCTACTGGCAGCTTGGAGAGGTACAACTATTAGATGATTCGAGCTGCAGATTTTCATGGTAGCATTATATATACAGCCTATCAGGTAACTTCATTTTGCGAAGCTGAAATATAGCTAGCTGTAAATAGGATAGTTTAAAGAGTAATAGATGACCATAAATGAAATTATGAAAAAATATACTTATAACAATAATGCAGGATTAATATCCCTGTATTAAGAGCTTCTACAAATCACTAAAGAAAAAAAGAAAACCCCAGAGACAAAACTGGGAAAGGATGTTAAACATACACTTCATGAAAGATGAAATGGCCAATTTATTAAAAATGTTTAATCTCACTAATATTCAGTGAGTTGCAAATTTTTAAACAATCATTTTTTGCCTAATACCTTTACAAACTTTAAAGAGTTCCTACCCAGCATTGGGAAGGGCTTGGGGGAAACTCACCATCTCTTATGGAAGGACTATAAACTGGTCTAACCTTTCTGGAGGCAATTTGGCAATAACTAAAAAATGAACTCTACCTCTTATTTAGCCATTATATGTTTAGGAATTTCTTAGAGAAGATAAAATAAAGCCTATTAATCCACAGAATGTGAGAAAATATTTGCAAATCATACCTGATAAGTCAGGCTTATTACCCAGAATATATAAAGAATTACAACTCAATAACAAAAACACAAACAACCCAATTTTAAAAAACAAGAATTTCCTTGGAGATGTTGAATAGACAAATAAGCAAACAAAAAGATGGCCAACACCATTAATCATTAGGAAATGCAAATCAAAATCACAATGAAATACGACTTCATACTTACTAGGATGACTATATTTTTCTTTAAAAGGAAAATAATAAATATTAGTGAGAATATGGAGAAACTGGAACCTTGTGCATTGCTGCTGGGACTGTAAAATGATGCAACCACTGTGGAAGGGAGTTTGGTGCTTCCTCAAAAAATGAGACATAGGATTACAATATGGCCCAGCAATTCCACTCCAGGTACAGACTCAAAAGAAATGGAAGCAGGGACTCAAACAGATATTTCTATGCCAATGAAAACATTATCCACAATAGCAAAAAGGTGCAAACGACCTAAGTATCCATCAACAGATGAACAGACAATCAAAATGTGGTATATGCATATGCCAAAAGAATGAAATTTCTGAAACATGGATGAACCTTGAAAAAATGCTAAGTGAAATAAACCAGACACAAAAAGACAAATACTGTATGATTTCACTTACATAATATATACAGAATAGTAAACTTATACAGACAGAAAGTAGGGAAGAGGGGAAATGGGGAATTACTGCTTCCTGGTGAGAGAGTTTCTGTTTGGGATCATAAAAGGGTTTTGGAAATAGCAATGAGGATTGCACAACATTGTGAATGTAAATAATGTCACTGAATTATACACTTAAAATGGCTAAAATGGCAAATTTTGTTATATACATATTTACCACATTTTTAAAAATCTATGAAAGAATCTGAATAAAATTGTTTCATGAAATGTAAAAATGATACAACGAATATATTTTCATTATAGCAGTATTTGTGTTATTTACATTATTTTATATTATTTATATTTGTATAAATAATATGGCATACTTTTATAAGTTATATAAGTTATATGTACTATTGTATATACTTATATAAGTATATAAGTTATTATGTATTTTTATTTTTATTTTTACTAACCAGTGGGGGGTGACTTAAATAAATCATGGAAAATCCATGCAATGTAATATTAGACAGACACTACAATGATGTGGTACCAAAATACAGGGTGGGGCAAAAGTAGGTTTACAGTTGTGAGTATGCAAAGCACAGTTTTTTATTATTATTATTATTTATTTATTGTTTATATTATATTATTTTCCATATGAACAACTGTAAACCTACTTTTGCCTCATCCTGCATTGATTGGCCTGGGGAAATGTCACTATACATAAATTTATATTACATGTTTCTATATATATAACTATGTAAATATATGTGTGTATACACACACACTGTTCTGGAAAAGATTAAAAATAAGGAATATATTGTACATTCAAAGAGCACAGAGAAATATAAAATAAGTAAAAATAGAAAACATGACAGAAATAAGGTAAAAATGTAAATTACAATAAAAATACGTGAACTCTCAGGTAAGATAAAAATAGGAAATCCAACTCCATGCTGTTTATAAGGAACAACTATAATACAGTGACATGTAAGAAGCTTATAAAAAGGTCAGGGAAAAGAACATTTGACAAATACAAAAAAGAAAGTGGGGAATTATACTATACATAAAAAAAAAATTAAGGAGATAAAGTACTGACTAGGAGAAAGTGGGTCACTCTATGCTGATAAAGACAATGATTCACAACAAGGATTAAATTCTCACGAAACTTCAGGTGCCTAATAGCATTGCATTCAAATACATAAATAAGATATTCGAGGCTCCAAAAGAAGACATTGATGGAAATACTATGCAAGGGAGACTTTAACATATCCTTATATTTTGGCAGATCAAGGAGGAAAAGTATAAACAAGAATATATTAAATTTATTTTAATAGATGTAAATTAAACTTTGAACCCTATAAACACAGATTCCATCTTTTGTAGTGCTCATAAAGCACTAACAAAAATTGATCTATTAATTAGACCATAACAGTTTCTGTGTAGAAATTATACTACCTCTGGAAGGCTATTTTGCAACCCATATCAAAAGGCTTAAGAAAATACGTGATTATTAATCCAGTAATTCCCATTTTATGAAAATTTATCCCAAGCAAGTCATCAAGAAAATTCCCAAAAATTTAACTATAATATGCTTATTGCAAAAATTTAACTATAATATGCTTATTGCACTATTTATAATAGGGCAAAGTTGGAAACTATAAATATCCAACACTGGGGGGGTGATCAAATAAATTATTTTGCCTGTGTACAGTGGAATACTCTGTAATGATTGAAGAATGATGTTGTATCAGAATATTTAATGAATTAAAATAGAGAAGTATTCAGGCTATATTAAGTAAAAAATGAGAGTACAGAATACTACAGTCCCCTCCCGTAGCAAACTGGATGCTTAGAAAAAAGTCTGGAAGGATATGCACAAACCACAATGTTAAGAATAATCATCTCTAGGTGGTGGGATTATGGATGATTTTAATGTTCTTCTTTTATGTCTTTATTTTCTCCATTGAACAAGTATTACTTTTGTAATAAAAAATAACAAGCGTTATTTTTTAAAAACCCTGAGAAAAATCCAGATAAGCTTCACAAAGTTAACCTGGATGACTTTGAGCTGTGCATTCTATTTTAAAACCCATTTATTTGACTGTAACTTTGCTTTCCTGTCCTCAGGGTGACACATCTGGAGACTACAGGAAGGTCCTGCTTATTCTCTGTGGAGGAGATGATTAAAATAAAATCCTGGAAAGATAAGAGGATTCCCAAAACCTTGATATTTTTTAACTTCATTTTTCTACACTACTATTTGCATTATCTAAGATGCTTATTTCCAAATTAAAACGCCTACGGATGCCTCGTAGGATATAGACGGCATTATTATTCATCTATAATTATAACTCATGATGCTTTAAATAAGCTGTACTTGCATTTCAAAGCTTATAAAAACTAAAAGGAGATTTAAACTTAGAAATAATAATATACTCCACATTTTTAACAGATCTCTTCTTCATTTGTGTTTCACAGAAATTGGAATATATTAAATTATTTCATATTTTTTCTTGGTGAAAATCTATTAAAGTGGAGGACTAGAAGACTGTTCTAAAATCATTTTTCTTCCCTAATTTTATTTTTAGAATGGCTAGTAATTTCTTGATTTGAAATTATGAGCTTCTAGTTAGTAAGACTATGTCTAATTTGCTATTTCACATAGTCATAGTTTGAAAGCATCCACAAATGTCCTTTGTTTAGGTTTTGCTGATAGCGTTAGTTAATCTTTGCTGGCTTTGATGTGAGATACTTCTTCCGTCACATCTTATGTTAAGATCACTACTCCAAGTTGAAATATACCCAAATCACCAAGTTGTCTGAACAAATTAAATTCTAACTGTGGTTGTATAGGCCATACATGAATGCTGAACATTCCACAATATCATGGCTAATGTCTTAATCCAGTTTGAAGATAAATGTAATGCTCTGAATTTTAACTTAAATTTTTTGTGCTAAAAATAATTTTTAAATCATTTTGGATTTTGTTGATTTCTAGTAATTTACATTTGCACTGTGCCTTTCAAGTCTAGAATTATTCTGAAGTGTATTTGGATTTAATTCAGAAGTTCAGTTTGTATACATCATGGAAAAATAATTTTAATAAAATATGATTATCTTTAAAATGAGGCATATTCTTTACCTGACTTTTTTGCTTGTGAGTTTTTTCATCCTGGACCCTGAAATTTATTTTTGAAAGACTTGTATTACTGTTTCCATTAGAAGCTACAACATTAAACAAAAATTACATATTTAGCCTTACATGAACCTACTGCTATAAAACTAATGCTCACATATGCCAAACTGTGTTACTACTCAATGATATAAAATACTGTATTTAATTTATTCTCTGAAAGTGATGTTCTCCATTCTAACTAGAACATATAAAATAAGGATATTTGTCTTCTTTGTTCAATACTATCTATTGTATCTTGTTGGGTGAAATATCAGGATTTGTTTTTCAATTTGTTTCTACTTGCTTACTATAATTGGTGAAAGCTATTTACATGAACACTTAGTAATTCTAGTTAATTATAGGAAAAAGTACTGCTGCTTTGATAACTACCCAAATGAGTATGGAATTTCCAAATAACTTTATTTGGTTTTGGGAGCATTATAAATTTTTGGCAGTTTATTTTTATTTTTTTATTTTTTATTTTTAGAGAGAGGTGAAGGGAGGAAGAAAGGGAGAGGAAACATGGACGTGAGAGAAAAACATCAGTTGGTTTGCCTTCTGTGTGTGCTCTAACTGGAACCAAACTGGCAGCCAAGCATGTTCCCTGACCAGGAATGAAACTAGCAACCTTTTAGTTTGCAGGACGATGCCCAACCAACTGAACCAAAAATGGCTGAGCCTTTTTTTTTTTTTTGGTAGTTTTATCTTTTATTTGTATATGACTTAGCCAAAATTTTATTTATTTTTATATTTTATTGATTATACTATTACAGTTGTCCTGATTTTTTCCCCCTTTGGCCTCCTCCACCCAGCACCCCCTACTCCCTCAGGCAGTCCCCCAACCATTGTTCATGTCCATGGGTCATGTGTATAAGTTCTTTGGCTACTCAATTTTCTATACTGTACTTTACATCCCATGGCTATTCTGTAACTACCTATTTGTACTTTTTAATCCCCTCACCTCTTCGCCCCTTCTCTCCCTCCCCCCTCAATCTGGAAACCATCTGGTAACTTCTTTTCTCTTGCTGCTTTTAAGAGTCTCTCTTTATCTTTAACCTTTGACCTTTTAATTATGATGTGTCTTGGAATGGGCTGTTTGCATCCATCATAACTGGGACTTTCTGTGCATCCTGGACTTACATGTCTGTTTCCTTCACCAAATTAGGGAAGTTTTCTTTCACTATTTTTTCAGATAGATTTCCAATTTCTTGCTTTTTCTCTTCTCCTTCCGGTACCCCTATGATGTAATGTTGGATCTCTTGAAGTTGTCCCAGAGGCTGCTTATACTATCCTCATTTTTTTGGATTCTTTTTCCTTCTTATTGTTCTGATTGGTTGTTTTTTGCTTCCTTATGTTCCAAATCACTGATTTGATTCTTGGCTTCATACACTATACTGCTGTTTTCCTGTAAATTGTTCTTTATTTCAATTAGTGTGTCCTTTTTTTCTGACTGGGTCTTTTTTATGCTGCCGAGGTCCTCAGTAAGTTCCTTGAGCATCCTTATAACCAGTGTTTTGATCTCTGCATCTTACAGATTTCTTATCTCCATTTCACTTAGCTCTTTGTCTGGAGCTTTTATCTATTCTTTCATTTGGGTCATGTTTCTTTGTCTCCTCATTTTGGCAGCCTCCCTGTGATTGTTTCTATGTAATAGGTAGAGCTGCTCTGACTCTATGTCTTGGTAGTATAGCCTAATGTAGTAGGTGTCCTGTAGGGTCCAGTGGCACAGCCTCCCCTATCACCCAAGCTGGGTATTCCAGGTGTATCCTTCATGTGGGCTGAGTACACCCTCCTGTTGTAGTTGAGTCTTGGTTCCTGTTGGCAGATCAATAGGAGGGATTTACCCAGTCCAGTCAGCTGCAAGGACTGGCTGTGACCACAGACCACCAACCTCCACCCTCCATGGAGGATCAACTGTCTTAGCCAAAATTTTAAAACAAATTGCATTTGTTCACCGGAAGCTTTCTAGAGGACAATATAAAGTCACCCTGGAGGAATGTTTGTTATATTGAACAAGGGTAACATAATACGAAGTGGGGCAAAAGTAGGTTTACAGTTGTGATTACACAAAAGAGTTTATTCTTGTATTATTATTTATTAATTATTGTATTATTTTCCATATGAACAACTGTAAACTTACTTTTAACCCAAACTCTGTAATTGTGAAGCAACTTTATTTTTCTCTCGCACTGTTCTTTTACATTTATTGGGCCCAATTCTTCTCCTGTCTTTAGATGAAAATTCAGACAGAGGATAGAGTTATAACTCTTTTGGTCACTCTTAAGTTATAAAAACTCCTACTGTGCCATGCCTTAAGGCCATAAAACAGTGTCATTTCAGTAGCTAATATGTCCAGTCAAAATTACAAACTTTATTTATTGTTGAGGCTTCTTCCCTCATTCAGCTCTGGCCTGTTGCTGGCTTTGGGGGAAGGGGTATGTTAGGCTTCTCCTTTTGTCCACCTAGGCTTCCTTCCATACCCCACCCAGCCCCCAGCCCCCAACCTAGCCAGGGTTGCAGTAGATGGGGGGAAAGTAAGGGGAACAAGAAAGTTCTTACCTGACTGTGCTCTGGCATTGATCGTGTAGTGTGCAGTGTGGTATTGGCAGATGTTTAAAGCTGATTCTTGTGGGCATTCTCTTGGGTTCTTTTATCATCCCCATCACCAGGGAACTACTCATCTTTGGTTCTTTTGGCAAGGCAAATGCATTTCTCCTTTTTCAGCCTTTAGGAATTTGATGATACTTTCAGGTTCTCTGTGCTGAAATGTGTTTGTCCTTCCACCCAGACCTCTTGCACAGCCTCTAGGATGATCCCATGATGCATGTCTTATAGTGGCTCACACTTGCATATCCTTTGTGTTGACAAATTCTGGGCATGCAGGCCCATCCCCTTGCAGCTGCCATTCTCTGCTCCTCTTCTAGCCCCTCCCCCCAAGTTGTCCTGGTCAGCCTTTCTCAGTTAAGATTTCTCAGGGTAAGATACCAGTCGATTGGGGTCCCAAAACTACATATATTATTGGTGCAATCATTTCAGAGAGCAATTCGACAACAGTTAATAAAGTTGAAAGTTTCCAGCAAATTCATTTCTGGGGATCTGCTTGGTGAATCCCTTGCACGTGGTGTTCATTGCTGCTCTACAAGAGCAATAAAGTAGGAAAAATCCCAACTCCTTCAGTAAGAGAAAAAAATAAATCATGGGTTAGTCACACAATGAGCAGTGAAAATAGTTTTAACTAGAGATTTGTCAATTGGGTAAGTCTCAAAAGTATAATTTTGAGAGATGAGAAAGGTATAGAATGATAGGTATAATTCCATTTAATTACATGTCTAAATGTGCAAAAGGAAATATATTGCTAATGTGTATACATATAAGAACATGCATGGGAATAACATTATACACCATTCTCAAGATATTGGTCACTAGGAGAGGGAGAGAGACAGACTGAAATGGAAAGAGCTTCTACCTATGTGTATTCTGTATAAAACAATGAATCAAAGCACGTATAATAGTTTTTACTAAATTTGTTATCATGATTGTGTTGGGTCCATGAGTATTTATCATATTACTCTGAGTAATTCATTATAAATATTTTATTTAAAAAGTAGCAGGAGGGAGTCAGGGAGTGAAAGCTGGCTGTCCAGAGACCATAGCAAGGGCTTCATACTCTAGGCAGACACCCGTAATATTTACTCAAACACCTGTAAATTCTCCTCAGGCCTCCAGAAGACACTTCAAGCCTTGACACCGCCAGCACAGACCCTATTCAGACGTTCCACTGCCACTGGGTGGAAAGAAAAGGAGTGCAGGGATCGTTTGCTATAATCCGTCTAGGAAGCGTAGAGTTGCTATTTAAAAAACCCAAGGGCCTAGCTAGCATTCTAAAACTCACATTCTAGGTTCTCCTCCCTCGGAAAGCCAGGCCCCGCCCCCGAGGGGTGCGACCCCAGCACTTGGTGATTCCTCCAAGGAAGATCTCAAACAGTACCGGTTTTTGTTACTTTTTTATTTGTCTTTTGGTCACTAACCTAGCACTGGGCCCAGCAGACCTCTGGAGCTGAGTAACTTTTTCAGAAAGTATGAATGAGTTACAATTCCCGGTCTAGTTAACAAACGGAGTGTGTAAAATAATGCGAAAAGCTAGGTAGGCCCCCAAGTTAAGGCGGGTATGAGACGCTGGCAGACCCCAGCGCAGAAAGGCACCAGCCCGCATCCGCGAATCACCCTTCACTCCTTGGTCGCGTTCTGCGCTGGCTTCACGAGCCAGCACGCCCACCTTTCCCCGCCCCTTCCGGAGGCTCGCCGAGCGCATGCGCCGTCCGCTCCGCGCTTATTTGCGAAAGCGAGGGGTAAGGTCCTGTAGTCCCGAGACACCGCGAGGACAGACGCAGCGGGCGGGGCAGTGGATGGAGACGTTGGCGTCCACTGCAACGGCTGGGGCTGCGTTTGAGAAAGTAGCCTTGTAGGCATCTGGAGACCGACGGCGGCGGGGTCTGCATGGCGGGAGCCCGGGTCCACTGGGTTCCCTGAGGCGAGCTCCCTGACATCGCGGGGAGCCGTAGCCCATGGGCTCGCTGAGCAGCCGAGTGCTGCGCCAACCGGGGCGAACCCGTGCTCAACAGGAGCCGGGTTCCGGGACTGGGGGCTCGGCCCGGAGGCCGGAGACTGGCGGCGACGCGGCCGGCCAGGGCTTCTGTTACTGCCCCGGCAGCCACAAGCGCAAGCGGAGCAGCGGGGCCCTCTGCTACTGTCACCCCGACTCCGAGACAGACGAAGATGAGGAGGAAGGGGACGAGCAGCAGCGGCTCCTCAACACACCTCGAAGGTACGTGGTGCGACGCGCCCGCACCTGTTGGGCGGCTTCGGCGGCCTGGCCAGGGGACTAGTCCGGCGTCCCGTGTGCTGGCGTGAGGCGGAGGCGGCGGCGCGGCGTGCGGCGCCCTCCCAGCCTGCGAGGAGCGGACGTGTCCTTGACAGCGTAAATGTAGGAGCGGGTCCGATGCAGGGCGGATGGGGAGCGTCTTGGGAGACGCTTGGTGTTCTGGATTATAAACCACAGACGCTGCCAGGATGATGTTATGGCCCCAAGATGAGACTCAAACGCCAAGCCGAAGCTTGCGCCTCATTAAGTCTTAGACACGACTGGCTGGCCGGCCTTCCGTGATACATCTTTGTCTTCTCAGAGTGGGTGGTAGTAGGGTAAGTTGTTTTGCATCTGGCTGCCTCAAATGGCACAGACGAGTAAATTTAGCCTGAGATGGGCACTCCCATTGTCGTCCACTCAGTGTAGCGGAAATGATTGCAGTTCTCCTTAACTGCAAAGGTGAAGTTTATCAATAGTGTACATATGTTCCTTACTAGGAACAGCCTTTCAACGTCTCTAGTACTTGAACTTTCACTGTGGGTATGTGCTGCAGCTTGCTCAACCTTTTTTTTCGAAGAGTTGAAACAACCAGGATATTTACTTCGAACTAGAATGTAGTTTCTAAATAGAATGTTTGCACATAAACAATCTGGTGGCTTTGTTTATTTAAATTATTATTATTATTTTTTTTATTTTAGAGAGAGGGGAAGGGAGGGAGAAAGAGAGGGAGAGAAACATCGGTGTGAGACAGAAACATGATCGGGTGCTGTCACACCGAACCCACAACCCAGGCATGTGCCCGACCGGGAGTCCCGGGTGACCCTTCGGTTTGTGGGTTGACACCCAACCAACTGACTGGAGTCACACAGATTTAATTTTTTTTAATGAAATTTTAAAAATGGTTCAAAATTTTCTTGCTACACAAGCGTGATGTATTGTAAAATAAAAGCATTATAGATGACTTATGTTAGTTTGATTTATAAAATCTTTCATACAGTTCTATATAAGAATGTCCAAGAATGGACTACTGTGTCAAATTGTTACCTTTCTGGAGAGTCAACATAATGTATTTTTAAGAGCTCATGTTCTGAGTTTAGCCTGTATTCTGCACGTAATAGCCTTATTTCCTCATATGTAAAATGGAGATACTAATAATTGCCTTATTGGGTATCACAAATATTAGCATGTATACAGTGTACAATGAACAGTGCCTGGTAGAAGCGCTCAGTGAATGTTATCTCCATGATGAATTGACTCTCCATATCATTACAAAGTGCCTCTCTTCATCTCTGGTAATATAGGTACTACCACTTTATTTTAATAATTGTTTAAAAGGTGTATCCTTTCCCTTTTTACCTGTGTCTTTATATTTAAAGTCGTATCTTGTAGCCCTGGCTGTTGTGGCTCAGCGGCTTGAGTGCCGGCATGCAAACCAAAGGGGCGCTGCTTCAATTCCCAATCAGGGTACATGCCTTGGTTGCACGCCTGGCCTCCAGTTGGGGGCATGTGAGAGGCAGTCACGCATCAGTGTTTCTCTCCCTCTCTTTCTCCCTTCCCCTCTCTCTAAAAAAATAAATAAAATCTTTTAAAAAAACTGGTATCTTGTAGATAGCATATAGTTAGGTCTTAGGTTTGTTGGGGTTTTTTTTTAATCTGTTAAATCCAGTAGGATAATCTCTGCCTTTTAATTAGCATTTAGACCACTTACATTTAATATGTCATTGTTGAAATATATATGTTAGGGTCCATTTGAAAGAGAGAAATCACACAGTAATATGAGTGAAGAAAATTTAATATAACCATTAATAGCAAGTGACTGGAAGTTAACTACTGAAGGTAAACTACTAAAGAGATCTATAAAAAATACAGCGAATATAGAGAGCAGTCACTGCTTCTCGGGCTGAGACAGAATACCCAAGGAGGGAACAAATTTGGAATAGGGCCGCCATATCCTGGTGGAGATTCTGATGTAGGAGGTGTGGCTGTAGCCCCAAAATAGTGAAGTTTGCTGGGATGTGGTAGGCTGAGACTAACAAGCAGGAAACTGTGCACTAAGATGCTGACAAAATTTGCATGGAGGCTGCCTGGCCTACAAAGCTGAAAATATTTACCGTCTAGGCCTTTACAGAAAAAGTTTGCTAACCCTTGGACCACATGAGTGGACTGGAATGCCAAGTCTTTAAAGCAAACTTTTATTAGAAAATGCACATCAGAGTTTAGTGTGTGTATATCAGTGGAAGATGCCTGTCTTATTTAGCTCAGTAAGGATGAAGAGTATAAGAAGGTATTAAGGTCCTGGCTGGGAAACTGAGTTAGTTAGAGTGTTGTCATGATATACGAAGATCTCCAGTCAGGGCACATACAGGAAGCAACCAACAAATGCATAAATAAGTGGAACAACAAATTGATGTTTCTTTCTCTCTCACTCTTAAAAAAAAAAACAATTAACACCTAGAATATTGGCACTAATATACTTCCTGAGGTTGTCTGATGTGCTCTCCCACTTTAACCAACTATTTCTTGAAAAGTTTTGGCTTTTCAGGCCCTCCTTCCACCTCATACCTTTTGTCAACTGCATGTTTTACTTTACATTAACAAGATTATTAAAACTCAGCTTTTCTGCAACCAGATCTTGAGTGTTTTTTCCCTAGATTGTCTCTAAATATCGAAATCTAGTAACAGTATTTGTTGTTATAACTAAATAAATAATGTTCACTGCAGAGTCAACTAGTGTGCTAGGACTATAAACCATATTTTATGGGCCCAGTGTCACTACTCTTACCTTCTATTTTTCTCTTGGAGAAATTTTCTAACCTCATAGTTAAATGAAATCTCTTCCATTCCATCAAGTTAATTAAGTCAGACCGTTTTCTTGTATATTGTATTGAGATAAAGCCTTTTCTTATTGCTTTATTTTCCTGGAGTTTCTTTTTTTAATTTTTAAAAAAATTTTACTTATTTATTTTTAGAGGAGGGGAAGGGAGAGAGAAGGAGAGAAACATCAGTGTGTGGTTACCTCTCGCGTGTGCCCCCTACTGGGGACCTAGCCTGCAACCCAGGCGTGTGCCCTGACTGGCGAATTGAACCAGCGATCCTTTCATTCTCAGGCTGGCGCTCAAACCACTGAGCTACACCAGCCAGGGCACACTCTCTCTCTGTCTCTCTCTTTTTTTTTTAAAGTGTATTTTATTGTTCATGGTATTACAGTTGTCGTAATATTTCTCCGTTTGTCCCCCTCTACCCAGCCCCATCTTCACTCCCTCAGGCAATCCCCATACCGTTGTCCATGCCCATGGGCCCTGCATTTATGTTCTTTGGCTACTCTGTTTCCTGTGCTCTACTTTACAATGCCATGACTATTCTATAACTACCAATTTGTACTTCTTAATCCCTTCACCTTTTTCACCCATTCCCCTGACCCCCTCCCATCTGCCAACAGTCAAAATGTTCTCTGTATCTATGATTCTGTTTCTGTTCTGCTTGTTTTGTTTATTTTGTTTTTTAGAGTCAATTGTTGATAGATATGTATTTATTGCCATTTTATTGTTCATATCTTTTATATTCTTCTTAAAGAAAACCCTTTAACATTTCATTTTATACTGATTTGGTGTGATGAACTTCTTTAGCTTTTTCTTGCCTGGGAAACTCTTTATCCATCCTTCAGTTCTAAATGATAGCTTTGCTGGGTAGAGTAATCTCAGTTGTAGGTCCTTGCTGTCCATCACTTTCAATATTTCTTTCCAGTCCCTTCTAGGCCACAAAGATTCTTTTGAGAAATCAGCTGATAGTTTTATGGGAATTCCCCTGTAGGTAACTAACTGCTTTTCTCTTGCTGCTTTTAAGATTGTCTCTTTTTATTGAACCTTTTTTATTTTAATTATGATGTGCCTTGGAGTGGGCCTCTTTGCCCCCATCTTGTTTGGGACCCTCTGTGCTTCCTGGACTTGTATGTTTATTTCCTTCACCAAGTTAGGGAAATCTTTCACTATTTTTTCAAATAGACTTCCAATTTCTTGTTCTGCTTCTTCCCCTTCTGGCGCCCCTATGATGCAAATGTTAGTCCACTTGAAGTTGTCCCAGAGGCTCCTTCTACTATCCTCATTTGGAGGGGATTCTTTTTTCTTCTTGCTATTCTGATTGGTTATTTTTTGCTTTCTTATGTTCCAAATCGCTGATTTGATTCTTAGCTTCATCCACTCTACTGTCGATTCCCTGTAAATTGTTCTTTATTTCAATTAGTGTGTCCTTTGTTTCTGACTGGGTCTTTTTTATTCTGCTAAGGTCCTCACTAAGTTCCGTGAGCATCCTTTTAACTAGTGTTTTGAACTCTGCATCTGATACATTACTTATCTCCATTTAGTTTAGATCTTTTTCTGGAGTTTTGATCTGTTTTTTTCATTTGGGTCACGTTTCTTTGTCTCTGCATTTTGGCAGCCTCCTTGTGTTTATTTTTATGTATTATGTAGAGCTACTATGTCTCCCTGGCTTGATAAGAGTAGCGTAATGTAGTAGGTGCTCTATACGGCCCAGTGGCATAACCTCCCCTATTATCCAAGCTGGATACGCAATGTGCACCCACTGTTGGGCTCTCTAAACTCTACTGTTGTAGTTGAACCTTGATTGCTGTTGGCATGTCCAACATCAACCACTGCCTGTGTTCTGTCCAAGGTTACGCAGCATTAGCTACAAAGCAATCTGCAGATGACTGCTACTTGTGCTGGGCTTGGAGGTGCCCAGGAGAGATCAAGCTTTGAACTAAGGCTGGCTGCTTCCAGTGTTGGGACCTGGGACATTTAGTGAGAGGTTTGCTTGTTTGAGAGAATTTAGAAAAATCTGAAGCATGGAACAAGATAAGCCATTCATATGGAAAAGTCACTGGAAATAGCTTGGGTAAACCTGAAAGCTGGGTGGGCAGGACCTCGGGGAATCACCAGGGTGGGTCAAACAGTGTGAGCCAGGTTGATGGAGTCTCAGATATGGCTCTGTGGCTCTATGGGAGGGGGACTCAGAAAAGGAACAGTGGCCCCTGCCTTCACTTCTGTCTGGCAAAAAGCTGTCCCTCAGCTCTCGCCCTGATACCGGACAATTCATTTCCTCCCTATGTGTTTCTGGTGCCTTTCAATTTGCTGCCCCACTTCTGGAACTCAGAGGAAATGAGTTCAACTAAGTCTATGTGGGTCCTTTAAGAGGAACTTCCTGGAGCTCTAGTAGTTTGTCTTCCACAGCCTCAATGCTCACTGTTTTTTACAGCCAAAAGTTATGGAGACTCATCTTCCTGGCACTGGAACCCTGGGCTGGGGGGCCCTGATGTGGGACTAGTTCCCCTCGCTCCTGAGATATCACTCCTGATTTTTATTCAACACACATGTGTGTGGGACCAGTCTGTTCCTCATCTCTGCCCCTTCTTCCAGTCTCAGTGTAGTTTCTTCTTTAATTCCATAGTGGAAGGACTTCCATTCAGCTCAATTTCTGATGGTTCTGAATGATGGTTGTTCTATAGTTTAGTTGAAATTTTGATGTGGTTGTGCAAGGAGGCATGCCGTGTTTACCTATACCACCATCTTGACCAGAGGTCCTCCTGCTGGAGTTTGTAACTGCTTCTTTCCCCCTACACCCCCTTTGTTGACATAAGAATACCATATTTTACCATGTATAGTGTACTCCCATGTATAATATACATCCACTAACTTTGGGAAAGTTTTTGTCTCACACTTTCAGGAAAAAAAACCTTTCATTTTAATTTTTTAATTCAGTTATCTATTTATTTATATTTAGATACTTGTTTTTTGTATTATATAAAGGCATTTTAACATTTATTTTTGAACATACTATGGGTACAAGAAATTTTATGTAACAAATAATTACAAAACTCAAGAAGAGATGCAAGGTAAAACAAATTTTATATACAAATACAGAATTAGTACTACCCATGTATAATGTGCATCCTTATTTTTCTTCCAAAAATTTAGGCAAAAAAGTGCGCCTTATACATGGCAAAATACAGTAATATTCCTTCATCATATCTTGAGGTTTTTCTATCTTTCCAAACACACCTGCTTGGATTCCTTCTGCTATAAACCCAAGGCCTCCCTCTTATCTCCCTCCATCCTCCTTTTCCAACCTGGGTCTGTTGCTCTCTAGGTCTGCACTTATCTTAGGACTTACTTTTACTCCATCTCTAGATTGGAGCCACTCTTTTCTGTAGCCTTATATTTTTTTCTTTCTCACTCATTTTAGGGTACTACATGCTCAAATATTTTCTTAAGAAAGGATTTTTAAGGAGGTAATTTGTACTTACCTAAATGTAAATTTAGTCTCGCTTTATTCATTCTTTGGCTGGGTTTGGGAATCTAATCTAAAATAACTTTTCATATCTTTGATAATTTTACTTCATTGTGTTCAAGCCCACAGGTAGATGAGAAATTAGACGATGCTGGTCTAATTTTCTTTAAAAAGATATGTATGTATGTATGTATGTATGTATGTGTTTTTAGAGAGAGGGGAAGGGAGGGAGAAAGAGAAACATCAATGTAAGAGAGAAACGTCAGTCATTTGCCTCTCACATATGCCCCAACCAGGGACCAGGCCTGCAACCCAGGCATGTGCTCTGACCAGGAATCGAACCTGTGACCTTTTGCTTTGCGGGATGACGCTCAACCAACTGAGTCATACTGGTCAGGGCTAATTTTCTTTTCTTTTTAGGTGACCTTTTTTTTCTTTCTGGAACTTCTGCAAAAAAAAAAATTTTTTTTTTGGCTATTTCGAGATTTAACTAGAATGTTCTAAGTTAATGGCCTTGTACTTGGTATATCCTTACATTCTTATTTTAGTTGAAAGAAACTTTTTTCCATTAATTTCTTCCATAATTTTCTTTCTCCTGTTATCTTTGTTTTCTTTCTTGGATCCTTTTTTATTGGATTTTGGATTTGTTGGATTGTACCTCTTTCTCTTTTTTATCTTTCTAGATCTTTTTTGCTTTATAGTCTGAGAAATTTCCTTAACTCTGTCATTCAGCCTCTCTTTTGGCTTTTTAATTTGAGCGACCATGTTTTTAGTGTCTGAGTTCTTTTATTTTCTTGTTCTGAGTAATGGTTTATCATAACATCCTGTTATTTTATAAAGGTAATATTCTCAATCTCTAGATACATTCATTAGAGTATTTTTGTTTTGTTTTGATGTTTTCTTTTCCTTGAATTATGTTTCCTCCAGTTGGGTGATCCTTGGTTGTCTGCTTACATTTAAGAATAACTGGTGTGTGTGTGTGAATTGAATAAATAGATCTGATTCTACAAAGCCTCCCGTTTGAGTAGGAAGACTGACTACTACGTTGAATATGGGTGGCGCATGCTTTGTTTTAGAGCAGAGACTTCCAAACTGTGTTTACAGCACCTTAGTGTCTCAGTAATTTTCTTCATAGCACCTTGGATCCTAAAGAAATACCTCATAGTTAGGTCCAACCAAGTTAATAATAGTAAACTGTATGATATCTGAAAGATGTTGCTGTGTTTCCCTCAAATTTAGAATATTCTACATGCCTACCTGAGTTTACCTGGTGCTCTAGGTGCTTTGATACCTTAGTTTGATCTAGGAAAACAGATTTTGAATTTTCGTTGTCATACCAGCCTGAAATCAATAACTTTTGTCATTATTCAGTTATGTGCTAATTTTGGTGCCTTTTATTGACAAAAGGGAAAAAATTATGGGAAAAAAATGTTTAACATTAAAGTTAAGGTTGCTGAATTTGTTTAATATGTAAATCATGGGGAACCATGATTTAGGATTAATAGATTGGGAGCTACCAGATTCTTCATATGCCAGAATGAGGATTACTTTGTCTGAGACACCAACACCTACAATAAAGTCAGATCTTTTTGATAGATTTTTTTCATTTCCTTCTAGAAGATCCTTGGAATCTTTATACCTGAGTTATCTGTACCCTGTGCTCATAGAGAGTGGAGAAGGCCTTTTAAGGAACAAGTTTCCCATTTTCTGCTTCACTTTCTATTTTTACCTTTTGTTTCCCCTGAGACCTCATCCTCCCAACACACACACACACACACACACACACACACACGTTCTGAAGGGCAAATGGGCTTCAGCCTCCATCCTATACCTTCATGATATATTTTGGACTGTAGCTTTCGATGCTCTTTTCCATTCCAGTCTATTTTCTAACTTCTAGATCCATAGAATTCTCTCATCAGGTGATAAGCCCACCCTCACTTTTTGCTTTTGTGGGCATATTCCTTTCTATACTTTTAATCTTTTAATATAAGTTGGGGAGGGTGCTATCAGGTACTGGAAACTTTATTTTTTCATTTATTTCTCACAGTAACACAAAGAAGTGGGTACTATTGATACCCTCTTTACATCTGGGGTAACTGATCTGTGGTGAAGCTGGGACTCAAACTCCAGTGTGTCCACCACTAAAGCATGTGCTATTTTCACTGCCTTTTGGGAAGAAATGTTAAATATGCTAGTTCAAGACACCATGTGAAACAATTATTTCATTTTTTAAAACACTAAAAATTTTTAACTATTAGGAAAGCTGTCAGGCTTGACCAGGAATATAAAAGATACTGATCATCTTCCACCTAGGGCTTTTCTTATTTACTGGACCATCTTATGCAATGATTATCAAACTTAAAAACGTTTCTTCGTTTAAATTAAACCTTATGCAGAATTCCAAGACGTTTACAGATAGAGATGTGATGCTGCTCTGGTTGAAGTTAGGTGGGATGCCCAGCATTTCTCAGCCCTCCCTGGTATCCGCTTTTCTGTTGACCATAGTTTTGGGAACCTTTGGTCTAAGGCTGCAAACCAGTTGTCCAGTTGGGGGATAGGGAGAGTGGAGGACATTTTAACTGGTTTTTAGAATAGTCTGGTACCAAACTAAGAGTAAATGTAAGTTATTTTTAAAATTACTTGGACAGGTGAAATTTTTACTCATGTTCTCCATTTTGTAATTGTACAGCACTATTATTTTGTTGCATTGAAATCCTCCACAGTGCTGATTTCTAAATAAGGAAATAAGTAAAAATCACTCTGACTTTGCTTAATTTATTGAATGGGTAATTCACTTAGTTCAAAAATCGAAAATGTAAAAAGATGTCAAAGGTCTCCCTTTAATGCTTCCCTCAGCTATCCTCTATTACCCCTTTGGGGTAATAGATTACCTCTGAGATAACCATTACTATTAGTTTTTAATTCATACTTCCAACATGAACAAATTTAAATATATAACATCCCTCGGTCCTTTCACACAAGTTGGCTCTATATAATAAAAATTGAACAAAAGGGATATTTTGAGTTATATGCAAAATCAGTAAAAATTTCTGTTTTACACATATGTAACAGTTGCATTTCTTTTAACAGGAAAAAATTAAAGAGTACATCCAAATACATTTATCAAACATTATTTTTGAATGGTGAAAATAGTGACATTAAGATTTGTGCTCTAGGAGAAGAGTGGAGCTTACACAAAATATATTTATGTCAAGTAAGTATTTTTCTCTTTGAATAACCAAGGTAGTCATTTAAAAAAAACTCAAACTCTTTAAGTCATGTTTTTTATATTTGCATTTCACAATAATGTTTTACATGAGCGGCGGTTATGTCCTAGAATCTGATAAAAAAGTTTTGTTTTATTAGAAATATGGCAAACATTGTTAGTGAAAACTTAGTTTGGTCTAGGAAAACAGATTTTGAATTTTCATTGTCATACCAGCCTGAAATCAATACCTTTTGTCATTATTCAACTATGTGCTAATTTTGGAGCCTTCTGTTGACAAAAGGGAAAAAATTATGGGAAAAAAATGTTTAACATTAAAGTTAAGGTTGCTGAATTTGTTTAATATGTAAATGATTATTTAATTGAGTGAATTCAGTTGCAGTGTTGCTTTGCAGTTAAAGTGGAAAGTTCTTGACACTTATCCTTCCTTCAATCCTGGCGAAGGCAGTTAAATTAAATACAGCATTTTAAAAAGTAGATAGACTAAGTTATTTAGCTGACACACCTATTTGATTTCTGTGCTGATAATATTACTATCTGCCACCCCATTTTAAAGATTCAGAACTTTCAAAATAAAAGAAAATATTGCTCTAATATCTCAAATATTTTATTTTTTCATCAAATCTGTCTTTTCTTCAAATCATTGCTCTCGGCACTGGGAATAGAGCAGTGAACAATTCAGTTCTTATCCTGTAGAGCTTAATATTTTTTCCTCTCTTTTTCACCATTTGACAATAATTACTGGTAAAACAGTATAGTTTAAGACTTTTTTAGTAGAAATATTTGAAAGAAAATTTCCTCTTAACATTTTAATTACAGTTTTTTAATTTAATTTTTTGAACCATTTTATTTCACCTTAAAGTATATAGCCTAGAGAATATACCAGAATATTGGTCTCAACTTGAGGATATGGTCTGTATCTTTCTTTTTAATCTCTCAAAAGCAGTTTTGTGAATTTAAGGATGAAATGCCGCCTTCCCTCTCAAGAGAAACTGGATTGATTATAGTGCAAGCCACATGCTAAACCACAAACCCCCTGAGGACAGAAACTGTGTTTTATTTACTGCTATGTTCAATAGTGCCTTGTATATACTAAGTACTCAGAAAAAATTTTTTAAATAAGTTCATATTTGATCCATTCCAAAGTAATTCTGACTGTGAGAAGTGCTATCCAGTAAGTAACTAAAGATTGCATCCATTCTGGAACCTTTCCAAGAATTCACGTTCATTCTGGAATTTTCTGATTAGCTAAAACTAAACTTTGGATTTTCTCTAATTTCTTGGGAATCCTGGTAGTATTGACTTGGGACTGGTCTGGACCCTTTACAGCCACTGAGGTACAAGAAGGATTTAACAGTTTGGGGGCTTTTAGTCTGTTCTCTTCCTTGGTACATTTTAATTTATCCACCTTGTGTGTTGTCATATGTTTATAAGAGATACTTAAATAAATAAATTACAGTTTCTAAGTTTGAATTTAGAATGTCATTGACCAGGAAAATATATACATGTAATATACTTAGAAATTGTTTCTAACTAAATAAAAAGGTAATGAAGTTCAAATATATTCCCGTATAGGAATTCAGTTCAGATAGTGATATGAGAATTTGGTTTAGTTTTCACTAAATTAGTACTAAACTGAAAATATTTTGAAATACCTAAAGTGTTTTCATCTCAATTTCTTTTCTCCTATAGATAATATTTGGCAATTCTTTTTCTCTTGAAATAGCATGATGGATTAGTTTTGATAGAATAGTTGGTTTAAAGTTAAAAATAGGGATATAATTTGGAAGACACAGAGAGTAACACATAATCACTGATTTTTTTTTTTAAGTCTGGCTACTTTTCCAGTATGTTCAGTGGTTCTTGGAAAGAATCTGGCATGAATACCATTGAACTGGAGATTCCTGACCAGAATATTGATGTAGAAGGTAACTACCACCATAATTATTACTATTATGCAAAATAATGAAAACATAATCTTTTTATTCTTTTGGTACAAAATAAATATTCTAACTTTCGAAACTAGAAAAAAATCTCCATTTAATATCCCAAGGTGACAACATTATATTGATTTACTCCATAGTTTATCAGTTCTGTTCTACTAGTCCCAAATCTTTTTAGTCATAAGGGCCAGATCAGTCTTTTCACTTAATGTTTGTAAATATATCTGGCTGGTATATGGAGGATGTAGGGTATAGGAAGGAAAAGTGTGACCATTTATTTTAATTACATAGAAAAGCTGAAAATAATATTCATTGATTATTCCCTATATATGAAGACCTTTTCTGGGAATAGTAGGATACGAATTATCTAATCATTGTTGATTAAGACCTATAAAGATTCTTAGATGAGCAAGCTGAGGTCCAGAGGATTTTAGGGGCGTATTTTAGGTTTCAGAGCAGTTTAATGAGCCTAGATTAGACTATAGTACTCCTATTTGCTATTCCAGTGCTCTTTCTGCTCCCCTCTTTGCTAACCCAAGTTGAAGTACCCAGTACTCACCACAAAAAGAAAAGTTAAGACTATTTATAAAGCAAACCATGTGGGACATAGATATGAGTATAGCGGAGGGAAGGATAGACAGGCTTAGATAGCTTTGGTGGCTAGGTGAGAGTGTGGCGTGGATAAGACCAGGAGCTTTCTCCATACTTGCCAATGGTGAAGCATTGAAAGCATCAGGGTTAAGATTATCATTGTGTCTGTACTCATACTTAGTAATTGGTCTATTCAGGGGTGTCCTTATAAAACTTTTTCCAAGGGTGCCTTAATTCTGACCACTACTTAATGTCAAGATTAGATCTAGAAGACTCCAGCTCAATTTGATAAAATAAATGGAAATTTATAACTTTAGTATTAAATTAGCACCATTAATCAGTAAACCATTATTAACATTTTAATTAATGATATTTCTCTTATCCTTTTAAGTACATACTAGATTTAGACCTATGTCTTAGTGTATGAAGATAGTCATTGTTATTTTTGTAATATTCTTATAGATATAGTTGTTATTTCATTCTACATGTGTACATTTGCCTTCAGCCCTGCAGGTTGCATTTGGGTCCCTGTATCGAGATGATGTCTTAATAAAGCCCAGTCGAGTTGTTGCCATTTTGGCAGCAGCTTGTATGCTACAGTTGGTAAGTATGTACATTATTCAAAGAAAATATCACAGTTGTATCTTTGTTTCAAAGTATCAATTCCAAAAACAAAAATTTAGCTTTTTACAATTCTTAAAATAAAAATGAATTGTATAAATATGCCATTTGTGATACCATCTAAAGTGCTTAACCAAAAGCATTTTATTACAACCAAAGGGGTCATGATGTCTATGTAAGATGAATGCAAGTTATTTCTATATAGACATCTAAGAATGACTATAATGTGGAAAAAAATTTACTTGTCTAAGTCCATTTACAGATTTCTATTCATTAATAACTTATTTTGACTGTTATGAAGCAGAAGGCTTATAATTATTCATTTAGTTCAGGGGTTCAAAAAACATCAAGTGCTTATAATGTAAACTTTTTCCTAATTATGAAATAACTGTGTAAATGTACATGACCTGTTGGTAGAAGGACAGATTTGTTTATTCAACAGAAGTGTATTGAGCAATGTGCCAAATCAGGTATAAAGATCCAAAGGTAAATTAAGATGTTGTTCCCACCTTTAAGTTCACAATATGATGAGTATTGAATGGGAGAGGGAGGCTTGATACGCAGACCCAAAGGTAACATAAGAGCTGTCCGATATTGTAGATACAATAATAAATACCTTATAGGATTTTGTGGTTGCACAAAGTGGTCATTTCAACCTGGTGATGTCAAAGAAAGAAGTTGTGTTTGAGGCTGAGTCTTGAAAACCGAAAAATGTATTCCTTTTGCAAAGTAAGAGAGGGGAAGGAGAGCATTTCAGACATTGCACTAAGACCCAGTGATATGAAACTGCGGAGAATTAGAGAATCTGAATGGAACATAGCTCTAGCATAGAACATAAAGGTTGGAGAGAGGGAGGCAGAGGCCAGATCATGAAAGTCCTCTTTCATGATCATGAAAGTTTGGACTTTATGTTTAAGTGTTTTTGGAAGATTGTAATCAGGGGAAAGACAAAGTTATGTTTTGGAAAGAATGCTTCAGAAACAATGTGAAGGATGGATTGAAGAAAAGATGAGTATAAAACCTATTGTAATAATCCAAATGAGGGTCTAAATTAGGATTGTAACATTAAGAATGGAGAGGAAAAACTGAATACCAGAGAGATTAAACAGATAATCCACTGGGCTTGGTAACAAAGGAGATGTTAAGAGGAGAGGGGATGAGAGTCTAGAATGAATTTCGGGTAAGCTTAGAATCCTGGTGGAGTCAACAATTTATTTTGATCTTTAACAAAAAAAAAGTTAATTAAGTTTCCTTTTATGTGGCATTTGTATACTGATTTAGTTGAAGTTAGTTAATAGCTTGCTGAATGTAGTTAGTTGAGGATATTTGACTTTAAAAATGTTTTGATCCTTACAATTCTTATTTCCACTAAGTATACTTTATTTTCTAACTTTAGTCCTTTTTTGGTGTTGTTCTAAATCCACTTTCTGCATTATCTTTATGACTTAACTATTTAACCTAATAATATACTTGCATGAATATATTTCAGAAATTTGAGTAAAAAGTGACAGTATTCTTCCCATATATTGAATAAAGTTTGTTTGAAATCTTCTATGTAAACATTTTAGATTAAAAGTTCAATGTAAGCTTAAAACAATAATATATTCAATTTAGGTGCATCAGATATTGATAAGTGTTTTAAACTTTAGTAAACACTTTCTGATGATTCATAATTTACTTACCTAGCCCATCACATGGTTATGTAAAGAGGTCTTAATTGAAAATGATCTGGCAAAACAGACCAAATGTTGCTTAAATTAGCAAAGGTCCCAGGGAAGGGGAGAATAGAAAAGAAAGAGAATAACAATATTCATTTCTACCTTACTGCTTTTATCCCCTTCCTTCCATTTTCAGTTCCAAGTATTTAGTTGAATACTTCCTGGATTTTTTTCAGTATTTTTACTGGACTTATGAAAAACTTAGGCTTGCTGCACTTAATAAGTTTTCTTTCTTTTCTTTCTTCCTTTTTTAAAATACTTTTTAATATGTAAAAGCACATGTTCAGAGCTAATTTTTCCCACATGAAATGGGCCTTTCCAGTGCTTATTTATATTTACAGGATGGTTTAATACAGCAGTGTGGTGAGACAATGAAGGAAACAATTAATGTGAAAACTGTATGTGGCTATTACACATCAGCAGGGACCTATGGATTAGATTCTGTAAAGAAAAAGTGAGTTACCTTTTTTGCTTTTCCTTCCATCTCACTTTTGGGAATTTGGCTGCCTTGGTTTCCTAAAAGAATGTATAGTGATAAGAAAGAAAGGAAAAAAAAAAAGGGGAATAGAATTTTATTATAAGAAGTTCCTTTTTACAGTTGGACAAATTAATAAATTTCTCAAAAGTGTTGTCTTTGTAAGTGACCATGAATGGATTATACATGCATATAGAAACTAACTCTGGTCACTCTTTACAGTAGACTTTTCTAAAAGATCTTTCAAGTTGTAGGTATACTAGACATCATACTGGTGCAACTACTGACAATGTTTCTAACTCTTGAGAATTGCAGTACCCATTTTTAAATTATAAAGAAGGTAATGGAAGTATGTAAACCCTTTCATAAACCATTAACACAAACTTGAAATGAGGTTTTTCTTAATTAGCAATGCTTTTATTAATATAAAGGGAATATTCCCTTAATAACTGCTGACAAAAATACTACTAAATTTTCAGTTGTTAAATTAAAATTTTTGAGCATGTCCTAGCAAGACTAATATTCTGTTTTTATTTTAATTGTAAGTCGTACTTAATAAATTACAAATATGTGAAATATAATGTAATAATTCCATGTTTTAATTTCAGGTGCCTTGAGTGGCTTCTAAACAATTTGATGACCCATCAAAATGTTGAACTTCTTAAAGAACTCAGGTATTTGAATTTTAAATAACTTTATAATCATTTAAAAATATTGTTTTTCATTTCCAAAAGTATGCAAGACATTTTTGTGTAAAACAAAAATGTATTACTTATAAAAAGTGAACGATTTAATGACTGATATCTTGACTACATCCATCAACTGATGAAATGCTACACAAATTTCTTTGTTGTAAATGATATAATGAATATTATGTCGACTGGTTTACCAATTTTAATAGAAAAATTCATTGCTGCTATAAAATTATAGAAAATTCCCAAGTATCACCTCACTTTTGTTGGGCTCTTAGAGAACCTAAAAGTTTATTTTAAAAACTATCTTTACCATTGAGAAATTAAATTTGAGGGAATTGTAAATTTTTGATAAGCCTAATGAAATTAAATTCTCTATTAAGCTAGCCTTTTGAATTAAGTCTGCTAACTATTCCTTTATTCCTTCCTTCTATAAATATTAATACTTCCAAAATGTCCACTATGTATAAAGGTACTCTGTTAGGGGCTCTGAACAGTACAGAGCTGATTATGTCATTGTCTCTGCCCTCAAGATTATTTATAGTAAATGGAGAATCTGAGAAATTGTGGGTGGGAATGATCTTTGAGGGACCAATAGGCTTTATTGCCTATTTTTTAGGTTTGCATTTCCTTTATAGTGGTGCTTTTGAGGCAAGGGTACAAATGGCCCTTGTCATTTGTCAGAAAACAGAATGAAGAAACAAGAATTCAAAAAATTGAGGAGAGGCTTAGGAATCTCTGGGACAACTTGAAATGTTCCAACACCCAAATCATAGGGGTCCCAGAAGGAGAAGAAGAAGAGCAAGAAATTGAAAACTTATTTGAAAAACTAATGAAGGAGAAATTCCCCAATCTGGCAAAGAAAATACACATGCAAGTCCAGGAAGCTCAGAGAGTCCCAAAGAAGTTGGACACAAGGAGGAATACATCAACACACATCATAATTAAATTACCCAGGATTAAAGATAAGGAGAGAATCTTAAAAGCAGCAAGAGAAAAGGAGACAGTTATGTACAAAAGGAGCTTCCCTAAGACTATCAGCTGATTTCTCAGAAGAAACCTTACAGGCAAGAAGGGGCTGGAAAGAAGTATTCAGAGTCATGAAAAGCAAGGACCTACATCCAAGATTACTTTGTCCAGCAAAACTATCATTTAGAACGGAAGGGCAGATAAAGTGCTTCCCAGCTAAGGTCAAGTTAAAGGAGCTCATTATCACCAAGCCCTTAGTAAATGAAATGGTAAAGGGACTTATCTAAGAAAAAGATGATCAAAACTATAAACACTAAAATGACAACAAACTCACAACTATCAACAACTGAACCTAAAAAACAAAAACAAAAAAACAGACTAAGCAAACAACTGGAACAAGAAACAAATCAGAGAAATGGAGATCACATGGAGGGTAGAGAGGAGGAGGAGTAGAATGGGGGAAAAGGTACAGGGAATAAGCATAATTAGTAGGTGTGAAATAGACAGGGGGAGGTTAAGAATAGTATAGGAAATGGAGAAGCCAAAGAACTTACATGTATGACTCATGGAGATGAACTAAGGGAGGGGGCTCGAGGATGCTTGAGAGAGGGAGGGTGCAGGGAGGAGAAAGGGGAGAAAAAAATGGGACAACTGTAGTAGAATAATCAATAAAATATACTAAAAAATAAAAGCAGCATTATAATTGTAAAAAAAAAAGAAAAAGTCATTAGAAACACTAATTTTTTTCTTTTATAATTTCTTATTGAGCTTTTTCAAAAGAAAGATAAATCACGGTCATCTTAAAATCTCAGATGCTCTTTCTTCTGACTTAAAGGAAGGAAAGAAAAAGGAAAACAACTGGTGATAGTATTTTCACTCAGAATTTAAACTAACACATATTTCTTGATCTTACTCTCTTTTATAATAATAAAAATATGTTTATGACTAAGCAGGTCTCTTAAGCCTAGAGTGTAAAGGTTACTTTGAAGATCTATTGGTTTCATTGTATTTTGACAAGTGTCTTTGTTTTTTTTAACATTGAATAGGGAGAAGGGGAAAAAGAGGGAGGCTGTCACTTTATCAGAGCATACCAAAAGTTATCTTATTGGGACCTAGCTTTAACTGAATTAATTAGCAGATGAGAACACTTTCTGTTTTTCTAACACTGGGGGTAAAGAAAAGTCTTTTCACAGCATACTATCTGAATTATCCCTGTACTCAGATTGTTTTCTAAGATTCTTTGCCTTGGGCAAAAAGACTGATTTAATTTTTAACCCACATTTTCTTTTAAACTATTTATGAAGATAAACTTACTACCCCTATTTTATCTTTTTTAGTATAAATGTCATGAAACAGCTCATTGGTTCATCTAACTTATTTGTGATGCAAGTGGAGATGGATGTATACACAGCTCTTAAAAAGGTATGACGTGATAAGATATGTTTAGGATATCATCTCAGCATTGATTATATGTTAAATAGTGAAAAACTGGAAACAGCTAGTGTCCAGTGATAGGGAATGGGTATAAATGTAAGAAGAGTAAAAGGAAATATACCAAAATGTTAAAAACAAGTCTTTATGTTTAGGGATTTGGTATTATGAGTGATTTTAATTTCATTCTCCATACTCTTCTGTCCTAGATTCCATTTCTGTTTTTTCCAGATTATTTCAACAACAAATATGTTATTATTATGTTATTTACATAATCAGAAATGTTAAATATTTTACATTTGACTCTTGAACAACTTGGGGGGTTAGGGGCACTGAAACCAACCTTACCCAGCCCTGCAGTAAAAAATTTGACTGCCCCAGAACTTAGCTACTGATAACTACTAATAGCCTAATATTGACCAAAAAGAAGCCTTACCAATAACATAAACAGTCAATTAACACATTTTTTGTATGCCATATGTATTCTTATTTTTACAGTAAAATAAGCTAGAGAAAAGACAATATTATGAAGAAAATCATAAGGAAGAGAAAATACATTACAGTATTTATTGAAAAAAATCCACAAATAAATGGACTCACATGGTTCAAACCTGTGTTGTTCAGGGTCAACTGTATATGGTTTTCAGAAATGCTTTCGGAGTTGAGCTTTAGTTACATTTATGAATATGATGAAGTTTTGACAAATACTTTTTCTGGAAAATGTTGAAATTCTTCTTTTAAAGATTTTATTTGCAATTCAGGCATGCTTTATCTCACTCTTTTGAAAGTTTTCAACATTTTATTTTAAGATTTCTTATTTATTTATTTTTAGAGAGAGGGAAAGGGAAGGAGAAAGAGAGGGAGAGAAACATCAAGGTGTGGTTGCCCCTCACGTGCACCCTATTGGGGACCTGGCCTGCAACCCAGGAATGTGCCCTGACTGGGAATTGAACAGGCAACCCTTTGGTTCGCAGGACAGCACTCAGCCCATTGAATCACACCAACCAGGGCAGTTTTCAACATTTTAATTATAACTTTATTTTTACATCTCTCTGAAAAGACAAATTGGCTATTCTATTACTGTAATTTTTTTACTTTTTAAATTGTTGTTACTATCACTATTATTATTCTTGTTATAGAGATACTAAGACTTAGAATTCTTAACAATTACTAAGTGGCAAACTTGAGTTAGAACCCAGGTATTATGAGTCCGAATGCATTACTTTTCCCACTGCATAATTTTACCTTCAGCCTTTTGTCCCCAGCGTGGAGTCTGTATTTAACAGGGTTGTGAAACCTGGGAATGAGTCACCTTTTAGTTATATCATTGTGGTTGTTTGTTTTTACAGTAGGATGAGATTCTTTTACTATTTTTCTTCAAGGAAGTTTAGTAACGGGGTTACCTAATCGTTAAAGGAGTGGTAGACAGCTCATTTGTTTCTGAGCCATTGGTAGCATTCATACTTTCTTATAGTTGTTACTGCTGTTAAGCCAATAATGATAAATGCTTACTGTGTATCAAGCACTATTCAAAGTATTTTACACATATTAATTATTTTCATGTCCTGTGAGGTAGACATATTATTGTGCTCGTTAAACAAATGAAGAAATTTAGGCCCAGAGAAATTAGGTAATTTGCCCAGCTATTAAGCAGTAGGGTCAGGATTTAAAAGTCCACGCTTTTTGCTACTATGCGTACTGCCTCAACATCAGTAAGACAATAAGAAACACTAAGAGAGTAAGAAACTCCTTTTTCCCTTGTTTGATTTGTTACCTTTTTAATCTCACATAGTATATAGTAAAATTGAGTTAATTGGTGAGTAGAATAAATTAGTATAAAATTAGTATAAATTTGGCAATGTAATAGATATTAAACCTTTGCCTTTTTCATAGTGTGACTTGTGTATTTGAGATCATAAATACTTTCAAGGATTAGTTTATTCTTTATTACACACTCACCTAGTTTTAATTATTGGACAATGATTAATTCCATGATTAATTGAAAGCTTGCAAGCATGTCATGTAATAGCTCTACGCCTTTCAATTGCTTGTAATGAAAATTAAAATTTTTAGATACTGTTTTAAGGTGGAAGCAGTTTGAAAATGTAAAATCATAATATGATGAAATCTTGTCATTTTTTTCTCATTTACTTTTTTAACCTAGTGGATGTTCCTTCAACTTGTGCCTTCTTGGAATGGATCTTTAAAACAGCTTTTGACTGAAACAGATGTCTGGTTTTCTAAGAAGAGAGAAGGTACACCTGAAATTTTTACTGAGAACTTATTTGTTTTTTTTAATTGAAAGTTATTAAAATCATTATGGACCTAGAGAATTTTCGTACTGTAGAGGACCTTAGCAATTATCTCATTCACCCCCTCATTTCCACTGAGGAAATTGAGGCTGAATAAGAAAAAATGCCTCAATTAACTGAATTATTACTTCTTGAACCATGTTTTGATTCCCCCAAACTATTGCTTTTCTCATTTTATCATCAACAGATGTTGCTAACTGAATTTATCTTTTGTTTGACCACATTGAATTTTACCTAACAAATTAAATCCAGTGTATTAGGCAACAATTCTTAAAAAGGGGGACCCATGGACAGCCTTCTGTGTGTGACTAAGACACTGAAAATGGATGCAAAATTATATATGTCTGTGTGTGTTGCATTTGAAGGACTGGGCGTGGTAGATATTTCATGTCTTTTGTAAGATTCCTGGGGGGAGGCTGATCTAGAATTGGTTAAGATCAACTGCCATAAAGTCTTTCTTATCTGCACAGAGGTAGAGCAATATATTTATTTTTTACTTTGGAAAAACAGATACAGGGTCATTAAATTTTTTTTCCTCAGGTGTAAGGAAGTAAATAACTCATAATCCTTAGTTCATGATTTTCTTACTTTTCTGTAATTTTTGTCCATTTATGGCCACCTTTTTTGTTCCTTTTCTTTTAAAAAATTGATTGTTCTTTTTATGTATTGTTTAGTTCCATTTGTTCCTGCTTGTTAAGGAATTTTGTGTTTATATTCATAAGATACAGTTCTGTAATTTCCTTTTTTGTAATGTTACAAGTTTGGGTATTAGGAATATTCTGGATTCATAAAGCAAGTTAGAACATGATCTCACTTCCTCCACTGTCAGAAAAAGTATGTGTAGGATTGGTGACATTTTTCATTATATATTGTGTTGACTCCACCAGTGTAAACATCCATGTCTATGGTTTTCATTTTTGGAAGTGTTTAAATGAATCCAATTCAAGTTGGCCCTTGAACAACATAGGTTTTAACTGTGTGGGTCCACTTATACATGGATGTTTTCTTTTTCTTTTTTTCCTTTTCATTGAATTTATTGTGGTACTAAAAAAATGTTTGTTTTTAATACTGTATCAAACCTCTAGAAATTAATTCTCAAGTACCAGAACATTAATAACTGCAGTCTGTTCATGTGCTTATTGCCTGTTGTGTCCTTTTGACTTTCCCCAACTACTCTCTTGAATTTCGAGTTTGTTATTCCTTTGTTTAAAAAAAAAGTTAGTGCATATATGTATGTATTAACATAATACAGTAGTATGCAGGTAAACTGACTCTCTGCAAAAAATAATTCCTGATTCCTAGCACTTTTTAAATTTCCATTTTACAAATTCTCCCAACATGGCTGATTTCAAACTACCAACATGACATCACTGCATGTGGAGTTGGGAAGAAATCCATCAGCTCCTGTGAGCCAGTACGAACCCACTCCAACACACCCCTGGACAATATATCATTTTGTTTTAGTTGTTACTGAACTATTTCATATTGTGGACTTGAGTTGATTTTTATTTCCTTAAAACAAAGAGATTTAACTGCTCTTTATGTGTTTATTGGCCATATGTTTCCTCTTCTGTGAAATATCTGTTTAGGTAGTTTTCCTATTTTATTATTTATTTATTTATTTATTTATTTATTTATTTTGTTCTCCTATTTTAATATTGTACTTTTTAATGATCTGTAAACATTCTTTATATATTCTTGAAATCAATTCTTTGTCATAAATATGTGTTGCACTTATCTTCTGTAGTTTGCAGGTTATCATTTTTACTTTCTTAAAGGTGTCTTTTAATTAAAAGAAGTTTTTAACTTTAAAATTTAGTGCTCTTTGTGCCTTGTTTAAATAAATTTTGTAGAATTATTTTATGTAGTGAGATTTCCTAGCTTAGAGCCAGATAAATTATTTTTCTATCATGCTCATGAACCAAAAATGTCTAAAGGACCATTTTCGAGAAGAAAATTTAAACAGAGGGAGAGAAAGAAAAACTGAAAGAGATCAGGAGCATGGAGAAGCTGAAAAGACAAAAGACTCTGTAGAAACAGATGTTAGGTAATTGTTAACAAAAACTTATCCTAATTTGAGCTCCAGATGGATTAACCACAGCAGTCAATCATGAGAGAAATTATTCTGTAGCCGAAGTGGCAGAAACCGGAATAAAAAGCTGTGGTCCACTTCTGGTTTTCTCGCTCTAGGGTCTTCAGCCCCGCTTCCATAGTATAAAAGTATACAGTTTAAGATAACTTTTCACGGAGACATTTAGTGCATAAAAAGCAAGTGCATCTAATGCTCTTGCTTTTCAGTGAGGATTTTGAGGTCATTTCATACTATTTTAAAATTATAAAAGTGATGAATACTGAGGAAATAAAACAGAAAAATCACTTGTCCCCTCACCCATTATATTTTGGTATAGTTAGCTTAGACTTTTGTAATTGTTTGACTTTTCAGATATATATATGGATCGGATTACAAAAAAACAATAGAAATTCGGAAATCTTTTTTAGACAATTATATGTATAGACTGCTGTTGAATTTGGCAGGTATACTTAGTATAGCTACATTTTGAAAAACTGGATTCTTTAAAATATTTTTTTAATTCCATGAATTCTTACACAAGCAAATGAGGCAATCTCTTCTATGCCGTTGAATAAAAAGCTTCATGGGATAATTTCCAGATTTCTATGAGATAGTCTACAATTAGGTTTTTATAACTTGTTCATGTGATGGAGCATCCGTAAGAACATAATGATATTTTTAAAATCCTCACCTGAGAATATGTTTATTGATTTTAGAGAAAGAGAGAAACTTCAATGTAAGAGAGAAACATTGATCAGCTACCTGCTGTATACGCCCTGACCTGGGATTGAACCCTCAACCTTAGGTATGTGCTCTGACCGGGGATCGAACCTGCAACCTCTTGGTGTATGGGACAGTGCTCCAACTAAATGAGCCACCCGGCTAGGGCTATAATGGTATTTTTAGTACACCCCTTGAAATTGGCACATATAATTCAACATAAGAACTAGAACTAAAAAAATAAGACATGTAAATCCACAGTTACATGCCTGTTGCATAAGTAAGCAAAATTTTAAACTATTAATTTTTTTAATGAGCTTAACTGCTTTCTTGTTTGGTTTATTTGAGGCTAGGCAGGTACCAAAGGAATACAAAAAAATGGGATAAAAATTTGAAAATTGTGAAAATTCTTTTCATTAACTCGTTTGCAATTTTAAGGAAAAAAATATTTTAATGGGCACTACTTCTTTCACAGCAAACCTGTGTTCCATGTGAAGCATAGTTTGAGGCGCATAATAGTCTACAACAGCAGCTCTCAGCTTCTTTTCCCTATCCTTAATAGCAGTAGGACTAAACATATCCCCATGGGTAGACCTTGTTTAATAGGAAACAGACTAGGGCTTTTGCCCTAGTTTCATAGCAGTAACTCTAGACCTTTCCTTCCCATTCATGAAAGCACATTGGAATGTGACTGAGAGTAGTTATTTTTAGAAATAACTTTAAATTCTCCCAAAAAGGAAAAAGAATAATATCCTTTTTAGACTTGAAATAATTTTTATTTTTCAATTACAGTTGACATACAATATTATATTAGTTTTATGAGTATAACCCAGTAATTCGACATTGTATTACTTACTAAGTACCCATCTGACACCATATATAGTTATTACAATATATTCCCTATGCTGTACTTTATATTCCCTGTGACTATTCCATAACTACCAACTTGTACTTCTTAATCCCTTCGCCTTTTTTACCTATCCCCTCAACCCTCTCCCATCTAGCAACCATAAGAATGTTCTCTGTATCTATGAGTCTGTTTCTGTCCTGCGTGTTCATTTATTTTGTTTTCAGATTGTTTTGTCTGGTGTAAATATTGCTACCCTAGCTTTTTCTGTTTGTTTCCATTTTCACGAAATACCTTTTTCCATCCCTTTACTTTCAGTCTGTGTATGTGCCTTTCACTCTGAAGTGAGTTTCTTGTAGACAGCCTGTATAGGGTCTTGTTTTGTTTTTCATTCAGCCTCCATGTCTGTTAATTGGAGCATTTAATCCATTTGGATTCAAAGTAATTATTGATAGGTATGTATTTATTGCCATTTTATTATTCATATTTTTTATCTTTTTTTTCTCCTTTTTAAAGAATACCATTTAACATTTCTTGTAATACTGGTTGGGGAATGATGAACTCCTTTAGCTTTTTCACGTCTGGGAAGCTCTTCATCTTTCCTTTGATTTTAAATGATCGCTTTACTAGGTAAGGTAATCTTGGTTGTAGGTCCTTGCTTTTCATCACTTTGAATATTTCTTGCCAGTCCTTCCTGGTTTACAAAGTTTTGGTTGAGAAATCAGCTAGAAAGTCTCATGGGAGCTCTAGAGAGCTCCCTAGAAAAGTAGATAACTGCTTCTCTTGTTGCTTTTAAGATTCTTTGTCTTTAACCTTTGGCATTTTAATTATGTATCTTGGTGTGGGCCTCTTTGGGTTCATCTTCTTTAGGAGTCGCTGTGCTTCTTGGACTTGTAGTCTCTTTCCTTCACCAGGTTAGGGAAGTATTCCATCATTATTTTTTTCATATAAGTTTTCAATTCCTTGCTTTTCTCCTGGCACCACCATGAAGTAAATGTTGGTATGCTTGAAGTTGTCCCAAAGGCTCCTTATGTTATCCTCATTTGGAGGGATTCTTTTATTTTTGCTATTCTAATTGGATGTTTTCTGCTCCCTTATCTTCCAAATCTCTGATTTGATCCACTGCTTCATCTACTCCACAGTTGATTCCCTGTAATGTATTCTTCATTTCAGTTAGCGTATTCTTCATTTCTGACTGGTTCTTTTTTATGTTTTCTGTTTCTATTTTTATGATTCCTGTCTCTTTGTTGATGCTCTCATTAAGTTCATGTACTCTTCCTTTAGGTTCATTGATCAGCCTTAGAACCAGTGTTATAAACTAGGCATCTAATAGATTGTCTCCATTTTGTTTCGTTCTTTTTCTGGAGTTTGTTCTACTCTTTCATTTGGGACACGTTTCTTTGTCTCCTCATTTTGACTACCTCCTTGTGTTTGTTTCTATGTATTCGGTAGAACTGCTACACCTCTCAGGCTTGGTCAAGTGGCCTTAGGTAGCAGGTGTCCTTTAGGGTCCAGTGGCACAGCCTCCCCGATTACCAGAGCTGGCCACTCTATGCCTGTCCCCCATGTGGGCTATGTATACTCTCCTGTTGTAGTTGAACCTTGATTGCTGTTGGCACCTCAAGGGGAGGGATTTACCCCCAGACCAATCTGCTGAGAGGACTGACTGCAACCACCATGGAGGGTCAGTGTGCAGGGGCTGACCCCACAGAGCAGGACTTATTTCAGCAGGGTTCTGGTGCCCACTGAGTCTTCCCCTTGAGTGTGTTGCTTATAGAGGTGACTGGGTGGTGCTTTGACTTAGTCTGAAGCTATCCACCAGGTACACTGGTTCTGGGGCCTCCTGGGAGGTTCAGGCCAAAGTCAGCTGCCACCTGTGCCCTGCCTGGGGCCACCCACCATGAGCTACAAAGTCATCTGCAGGTGGCTGCTACTTGTGCTGAGCTTGGAGGTGCCCAGGAAAGGGCAAACAGCAACTAAGGCTGGCTGCTGCTAGTGTCAGGCCTGGGGCCAGTTTAGCAAAAGGTACATGGCATGCTGAGGCCAGATACCACTTGTTTGAGAGATTTTAGGAAAGTCCAAAGCATGAGCCAAGACAGCCCATTTGTATGGAAAAGCCACTGGAAATGGCTTGGATGGGCCTGTAAGTTGGGTGCAGTGGGGTCTTAAAATCAGAACCGTGGGACTAACAGTGTTCGCCAGATTGGCAAAGACTTAGATAGGGCTCTTACCTGCCAGCTCTTTGGGAGGATGGCCTAAAAAAGGAGCAATGGCCTCTCCCAGCACTTCTGTCTGGGAGAAAGCCACTCCTTAGCTCTCACCATAATGCCAGACCACTCAGTTCTTCCTGGTAGTATGTCCCTGGTTCCCCAGTGCTGGAATTCAGAGCAAGTGAGACCAAGTAAGGCCCTTTGAGGAACACCTGGGACTCCAGAAGCCCTCTGTCTCACTCAGCCACAATCCAAGCTTGTTTTTACAGCTCGAAGTTACGGAAACTTCTCTTCCTGTCACTGGAACCCTGGGCTGTAGGGCCCAGTATGGGGCTGGGACTTCCCACTCCTTAGGGAGGACCTCTGCATCCAAGATAGCCCTCTTGATTTTTATCTGCCACTTGGGGGTGTGGGACCAGCCCATTCCATGTCTCCTCCCCAGCTACCAGTGTCTATGTGGCTTCTTTTTTACATCTTTAGTTGTAGGACTTCTGTTCAGCTGGATTTCCGGTGGTTCTGAATAATAGTTGTTCTGTAGTTTAGTTGTAATTTTGATATGGTAGTGGGAGGATTTGAATACTGCATCTACCTACTCTACCATCTTTACTGGTTAAGTCACATACTTTTTCTATTTAAGATTTTATTTATTTATTTTTAGAGAAAGGGGAAGAGAGGGAAAGAAACTTCAGTGTGTGGTTGCCTCTCGTGCCCCTACTGGGGACCTGGCCCACAACCCAGACATGTGTCCCGACTCAGAATTGAACTGACAACCCTTTGGTTCGCAGGCCAGCATTCAATCCACTGAGCCACACCAGCCAGGGCAAGCCATATACTTTTTAAACATGAGTTATTTTAATAATAAATACCACCCACATATTACAAATCTTTGACTGCAGTGTTTATGTATCTTAATTTGTATTTGAATAGAAAATTAATAAATTAGTGTTCATCACATGTAGCTAAAGCATAAGTTAGAAGAATCTCAAGAGACATTTCATGACCCGTATGTCTTTTGAAGACCTTTGAGTGAGTCATTTGGGTTCTAGAGTTCCACTGGACTTTTCAGTGCCTTGGAAAGAGTATCCTGGAGAGAGACTATAATCGTGTCATTCTCAAGAATTCTTTTCGCACCTCACTGCACTGTAAGCGCCAAACCCCAGAAAGGTGTACAACTGAATTGTAATGGGTCTGCTTAGGACCAAAATTTATTTCCTGGGGCTTTTTTCTAAATCCTCCCAAGTTTTTATCCACACACCTGAGGTTTTTAAAATTCTTGAAAACTTTAAAACTGGCTGATTTGTATTCCAGTAGATGTATGTGTGTGTGTGTCCCTGGATGCATAAAAACATTTAAGAAAAAGTAAATTAGTAGATTTGAAAAGAATGGCTATTTAATTTAAACTGTTTTTTATAGATTTTGAAGGTATGACCTTCCTTGAAACTGAGCAAGGAAAACCATTTGTGTCAGTATTCAGACATTTAAGGTTACAATATATTATCAGTGATTTGGCCTCTGCAAGAATTATTGAACAAGATTCTCTAGTACCTTCAGGTAAGAAAACATGATGAAATTATGATGTTAAGTATTATCTATCTGATTATAATAGTAATATATATCATAGAAAAGAATAATTAATTGAAAATATCTTAATCCCAAGGAAGTACAGATTTTTATACTGAAAGCTGAATGAATCATACTTGTAGGTAATTTCCTATGTTCACATTATATATCGTGGGTATTTTCCCATATCATTAAACACTCTCCATCATATTTAAGGAGCTATATCATTTTCTGTGATAGGGGTGTTCTTTAATTTGATTAATAGTATACTATTTTGAGCCATACTTATGGTTTTTGTAGAATTATGTAAAGGTCGTAACTGCTTTTTCTATTAATAATCCTTAAATTTCCTTATTTTCTTATTCTAATCTTAAACCTCATGTCAAAGCAAATGTAATATCTTTGCCAATTATAATTTAAATTTTTTGAAACAATTACTGATTTAATATTCTAAGTTAAATATCTAGTGCTTATATAAGATTCAGTTTAGTACTATATATGTATATAAGAAGTATAAAATATTTCTATTTGAAAATTTATTTGTAAATTTGTAAACATTAGTAATAGGTTTGTCTAAAAAGTTGTAATTATCTGACACTTTAGTTTTTTATATAGCCGTGTGTTTATAAATTGTTCTTGTAATCTGTATACTTATTTAGAAAGGTATTCAATGGAAAGCAAACCTAGAGTAACACTCCTCCTATATTAAAAAGGAATGCATTTTTATAAGGTCACTCTAATAGGTTTATAGACACTGTTTTTTCAATTGATTTTACAAAATTTGTTTTTATATAATTTTAGAGAGCCAAGGTGAGAGGGTATGTATCGTATTTGCATGATTGTGGGGGTTTTTTAGACACAACTTCTCTGAAGATTATATTCCCTATAGCATAGCTGTTCTATGGTAGTTTCAGTATGTGTTACACACCAGGCCCTAGCGATGTTGTGATGTGAGATAGCAAGGCCAGTTATACTCTAATCATACTTCTTTTTAAGGCTCTTTAGAAATGAATTTTGGAAGAGGTTAAAAAAGAAAGTCTACTCAAAAGTAATTTAATTTAGGTATGTCTGTGATGCAAGTGGGTAAGCTTTATATTTTTGGAATGCAAGGTGGGTATTAGTATTTTTAGTCTGGAGTATTTTATTCAGTGTAAAATTGAAAAGAATTTAGACCCTGTATTTCTGACTTAGATTTCAGCCATTTTTTTCTGACTTAAAATTACAGTATAGCTTTTCATTTTAGTATGCCCCATCTTACAGTTACAAATAGATAAATAGGTTTTCCTATTTCCCAATAAAAATTATAGTTTCAAAAGCAGAATATAAATTTCAATTATATTCTGTGCTGTTTGTTAAGGGCTACAAAGTGACCACATAACTCAAATTATCTAGGTAGCTGGTGTGTGCTCTCAATAGCAGTGTATCCTAGGTTTGAAATAAATTAAAATAATTTTGATTACCTAGCTAAAATTCATTGATCATTTTTCAGAATAGTACCAAACACATGTTAACATTATTCAAAGTTTTGCATTCTGGGGAATTTTACTACCTCCAATTTGACCACCTTTATGTCAAAAGTCTTAGAGATATGTTTAAATCCAAGTTAAATTAGGATTTTGTGTAGAAATATTCTATATTAGGATCCAATTGTGTCAAGCACAGTTGAACTCCGTTATTTAAAGGAATTAGATCTATCTTAGGTCAGATCATTAAATCTGCTTTATTCCATATCCTCCTTGTCATACTTCCCTCTCCCTGGATACCTCTGACCTATCTTATCATTCCTCCCAAACCTTTCTGTTGTGTGCTCTGGAACTAGGATCAACAAACTCCTATATCTTCCATCTCTTCCCTCCATTTATTTAGCTCTCCCAGAGGATACTATTTTCTCTCTATAGAGGACTTTATGTCCATTGAGACGCCCTGCCCTAGTATAGGGGTAGGAGGCCAGATAGTCCTAGCCCCTCAATGCCCGTTTCCCAAACATTGCATATGATTCAACTAAGCCTCTATCCTTTCTCTCTTGGCTTCTCCACATTCATTTACAACTTGAACACTTGATTTACTATCTACCTCTCTACTCCTGTACAGTCACATAATGAGTTTATATGACCATTCCATTTAATACTCTACCTTCCTAGTAGTTTGACCCCAACTCCAGTAACATTTTTGTTTGCTGAATATTAGGCACTCACTACCCATGGAAACACCATGAACCTTGTAACCCAGAATTTCTTAACATCAGAAATCTGGTGGTTTTCAGGCTATATATAACCTAGCATGCTCACAGCCTCATTACCTTTACATGTTACTTGATTTCCAATCCATTTTAAACCCTTCACTTTCTACCACTCTTTCAAACCTCATCTGCCGTTTTCAGCCCTGGATTTCATGATAGATCATATCAGCCACCCTCTCACGATTGCTTTCAACTCCTTGTTCTTTATTTGGCAAATCCTAAAACTAAATTAAATCTTCTCTGTTTTTATACCGTCTGTTCTGTGCTGACTACTGCTGGAGAGCGTTCTACAACTTTTCTATTGGTGCCACTGCCAATTCGCATTTCAACACTAATCTTGGATATTGGGACTCCCTATGCTATTTTTACTTGATCGTTCCTCTTTTTCATTCTCATTAGCAATTATATCAAGCTTCTGCCACTCTGTTCAAGCGTCCTATCTAATCACTTCACTGTCAGCATGGAAACTCTCCTGCTTTTTTATGTGAATTTGAAGTAATCAGGCAATAATTTGTTCTAAGTCCTAATCTTCCCACCAGGCTGTTCTTCCCCTCTTGTCCCAGAAGTTGAGGTGCTCCTTCCCATTTCAAGTCAGCCTTCTACCTTGTTCGTAATCCTATTACTTCCTGTTTGTTCTGGAATTTTGCTGTATCATATAATCTCTGTCTTGAACCTTTTCTCCACCTCTTTTCCCTCAGCCTATACAATATGGTCAGATTTCTTTTATTAAAAAACAAAACAAAATACCTTCCTTTGACTCTGAATCTCCCAGTATAGCGACTGTTCTTTCCTTTCTAAGATACCATCTTTCAAGTAACCTGTAGATACCGTCCCTATCTCCTTACTTTCGGTCATTTCTCAATTCACTGGTCTGTCTTTCCCTCACTATTTCACTACTTCACTTAACTTGCAAAAGTTAAATTGTCCTTCCTGCAAAATCTAGTGGCCTTATTTGAACTTCTTTAGCATTTTTATCATGATTTGTTAGTTTTTTCTTTAAATTCTCTATGGTACTACCTTAGTTTAGAAATGATATATTCTCCTGATCCTTTTCCTCTCTCTCTGACTGTTCCTTGTCTTGTTTTTTTGTAAGTTTCCCTTATTCTGCACACCTCTTAACTTCCTGAGAGTGCCTTTGGCCCATTAATCTTTTCATTCTATATAGTGCCCCAGAGTGATCTCCTTCATTCATATGATTTATTAATATTCCAGTTCAGACCTCTCCCCTGAGTTTCATACTTGGATATCCAACTGCTGGCTACAAATTGCTTCAGTTCATCTGTTCAAAACAGTACTTATCTTCCCCTTACGGCCTGAATCCCTGCTGTTTTTTTTTTCTTCTTATGTTTCCTGTATCAGTAATTAACATCATTAATAACCCAGCCTCACAAAAAAGGCAGAATTCTGGAAGTCATCCTATATTCTTCCTAAACTCTTTCTTCACATCTATTCACTGGTCCTGTAGGTATTTTTCATAGATAATTCTCAAATCATTTCCTTCCCTTGCCTACCACCACTCCCTCGTTTAAGACATTGTTATTTCTTGCTAGATTACTGTAGCACAGAATATATGTGTTCTTGTTGGACTCTGAGGGCCATATGTTTTTTAT
Organism: Mormoops blainvillei; assembly: GCA_004026545.1. Classification (NCBI taxonomy): domain Eukaryota; kingdom Metazoa; phylum Chordata; class Mammalia; order Chiroptera; family Mormoopidae; genus Mormoops; species Mormoops blainvillei. The sequence continues at coordinate 374,667 of PVJD01000392.1, read as the reverse complement.
CTCTTTGTCTCCAGTATATGACACAGTGCTTGACAAGTAGTAGGCACTCAGTAGATGTGAACTAAAATTTTCTAAAACAATATATTAACTTACATGTGGCCTAATAGTGTGTTTACTCCACCAAATAAATTTGGGTTCTAGCTCCTAACCGAAGAACTTTAAAAGGGTGGGGGGAAAGTAAACAAATATGTGTAGATTCTTCATTGTCCTAGGTAATATACCCGATTATGCATTTAACGTCTGTTTTGTAACATGATCTTTAAAATTTATCAAGGCAGTTGTCCCCAAATTTTATTTTTTTTAGAGAGAGGACAAGGGAAGGAGAAAGAGAGGAAGCATCCCCATTTTGTAGTTGAAGAGAAGCATAACTGTCCTGCCGTACAGCTATTGAAAAGCAGAGCTCAAATGCAACCCAATCTTTCTTGTTCTAAAGTCCATTTTGTTTTCACTACCTCTCACTGGTTACATAAAAGAGTTTTATGTTTATTCTGCCCTGGCTGGTGTGGCTCAGTGGATTGAGTGCCAACTTGAGAACCAAAGGGTTGCCAGTTAGATTACCAGTCTAGGGCACATGCCTGGGTTGAAGGCCAGGTCCCCAGTTGGGAGTGAGCAAGAGGCAACCACACTTTGATGTTTCTCTCCCCCTCCTTCTCCCTCCCTTCCCCTCTCTCTACAAATAAATAAAATCTTAAAATAAAGAAAAAAAGAATTCTATTTTTTATTCTTTTCAAGTTTGTACATCCAGTTGTAGAAACTTGACCAATGGTGATTCAATAACTTTGAGTTATCATCCTTTTGCATATGCTTATTAATTTTTTGGCTTTTGATAACAAAGTAATAAAGGAGGTATATTGTCCCTTATTTTGAATTGAGGGCAAGAAAATGGGTATTCTAACATTTTATATAAGGAATTACTGAGGTGGGAATAATAGGGAAAGCTAATGCTTAATATTTATGTGTTAAAGAGATAATGGTTAAAGCAGTATGAGTTTTGTGAAAATAAATTGCTTAAAATGAAAAGGTATATAAATCCATGTAATTAATTTTATTTGGAAAACAGTTTTGCATTAGTCAGTACAGTAAATTTGTCATGTTTTGGAACTAGATTTCTAGGCTATTCATGAGTATCTTTGACTTCTTCATAATTTTGTACAAATACTTTATACTTAAATACTATTTACAAAGTATTTTTATTTATCCATTCAAGAATTTTTTATTATATAAGCTTTTTCTTCTTCTCCTTCATGCTATACACCTGACTTATGTGTTTCATGAAATAGTTCAACTTGTAGACTGTTTTTTGCTCTAAGCTTTATGGGGTATAAGTAGATTTTTGCCTGTGTATATACCTGAAAATACATTTTTTCTTTTTTCCACTTAAACAGTAAAATGCTGCGCAAGTTAGGAACATATCTTTTGGTTTGTTTTTTAAAGTTCATAAATCTAAGACATTATATTTTTAGATAGTATGTTTTTGGAGGCCCTCTTCCCCATATTGTTTGTCTAAGATGAGAAATAATCTCAAATCATCCTGACTAGCCTAATAGAAAAATACTGGATTCACATTCAAAACTGCCATAGACTAGGTCTGCAGCTGCTGGTCCATGTCACTGTCAAACACCGCCCGGACGGGCCCGTTCTGAGTTTTTGCTTTAGACTTTCATCTGATAAAGTTTAAAGTAAGTGTTTAAATTGGTTTTCGCTGAAAGTTTCTTGATGGCACCTTTTCATAATTTTTCTACTGAACACTCACTCTCTGCCAAAAAGGACTCTGGCAAACTCTGCCTAGTGTGTCTGCCTCTTGGAGATATGACTGCATTATAATCATATTAAAAACTGCAGAAAGGAACAGGTTTCACTTATTTTCATCTCACATTTTTCAAACTTATTTTAGCATTGATTCTTTTTTGTTTTCTGTATGTATTAGCTGTCAACATTACATGTGAACTAGTGTTCTTTTGACTTATTTTTGGACTGCTGCTAATGGATGATATACCAATGACAAGAAAGATTTCTTTTTGTTTTTTTTAGATTAAGGCAAGAAAGGAGGGTCAAAAGTATGTACCCATGTTTCTAACTTGTTAAAATGCTTTTGGTTTTAAAGGAGATTATTTAAAGGTTATTGGAACTTAAATTTTAAAACATTTCATAGGCTATATCTTTCATGATATTCAAGATTATATATGTGTTAACTCTTTCATTCCAAATTTATAAGTGAATCACAAAAAGCCATATTCTATCTCTAGATCAGTGAATTTCAAACTGCGAACATAACCATTACTGAGCTGGGAAATCATTGTTATGGGAAGGGATCAGCTTTTTTAAAGAATAAAATAGAGTAGAACAAAATTTTTACACCTGAGTACATTGCAAATAAGATACATAATATGTATGTCTGTATACTGAGTCACATAAACTTTGCTGCCAGTCTTTACCTACTGAAGACAAACTGTCTGTGACCTAGGTATTTAGCAGTTATTCCTTATAATAGCAAGAATATTATTTTGGGAAAAAATCATTCAAAAATATATTTATAGAGAGTTTTAAGGAAAGATAATAATCAGTGCAAGTTATCTGGATACCTTTATTGGAGACTTACAAAGTAAAAATACAGATTTTAATCACAGTAGGGCTTCCCTCTTCCTTTATTTTAGGTAAAGATTGAGCACTTTAGATATACAAAAACTATCCTTTTGGTTGGGAATCAGTAAGAGCAGGAAAATAAATGTGGTGCTAAGCCAGTTCTACTTATAGTTTTAATATGTCTATGTATTGTCTAAAATACTTAAAATTTTAGCTTACATAGACTTGTTTTGTTGGGGGAAGTTCCACTCATTATTAAAGGAAAATATCTATAATTTTTATTCCATTAGAATAATTTAAATTAGAATATTTTATTTTTAATAATAGTTATCTAAGTCTAACCTGCCAAAATTATTTCTTTAATGTGCATGATTCATCTGCTAATTTAAAGATGGTTTATTTCCCATTTAGTTATTTTTAGATAATAGAGGAACAGTTCATTAGTTTTCTGTTAAAACTTTTGTAAAAACTGAAAATATTGCTTTAGGGTATGTTTCTAACAAGTAAAAATTATGAGTTATGAAAAGGAAGCTATTAAATGCAGGAATATACTTTTAACTAAAGGTTTAAATTCTAATTTAAATGTATATAATTTAAGTAGAAGCTATCCTAAGGCAAAGCAAGATAGCACTACCACTTTGAAAATCATTAAACTGTAGTGTTATAGCATATGTATAAAATATAAACTGCCAGCTTTATTTATTGCTCTTCTAAACTTGAGTTTAGAAATAGTAACGATTTCATCAACTTCTTAAAATTTTTAAATCCTTTATATTCTTCAATGTTTCTTATTATTCTTCGTACTATATTTATTTATTTTTACATTTTAGGATGGCTGTCTTCTGTGTATAAACAACAGTGGCTTGCCATGCTTCGGGCAGAACAAGACAATGAGGTGGGGTAAGTATGTTATATCATATCATTGTTCATTAGCAAAAAAAACTTCAACTATAAATTTTTTAGTGCATTCATTATATTGAAAAATCAGTAACAATTCTGAAAAATCAACTGCTATGAAAGTAAAGTAAAAGTTAAAGTAGAGCATTATACGTGTATTTTGCCATTTGTAATGCCGCTTCCATGTATAATGTGCACCCACGTTTTTGTGCACATTATACACAGAATTATTATGCCCATTATTATACCCATGCTAAGTAATCATTATACCCATGTATAATGCACATCCTTATTTTTCCCTCAAAAAAATGTGCAAAATGATACACATTATGCACGGCAAAATATGTTAATCAGCTTTAATTCTTATATTTCTATAACATTATTAATCTTGTAAATATTTCCTTGTATATTTAATAAAATGAAATGTTTGAATTATCATTTGCTATATTAGTGAAATTCAGTAATTCATGTACTTTGTTTCATCTAGCATTATGATTTTCTTTCAACATTTTTTTTAACATATTTTATTCATTATGCTGGTACAGTTGTCCCATTTTTTTCTGCCCTTAACTCCCCTCCACCCTGAACACCCCTCCCACCAGCATTCCCCCACTTAGTTAATGTCCATATGTTATACATGTAAGTTCTTTGGCTTCTCCATTTCCTATAAGTTCTTATCCCACCCCTATTTTGTACCTACTATTTATGCTTCTTATTACCTTTTCCCCATTCTTCCCCCTCCACATCCCCTCTGATAACCCTCCATGTGATCTCCATTTCTGTGATTCTGTCCCTGTTCTACCAGTTTGCTTTATTTTTGTTTTGGTTTTTTTAGGTTCAGTTGTTGATAGTTGTGAGTTTGTTGTCATTTTACGGTTCATACTTTTGATCATCTTCTTTTTCTTATATAAGTCCCTTTAATATTTCATTTAATAGGGGCTTGGTGATGATGAACTCCTTTACTTGACCTTAGCTGGAAAGCACTTTATCTGCCCTTCCATTCTAAATAATAGCTTTGCCAGATAGAGTATTCTTGGATGTAGGTCTTTGTCTTTCATGACGTTGAATACTTCATTCCAACCCCTTCTTGCCTGTAAGGTTTCTTTTGAGAAATCAGCTGATAGTCTTATGGGAACTCCTTTGTAGGTAACTGTCTCCTTTGCTCTTGCTGCTTTTAAGATTCTCTCTGTATCTTTAATCTTGGGTAATGTAGTTATGATGTGTTTTGGTGTGTGCTTCCTTGAGTCCAACTTCTTTGGGACTCTCTGAGCTTCCTGGACTTCCTGGAAGTCTATTTCCTTTGCCAGATTGGGGAATTTCTCCTTCATTATTTTTTCAAATTAGTTTTCCATGTCTTGTTTTCCTCTTCTCCTTCTGGCACCCCTATGATTTGGATGTTGGAGCGTTTAAAGTTGTCCCAGAAGTTCCTAAGCCTCTCCTCATTTTTTTGAATCCCTGTTTCTTCATTCTGTTCTGGTTGAATGTTTATTTCTTCCTTCTGTTCCAAATTGTGGATTTGAGTCCCGGTTTCCTTCCCTTCACTGTTGGTTCCCTCTATATTTTGCTTTATTTTACTTTGCATAGCTTTCACTTTTTCCTATATTCTGCAACCATACTCAACCATTTCTGTGAGCATCCTGATTACCAGTGTTTTGAACTCTGCATCTGTTATGTTAGCTATCTCTTCATTGCTTAGTTCAATTTTTGGAGCTTTGACCTGTTCTTTCATTTGGGCCATATTTTCTTTGTCCCAGCACACCTTACGTTGTGAGGGCCGAAGCCTTAGGTTTTGCCAGGGCGGGGCAACCCACCCTGCCTAGTGGCACTGTATGTGGGGGAGTGGCCTGAGAGGGAACAATGCCACTTGCATGGCTCTTGGCCGGCTTTCAGTCACTTCCCCTACTACCCACAAGCAAATTGGGCCCTTTTGGTACTGATTCCCAGGTGGCTGGGTTTGTGTACATTCTAGGACCCTGTGGATCTTTCAAAGGAGCTTTCCTACAAGACTGGCAGTTTCTCCTACGGCCTCAACCCCCACAGGTTTTTACTAGTAGAGGTTTTGAGGCTTTCTTTTCCCATTGGCTTGCACGGTCTCTCTCACTCCCCAGCTGTTGTTCCTGGTTTATCTGCATGCAAAGTGGGACCACATAGTCCACCAGCCACTGGCTTGCCATGCGTCCTCTCCATCCCGGCTGCCTGTCTCCTCCCCTCCTTCTAGTCTGAATGAATGTTTCTTCTGTAACTCCTTGGTTGTCATACTTCCATACAGTTCAGTTTTCTGGAAGTTCTGGTTATTTTTTGTTTTTAAATTTGTTATTGTCCTTCTTTTGGTTGTGCAAGGAGACAAAGTGTTATCTACCTATACTTCCATCTTGGCAGGGTCTTTTAACATATTGAAATATTACTTGGAATAATGATTTCATAAAGCATGATTTTCATATTATATATAGGTAAAACTAATTTTCTTATTTGTGGTAGTATTGTCAGATTCTGATTAATAAGTCTTTTTGAAGATGTTTGAGCCTAAAATTAATTAACATCATCTGGTTACAGATGCTTTACCCAAAAGCAGATGACCCCCCTATGAAATATTTATGGAAAAGAAAATTATCTCTTTCAATTCATAGTGCTTTGAAGTTTACAGAAGTACTTCCACATTTATTACTTGATCTTAATACTAGCTCCTTGGTATGGGAAGAGTGAAGAAATAGTCCAAATGTGGTAAATAGAAGAGATCTTAAGAAGTTGAATGTTTTTTTACCTTGATCCCCTTTAACACATTTTTATATACCAAAGAACTTCCTAAAATAATGACCTAGCTATGTTTATATCCAAATTGTGAGTGTATGAATATGTTGTATAAACTCATGATAACGATTATGAGATTATCCAGGGTTTTTAGTTCTTTATTTTTTTAACTTTATTTTTATTGTTTACACTATTACAGATATCCCCATTTTCCCCCTCCTTTGCTAACCTCCCCCAGCCTTCACTCCTCCGTCCCTCACGTCATCACCACACTGTTGTCTGTGTCTGTGGATCCCCAGTTGGGGGCATACAAGAAATTGATGTTTCTCTCACACATTGATGTTTCTCTCCCTCTCTTTCTCCCTCCCTGCCCTTCTCTCTAAAAAAATAAATAAATAAAATCTTTAAAAAGCTGATTGTGTCCTGGCCAGTGTGGCTCAGTTGATTGGAGTGTTGTCCTGTAACCACAAGTTTACAGGTTCAATTCCTGATCGGGGCATATACCAAGGTTGCAGGCTTGATCCCTGGTATGGGCACATACAATCCTCAGTCCAGGTGCATACAGGAGTTATGCATATATATTCTTTGGCTAATTCCACTTTATTTAATTTATATCCCATCTTATTCCAAATAGATTCACAGCATACTTACTTTATATAAACATAAGATTGTTGAAACAAATAATAAATCAAAAACTAAAAAATGAAAATTCTTTAATAGAATTCAGATTTGAAGCATTTTGTAATAGATGAAATTCTTTATAAATCATTCTTCTTTTGTGTATTCAGTTTTTAAATGTGAGATATTCCTCATTTTTTAAAGATTTTTCTCATCTATATCCTTTTTGGGTTTAATATAAAGTCTCACCTAAGGGGCTGAACGAGAATAGGTGGCTTTCTTACCCTTAGAAGTATATCACTAAGTATATTGTCCCTAATGAAGCACTCTGTCCACGACATTGAACATCCACTCACTCCTGCAGGGCTACTAAAGTGAGGACTAGATTTAATCATTGCATTCTTATTTTTATCTATACCGTAATATGTTTGTGTTTTAAATCTAGCAGCAAGTTTTTCTCTTCTTTTTAACTCGCAATTCTTTTTAATTATTAGTTACCTATTTCCTATGAAATTTCATGTTTTATGTATATTTCTAGGCCTCAAGAAATCAATAAAGAAGAACTAGAGGCAAATAGCATGAGGTGTGGTAGAAAGCTTGCCAAAGATGGTGAAGTAAGTATGGGTTGTGATTCTTAATAATTCTCATACAAATTGCTCTATTATTAGTGCAAAGTACACTTTCAGTTATAATCATGACACCTGTCATACCCCAGAAGAGCTTTTTGATACAGTTTCTGTAGCATAATCTCCTGTACAAGAAGTTATACACTCAGTGGTGACTGATTATTTGGCTTTGCATCAGAGTGTTGAACTCTGTGGGTCCAAATAAAAGAGAAGAGGATCCCTCAGCAATATAGAAATTAAGATAAATAAGCAGTTATATGGGAGATGTTACATAGTACTAAAAGTGACTTCACTTTACAATAACCCTAAATCAAAGACATTCAAACCTTTTAATTGCTACCCACATTAAGAATCACATTTTTCATTATCATGCAATATAAATGTACATAAGTGAAACAAAAGTATTATGACTCAATACTGCTAGTGTGTCCAAAGATCCTATTTTCTATTTAATTTTTTTTAAAAAGCTGATTAGCCCTAGCTGGTGTGGCTCAGTGGATTGAGTGCCAGCCTGCAAACCAAGAGGTTGCCGGTTCGATTCCCAGTCAGGGCACATGCCTGGGTTGCAGGCCAGATCCCCAGTTGGGGGCATACAAGAGATTGATGTTTCTCTCACACATTGATGTTTCTTTCCCTCTCTTTCTCCCTCCTTTCCCTTCTCTCTAAAAAATAAATAAATAAAATCTTTAAAAAGCTGATTGTGTCCTGGCCAGTGTGGCTCAGTTGATTGGAGTGTTGTCCTGTAACCACAAGTTTGCAGGTTCAGTTCCTGATTGGGGAATATACCAAGGTTGCATGCTTGATCCCTGGTATGGGCACATACAATCCTCAGTCCAGGTGCATACAGGAGGCAACCAGGTGATGTTTCTCTCTCCCATTGATGTTTCTCTAAAAGCAACGAAAAATGTCCTCAGGTGAAGATTAAAAAAAATTTTTTTTAAGCTGATTGTGATTCATTAAATTGATTTTACAATCCACTGATGGGATAGGAACTACATTTTTAAAAACTCCACCCTCTTTAAAATCTCCATTTCAAGCATACCGTTTTTTGTCTTTACTTTGTATTATCTTTTTAGCATTCTTCCTCTAGTACCAATAGTTCTTAACTCCACTGAGATGTACAGTACATTGTCTTACTACATTTTCCCCATCACCCTCTCACCATGTCCCTACTTCTTCGTCTACTCGACTTATAGGCTATGTTCCATCTTTAAAATTGGTCCTTTGGCTTGTACTGTTAATGTCCCTCTGTCAAACTCACTTGGCTAAACCCCAATTCTTATTAAAATCCCAACTTTCCATGCACTCCTTGCATGCTTCCAAACAGATGAATGTGACTGAAGAAAAACACCATTCTCCAGCAGATGCATATAAATTTCAAGCAGGTCTTTAGTGTTGCATGGTGATCCTTCTAAATTTCCCTAGTGAATTTCTCCTCCCACTCTCAGTAACTCCCATACTTTCTCAAAAGAGCAGTGCTACCATCCCCGTACTTACTGATGGCCTTACTTCTTCATTTAGAAAATAAAATCAGAGGAAGAGAATCTGTACATCCTCCTACCAATAATTCTACCACTCTAGCTGCATCTGTAGCTATGTGCCATGCCCTTCCTTTTATTAGAATAGATGAACCATCTGCTTCTATTCTAGTCCACCCCCTCCTGGACTGCATCCCTTCTCACCTTTTCAAAAGCTTTGTTCCTTTGTTCCTACAATTACCACCTCCCTTTCCTGCGTCATCAGTTTTTCTCTTCCATTGGATCATTCTCATTTAGCATGTAACATGCCGCAGCATCACTCATCCTAAACCTTATTCTTATCCCCCATTCCCCTCTAGCTACCACTCCATTTCTTTGCACCCCTTTGAAGCAACTCTTTGAAAAAAGTTGACTGCGTTTGTTGTCTCTGTTTCCTGTTTTCTGATGCTTTCTCCAATCCACTCCAATTTATTTACTCCAGTAAACTCCAATGAAGCTGCTGTACCATTGTCCCCAGTGATTTCCACATTGCCAAAACAGGTAGTTTTTAGTCTTCAGAAAGCTCTTGGCAATATGACACAAGTGTTCACTCACTTCTTCTTGGAGATATTCTCCATCGAACTCCCAGGACGGCATACTTTACTGATTTTCTTCCTACTTCATTGGTTGCTCCTTCTGAGTCTTTGTTAGACCCTTCTCTTTCTGAACAAGTGCTGGTGTGACTAAAGGTGTACTTTGGTGTACTTGGACTTCTTCACTATCTGTGCTCACCCCTAAGTGATGTCACCTTGTTCCATGACTTAATACTGATGACTTCTAACTCCAGATTCATATACCCAGCTACTCATATGACATCTTTCTTAGAATCCTAATAGCATCTCAAATATCCCAAGAACCCCAAGCTGATCTCTTTTTTATCGCCAAACTTCCTCCTTCCCAAATATTCTCCAACCCATAAATGGCTCCTGTATTCATATTGCATAAGCTCCAAACTTTGGATTCTTCTTTTTTTGATACCACACTTGGTGTCCATAAGAAATTCCTACAGGTTCTACCTTGAAAATGCATTCTTCACATGTCTACCACCACCACCCAAGTCCAAGCCCACATTGTCTCTTGCCTGGGCTATTGTGTAGCCTCATAACTGCCTTCCCTGTTTTTACTCTAGTTCCTCTACATTCCATTTTGCACACAACAGTTAAAGTCACCTTTCTAAAATGCAAGTTAGATCATGTCTCTTCCGTCTCTCAAACTTTACTTTAGCCTCATACCACACTTAGAAGAAATCCAGACGTTTCATAATCATGGACTACTAGGCCCTACATTTTCTGGCCCCTGACTGCCTTTCTGAACTCATCTCCAGCTTCTGTCCCCATCAGTTACTGCCCTAGCCACATAGCCATTCTTGTTATTCCTCATATATACCAAGCATGTTTTTCCCTCCAAAGCTTTGTACGTGCTGTTCTGTTTCAGTCATTCTTTCCCCGTATAACTACCTAATCCACTTCTTAGTTGACTCAGGACTCCTCTCACCTAGGCTCTCCTTAGACTTTCCTTGACCACCTGTCTGAACCAACAGGCTCCCCGACTGCGAGCCTCCCTTCTCTACCCCCGTTCTCTCTCCTGACATTGTCATCTGTTCCTTTCTCTTCCATTCCATATCATTCTATGTGTATTATTTATCTACTCCCTCCACACAAACATATAAACATATTAAAATATGCATTCTACTAGGGCAGAAACTTAATTTACTGATACTTCTTCAATGCCTAGAGCAGTACCTGGCACATAATATGTGCTCTATAAATATCAGTGAACTATTGAATTAGTGTTGTGACTCAGAGCATCAACCAAATACTTGAAGCCCTGACTTTACCTCAGTGTACCACACCATCTTACTTAAACATTATTAAACATTAATGTCTCTTATTATTAAACATTAGAATAAACATACACATGAATCTCATGATGGTATTTAAAATTACTCTGTTGTGTATCTGTTGGTTACTTAAGGAATTTTAGAGTATTTTTAAAGCAAAGAAGATTTTAATGGATTCCTACTACCTCCATCTAGACTCCTAGTCCCCTAAACTGTATCTGCCTAGAGTATGATTGAGCTACAGCATGGAGATATAAGTAAATAGATCGTAAAGAGGCGATACTAAGGAACAATGATCATAAAGGCTGCTTTTTTGGCTTTGATATATACTGTATCTGTATGGTAAACTTTATTCTCACACACACACACACACAGATACATCCTGTGTGAGAGGTCTTAAGAGAAAGGCACTGACAAAAAGTATGGACCCATGAGAGAGAAATATTTGGAATGAGTTAGAGAAAGGAAAAACATTTTGAACTTCGACTTGCTAGCATGATCAACTGAAGTAAATCTTTCTCTTTTGTATTTCTTAGTACTGCTGGCGGTGGACAGGTTTTAACTTCGGCTTTGACCTGCTTGTAACTTATACCAATCGATACATCATTTTCAAACGCAATACACTGAATCAGCCATGTAGTGGATCTGTCAGTTTACAACCTCGAAGGAGCATAGCATTTAGGTAGGTTGAGATTTCCCCACCCTGTTCCAACTCACTCCGGAAGAAATATTAAAAAATGAAATAAAACCTTGATAATTTACACCAATGATATTAGAACTTCGATAAGCTATAATATATATGAATGTGCAAGGAAATGGTAAGGCTCCATTCCTATAATGTATTAATAATGAAAATTATAAGACCTAGATCTGGTATGTCAGGGAGAAAGAATAGGCTGTAATATGAATGATAAAAGATTGCTACGTGGCTTGAAGCTGTGGCTGCTGCCTTGCTACTATTCCTAGCAAATCAAAAGTCCAAACTGGAAATACAGCAAGGTATTTTTCCACAAAAACATGCCTGGTATTATCCTTTACTTTCTGTAAGATTTGATATGTCCAGCCTTGCCTGATGGTTGAGCTGGCAATATTTTTCTGGAGAAGATGCTGACAAATTGGAAAATGGCTTAATGAACAGATTTATTTTTTAAGTCCCGTGCTTATACTAACCCCATTCCATAAACAAAAGTTAACTCAAAGTGGAGCAAAGACCTAAACATAAGAGCTAAAACTGTAAAATAACTCTTGGAAGAAAATATTGGGGAAAAGCTCATTGACATCGGATTTGGCAGCGATTTCTATGACATCAGAGCACAGGCAGCAAAAGAAAAAGGTTAATTGGACTTCATCAAAATTAGAAACTGTTCATCAAAGGGCATTATCAACAGAGTGAAAAGACAACCCACAGAATGAGAGAAAATATTTGCTAACCATACATCTGATAAGGAGTTAATATCCAGAATTTATTAAAAAGTCCTAACATTCCATAACAAAAAAAGCAAACAACTAGATTCAAAAACAGGCAAAGGACTTATTTAAATAAACATTTCTCCACAGAAGAGAGACAAATGGTCAATAAGCACATGAAAAGATGCTCAGTACCACTGATCATCAAGGGAAATGCCAATCAAAACCATAATGAGATACTACCTCACATTCATTAGGATGGCTATTGTCAAAAACAAAGCAGTGTTGGTGAGGATGTAGAGAAACTGGACCTTTGCACATTGCTGGTGGGAATGTAAAATGGTACATTTCTTGTGGAAAGTGGTATGGTATTTTCTCAAAAATTAAACAATTACCGTGAGATTCAGCTATTTTTCTTCTGGGTATTTACACAAAATAATTGAAACCAGGGATTTGAACAGATGTTTGTGTACTCATTTTTATAATAGCATTATTCACAATAGCCAAAATGTAGGTGCAACCCAGTGTCCATTGACAGATGAGCAGATAAGCAAAATGTAGCATGTCCATACTATGGAATATCATTCAGCCTTAAAATGGAAGGAAACCCTGACACGTGTTACCTCGAAGACATTATGCTAAGTGAAATAAGCCAGTCACAAAAGAAGAAATACTGTATTATTCCACTCACACAAAGTATCTAGAGTAGACAAGTTCATAGAGACAGAGTAGGATAGTGGTTGTCAGGAGCTGAGGTAAGGGGAAATGGGGAATTCGTGTTTACTGAGTACAGAATTTCAGGTGAGCAAATGAAAAAGTTCAGGAGATGAACGGTGGTGATGATGATTGCAGAAAAATGTGAATGTATTTAAAGCCAACTGTACACTTAAAAGTAGTTAAAATGGTAAATTTTATGTATATATTACTGCAATAAAAAAGGTACTTATAAGTTACTTTTATATCTCAGATGTGTAATAGCACAAGCTTGTAAATCTAAATGTAATCAGTTTATAGTTTAAAAAGACTTTATCCAACATAAAAGACTTAGAGAATGTGGAAAACAAAATTAAATATTAAAGTGAGGGAGGGCTTATTTAAATTAATCTGTATGTTTATTTTTTATTTGTGTTTTTTTAATCCTAGATTACGTTTAGCCTCTTTTGATAGTAGTGGAAAACTAATATGTAGCAGAACAACTGGCTATCAAATACTTACACTTGAAAAGGATCAGGTATGTTTGATTACTTTTCTGTTGTTTCATTATAGTATTTGTCTTTTGAAACCTCTTATTTTAATCAGAATTAAAATTCTTAAGTAGAATTAACATTTGATTTAAAGATTGGTTTGAAAGGTTTTTTGAAGGTAAAGATGGAAGTACCATGTTTACTTCTGTGTAGTTAACCCCAGTCTGCTACAAGTGCAACTAAGACCCCCCCCCCAAAAAAAAAGCCACACAATTTGATTTTGAGGGGCAGGGAAAAACTTTAATAGGGCAATAATTGTTTATCCTAAAGTTATCTTCAAAAAGTTATGAATCTTAGTTGCTTCATCCATTGTGTTCATAAGTGCATTTATTTATGCATTGATAGCAGATACCTTGAAGATAATCCAGTATGTTTCTGTATAGTTCCTGAATATTAGGAGAATATTATTCTCTAGCACAATAGGCTTCTCTTTATTTACTTATTTATGTTTAGAGAGAGGGGAAAGGAGGGAGAAAGAGAGGGAGAAAAACATCATTGTGTGAGATATACGTTGATTGGTTGCTTCTTGCTCTCACACACCCCCAACTGGGGACCTGGCCCACAACCCAGGCATGTGCCCTGACTAGGAATCAAACTGGACACCTTTCAGTTCGTAGGCTGGTGTTCCGTCCACTGATCCACACCAGCCAGGGCTAGCACAATAGGTTTCTAAAATAACAGACACCTGTAATGTTCCCAAATTCCCTAAAGCCATTTGTTTCTTCATTTTTCACATGCATGCGGAAGTCTCAAAATGTCATGATGAGAAAGTAAACCATTTCCAAAAAGTAAAATGAGAGCCATTAAAATACTGCTGAAACTTATTACTATTAAAACTAACCACCATTCCAAAGAACATACTCGTTTATTAAAGGTTTCAGAGCCTATAGTTCACATAAATTATTAGAAGTTAGCAATTTTCCACAAACTGAAGAGACTCCCATGGAACATCAGAATTTAGCATTATAAGGAACACTGGGAGTGAGAGTTCTAGCCTTACATACTCTGACAGCAGTCTGACAGAGGGTCCTCCAACCACTGTAGGAACTCTGGTGACAGAATTGACTCTCTCAGGGGGTAGAATTTGAGAAGATAGCCATATAATAAGAAAGTTCAAATGTTCAAATAGAGAACCTCTATTGGAGTTCTCTATTGTGCCCTCCAGAGCTGCATAGAAAATTACTATCTTTTCCTTGTACCTGGAACTTCATAAAAAAAATATTGTCATGGCTCAAAGCAGCTAGAGACTTAAAAAGCAAGATTAGACCAAGATAGTAATTGTATTCCAAGCGTTTCTTGATTTGTTTATTCAGCAAACATTTGTGTTTCTACCACATGCTAGTTTCTATGCTTGGAGTAGAGGAGTTTATATGATATACCTTAGTTTAAGTAGCATGGTAGAGATGAGCTCAGAGTAGTGTGGAACGCTGAAGAAGTCTCTAACTCTTACTATGAGGTTGGGCGGCAGGTTGGTTATAAGGGGAGTAGGTGAAGGGAAGATAGCTCAGGGAAAACGTCCTCTCCTGGAAAAATTGGCAAGTGAATGGGTACCTGAACGAAGACTCAAATGACAAATAAGATGGAGACAAGGGAGCACATGGGTTATTCAAGGAACTGAAAGAGGTTTGGAGGAGTTCAGTGGGACTAGCGCCAGGGCATGATGGGCTGTGGATGGAGTTTGAACTTTTTCCTGATATCTGTAGAGAGTTATGGAAGGACTTTATTTGGGGAATTTTATATGTGTGTTTCACACAGGTTATAGATGTTTGCTATGGAAAATTAGAAAATATAAGTGAAAATAAAAATAATCCAAATTCCACTTATAGATGACACCAAATGTAGATCTTAATGGTTAACTATTTGTAACCTGCTTTTTTTCCCACTTTCTTGTGCATAGCTTTTCTTGTGAATAAATATATATGGACACATCATTTTTTCCCCACGCCTCATTTTTATTACCGCATAATATTGTTTTAGATATACCATAATTTAAGTAATTCTTGCTTTTTTGTTTTTTAGGTTTTTTCACTATTATAAAAAGTGTATTGCTACATCTTTATACATTTTTCTGATTTTTTTAAATGATAAATTCTAAGAAGTAGAATTCTTGTCAGATAGTATACATTTCCTAATAGCCAAATTGCCTTCTAGTAATACTACCCAAATTACATTCCTTCCAGCAGGAGAGTATACCCAGCATTAGTATATTATCATTCTTTCTAATCTTTCCCCAATATAAAAAGTGGAAACAAATTATATTTAATTTTCATTTCCTTGGTTACTGGTACATTGGTTTTTTGGTATGCTTTTTGGACATGTGTAAATTGACAGTTTATATTTTTTATGTTTATATTTTTATTAAGGTGTTTTCTTGTTAATTTTTTTTACAAGATTTTATTTATTGATTTTTAGAGAGCAGAAGGCAGGGTGAGAAACATCAGTGTGTGGTTGCCTCTTGTGCGCCCCCTACTGGGGACCTGGCCTGCAACCCAGGCATGTGCCCTGACTAGGAATCGAACCTGCGACCGTTGGGCTCGTTGGCGAGCCCTCAGTCCACTGAGTCACACCAACTAGGGCTGCTTTCTTGTTAATTTTTAACAGCTTTGATATTTTAAGAGTTAATAACATCTGTGATATGCTATAGTTTTCCCATTTTGTCATTTGTCTCTCAAGACTATTTCATGATTTCTTCTTTTCGTGTGATGTTTAGTCCTAATAATTAGGATGACATAAATAGTCGTCTATACTTTTTCTACTCCTTTTATTTAATTTTTCACATTTGAGTATTTTTATGATATACATGAAGTGTATCAGATATATCAATGTATTTGAAATGCCATTATTATCATGTACTAAATCCTTATATAGTTGGCTTCATTTCTAAACTTTGTTATGTTTTATTGATTTCCTTGTGGAGACAGCAATAAATACATTGTTTTTAGACTAACTTTAAAATTAATTTTAATACCTAGTAATACAAACCCATTTTCATTCTTCTGTCTTCAAAAATCCCTGGGTTCTTTGTGCATGATTATTCTGTATGGGGTATAGGATCATTTTGTCAAGTTTTCTTTCAAAAATTCTTACAAGTATAAACAAACACAGGTCTGGCTGCCTGCCACTATGAAAGCCAATACTCAAGAGGCAGGTGCTAATGTAAAGGAAAGTGGTTTATTTGCAGATGCTGACCATTTAGAAGATGGGAGACTCATGTCTCAAAGCCCATTTTGTGGAAAATGGGGGGCTTATGTCACAAAGCCCATTTCCCCCTCTCATTGGAGGCAGAGGTTTTTATAAGGAGGGCGAGGGGAACGGAACAAAGAGATTAAGGGAGGGGGTTGCAAACACCTCTACGAGCATACAAGCACAGTCCATTCTGATGAGGCAAGTGATGGTCCGGCGTGTGTCAGCCTGATTTAGTCTTCTTGGCTTCACATTATCCCAGCTTTACGTCATCCTAGTTTCCTGGTTGAAGGTCAGCAAATTTTCTGAAGCTGAGATGCTTGCAGGTCGGAGTCTGTATCTTTTGAAGTTAGTTCCTAGGATTCATATAAAAACATGCTATTCATGTATAAGCCACATATTAGAGTTAGCACTTACAGAAAAAATGTCAAAAGAATAGTGGGTGGGTTACAATTTTCTACTGTTACATGAGGACTTTGATTAATATTTATTAAATATATACAGTAATTTGTGGAAAATTAATATTCCTTTCTGGAATATGTTTTTTTCCTATATTTATTTAGTCTTACATCTCTAAAATTTGTTTGCCCCCCCCCCATATTATTCCTATATATTTCCTGGAAGTATAATGCTAAGTATTTTATATTTTAATTGCTAATATGAAATGAATCTTTTTTCTAATAGTTTTTGCTGACATATAGGAAAACTAGTGATTTTTTGCATATTTTATAAGTATCCATCTTACAGGACTATGCTAACTAGATCTGCATTAAGAAGGATCTCTCAGCAATGTATAAGAAGGATTAGAGACATGATAATGGCAGGAAGACAACTTAGAAGCTATTGCTATGATCCAGATACATGATGGGAACCCTAACTTAAGTAGTAATGGGGATGAAGAAATGTTGATTGGTTCTAGAAACAAAGCAGTGCAGTTGAAAGAATTTGGTTCCTAATTGTGTGTGAGGGTAAGAAAGAAAGTAGTCAGAAGTAATCCTGGTTTTCTGACTTGGGCAACTTGATTTATAGTGGTAGTTTTCCTGAGATTTGAATTATGGAAATGAAAATGAATGTAACTTAAAGAGAGGATGAAGAGATGATGAATTCAGTTTAGGTATATTTAGTTTGAGGGCATTATGGTGAAAATTTGATAGGCAGGTGGGTCAGTGGGTCTGGAGTTTTTAGCAATGCTTGGGCTAGAAATAATGATAGGATGGGACAACCTATAGGAAGTGTGTAGAGAATATGACAGATTGGAAACCTAGGAAACACTGGTATTTAAGGCGTGGGCAAAATTAGTAATCTGGTAAGACATTCAGGAGCTGAGATGGGGGGTCAATTTAGTAAATATGCCTTCACTTGGGTTATTGCTACAAACTCGGACTATGCCATGGTGACTCAGGCATCAAAAGGCCACCTGTACTTCGACATCATTCCTCTCTGCCATCCATTAGCACCATTAGCCCAGGTGATTGCCTCACCTGACCCATCAGTTTACCCATCTTACTCACTTTCCCTGTTTTGGAGAATACAGAGAGATCGCATTTGTGTTTGTTGGGGCGGTGGTGGGGGGGGCATCTTGTATTCCCTGCCTTCTTTGTCCAAATATATCTTACTGCTCCCCTAACACAGAAGCTATGTCCAAGTGAGACTGTGTTAGTCATGCAAATATTCCAGTCTCAGTCCTTTATTCCAGGGATACATTCCAGAAGTGTGTACTTCAGTAAAAAATTTAAAACTTTAGATTTCAACAGTGTTTAGTGGCATATTCTCCAAAATATATACAATAAGGTGAAACGAATGCATATTATTGCAGAGAATATATCCAGATATTAAAGCAGTAAAGGTTATCATTTCAGTATTGCTGCTTTACTCTAATGATTTATTTTGTTCACCAAGTGCTATAAAGGGTTCCAAACAGAGATCTGTAACATGAGTGCTGGTTATATTTCTGGCTCTCAGGTGTAGTATCAACTGCTGTGTCTTTGGAATTTCAAGGCATTCTCTGAATTTGAAATTGATTTTACATGGTACTTTATATTCCAATAGACAAATAACATGTCTGCATTAGAGACAGTGGGAAATCTTAGTTAAGAATGGGGACCATGATTGTTGGTAATAATAATGACCCTCCACCTTCATCCTAATTATTTGCTATATACCCTAAGGGCCCTCAAATTGAAGCCAAATGAGAAGTCTACATATTTCTGGACTCTACCTGTTCATAAAATATGTAGGTACTTGATAGAAATTTTTCAGTGATGAAAATAGCTACTATTTTTGACTATTTCATATTTCATATATGGCTGGCTTTGCTGAGCCCTCCGTGCCATTGTCTCATATAATCCTATGAGGTGGGCACTCTTACTGTCCTCATTTTATGGTGTAGAAGCTGCAGTTGACAAGGTGGTAACTTGCCCCAGGTCACACAGCTAGTGAATAGGAGTTCTGAGATTTGAGCGGTGACTCTCAGACTCCAGATGCAAGTCCTTATCCACCATACTGTTTGCTTCATTTCATTCAGTTCAACAATTTGTTTTTCTGTCTGTTGGTTTGTTTTTTTTAATGTTGTATCTACTTGTCATTAAAGCAACAAATTTGTTTTACAGGAACAAGTAGTGATGAATTTGGACAGCAGGCTTCTGATCTTCCCTTTATATATCTGCTGTAATTTCCTGTATATATCACCAGAAAAAAGAACTGAAAATAATCGTCATCCAGAAAATCCAGAAAACTGAAGATCTTATCCACTGGAAACAGTAGCACTTTGAAAACTTTTTCAGCCAGCTTTAATTTAATGGCCCTATGATGTTCACATCTAAGGTGACTAACAATGACAAAGGCCTTATGAACTGTACAGGTAATACGGAAGACTATTCTTCATTACATTTCTATACATATATTAAAAAAAGTTTTAAAGCCAAGAAGATATCTGTCAATCCATTTCTGCTATAAAGATTTCAGCATATGCTTTTAATTTAGCATCAATAGAAAATCGCTATAGGTAAATTTCACATTTTTCTCTGTAACCAAATATAAAGTTAATTTTTAGCTTAAACTTTGATCCTACGTAATGTTAATGTACCTCAGTTAACCATCTGTAAATTTATTTTTAACTTGTCTAAAAGAATACTAAAGAAATAATTGGAAAGGCCAATTTTTAATCATCTTTCAGTTGATATGTGTAAGGCACATCATTTCAGTTGAAGTGTTTAAGGCACCTGTCATTTAAATTTTTTCAATTGCTCTTTATGATTCCTCCTAATATCCTTCTAATATGTAGCTGTTTTTAATCATTAAATACTTTTTTCATGGCTTTGGAGACTAAGCTGAGGAATCTTTTTATTTAACTTACCCATTTGTATGCTATTTTATTTTGCTTTTAAATTAGCTTTCTTAGGCTTTTAACAACAACAAAAAATCAGCTTCAGACTTTCAGATGAACTGGAATGGGAGAATATCAGTGTGACTCTAAGTATATTCCTTTGCCTTACATGGTCTTTTCTTTGACATTCTGTACAACTTTACTATTAGGTCATATGATTATTTATGTACCAAATATTACACTTTAAACATTTCATAGTCTCTGATCTTTAGAATTATTTATGTTCAAATTTTGGTTGGGAATCCTATTTCCTACTTAAGCTCAGGACTTTATAACCTCTGAATTGAGTGCCTTTGAGTTACACATGCTAATAGAAGTTTCATAGTAATTGTAAATAAAGCCGGAGGATGTCATAGAAGCTGGTAATAAGGCATTAATGTAAAAATAGAACTTATTTTTGTCAAAAATTAAATGTACACTTGTTATGATTTATGTATGTTGGCTTCTTGTGTTTACTGTTATTTTGAAAATAGCCATGCTCATTGTCTTTCCAGTCAAAATGAATACTTTTTTGTGGTTAATGTATATTTTTAGTATGTTTAAAAAATGGTGATCACTTTTATGTATCTGTACATATAATAAATACCCATTTGGAAAAAGAATAAATAAGCTCTTTTATGAAATGGACCAAAAAAAACTTAGTTGAAACCAGAATTTTTTTCTTTCAGGTTAGATATTTTCCAGTTAGATTTAACTATTGGAATGTATTGATAGTTTTTCTTCCCAGTAATATGTCTATAGATTTACAAATTGCTTTTGTCCTTTCAAAATTAATCCTCCTGGTTAATTTAAAGGAAGATTTTCAATGCCTCCCCCTTCTTTGCCCCCAGAACTGCAGTTTTAAGGGTTTCTAATACAATAGTTTGGCTGCATCAAGAGGCTACATTTCTTGTTATTACATTTGGCTATAATTATGTCTCATAAGATGCTTTGAGTTTCTTTCTACTTGCTGCATCAGAGGTTCCTTACCCTTTATATATTAAAACATGTAAATACCAATTTTGAAGTATTTTATTAATTAAACTTTTTCAAATCTTGGGTAGAAGTTAGTTTTGAGTATATTAATGAATTAACTATTTAATTTCACTTATATAAACTAACCAAATTGGAATTATGTATGGTTCTTGTCCATTGGTTCTTTCCTGGCCAAATTGCTTGTTTCATCCACAAACAGAATAATTATTTCTTTAGTAACAAGTAGATTGTGTTCTTATTTGAGAAACTGGTAATTAGTACTTCACATTGATAGCAAAGATCTTTTGTTTTCTTACCAAATACTTTAATGTTTGCATACTTTTTAGTCTTTTCAATAGGAATATTTTCAATAAAGTATTAATAATATCAGCTGACATACCATATAAACTATTATATATAAAAGCTTTTGCTTTATAGCCTTTGCCAAGTCTTTTTCTTAACGCTGCTAGGGCTAGAAAACAATACCAAGTAATAATTATTTTAGCTTGGCTGTCAGTAAAGAAGAGGCCCTTCTAAGAGACAATGTTCTAGAGTCTCGTGATAAATAATTAAAGAGGTATATATGAATGCACCTCACCTTTAAACACACACACACACACACACACACACACACATATGTATGTATTTGGCTTGAAACTTAGCAAGCCAAAATTAAATGAACAGTGGTAGTCGTTAGCTTTTTTTCTACCAAGTGTTTAGCAGCCCACATTTTATCAAATTTGAAGTCTTTGAATAGTAATACCATCGTTAATGAACAGTTTTCAACATCACATGCAAGAATATGGTTCCCAAAAGTCGCTGCGGCTATCTAAATTTGTTAATTATAATGAAATAAAATTTACAGTTTACTTCCTCAGTTGCAATAGATACATCACAAGTGCTTAGTAATCACATGTAACTAGTGGTTACCATATCAGACAGTGCAGGTATAGAATATTTCCACCATTGCAGAAAGTTCTATCAAGTGATTTGGTCTAGAATATTGGACTGTCAATATTGAAACTATGTCAAAAGCTTTATTCCCCTAAAGATGAACCCATGTAAAGAATAGAAAAGATAACAGAGCTAGGGTTAGGGTTAGCTCTATATGATAACTTGTCAGTCACCTAAAATGATATGTTGAGTCATAATTTCAAACAATGTGGATTGCTTGACTGCATTAAAAAACAAAAGGCATAGTACCATTCCCTCTCCAACCAAAAGAGTATGAAACGGGTATAAAAGCAAAATCTCAAACATCATCAATCACTGTTAACAAGTGGTCAGACTACATTTAATTAAGGGGTATACTGCTGACTCAACAGCAGTCATCCATATATAATGATTAAGTAGGATACTTTTGTGAAGGCTGGTGATTTTATATGAAACAGAACTAGCAAAGGTAGAACAAAATGTAACCAGGCTGGTACATTTGCAGAGAATCACAGATGGTTAAATACAGGTTGCCTTTATTGAAAAAAAAAACTGGATGGGAAAACAATTTATATGCATGTGTGATCACAGGTGTTGACCTTACCCCACTCTCCCCACTCAAATTCTATCTAAATAGCCTTTAGAATGACAGAACTTCAAGCCATGTATTGGAAACATAGAGGGTTTTCTTCCAGATACAATGCTGAAGGCATATGCTGCTGGATAATCTATATCCTGAGAGAGAGCAATTTGATCAATAAATAAAGAAGCCCTAGCAGAATCCAATTTCTATCCCATATCTTAAAGGGGAGGAGCCATTTGGAGGCACACCATTTTGTTTCCTGCCACAGGTTGACCTTAGGATGTCCCTTTATGGAACTTAATCCTTTGGTTTTTCCCTCTCTCTTCTTTACTTGTTTTCCCCACTATACTCACTCATTCACAGCAATATTTAAATGGGCTTAAGTTTCTCCCATCTTTGAAAAACCGTCAGTCACACATTCTCCTCTACCCACTACCATATTTTTCCCTGCATCATCAAACTTCAAAGGGTTCTCCAAATTGTCTCCACTTCAAAAGCCATTCACAACTCCATTAAAACTTTCTGAGTCAACAAAGAGTTGCTAAGTCCTGTAGGTTCCATGTGTTTGGGTGTTTTTTTCTTTTTCCCACTCCTTTTAATGAACATTTAAAATTAACCACTTTGTCTTTTAAAAAGCAGCCTTCTCTTAAATTTCTGTTATCACACTCCCCCAGTTTTCCTTCTGTTTTTCTGGCCATTCCTTAGTCTTCTTTGGGGTTCTTCCTCTGGCTATCTTTAGGCCATTTTCTTTCCTGAGCCTGCACCAGGTGAGTGATTACATGCACTCTCAGAGCTTCAAATGAACATCTGTATTCTGATAATTGCTTTTTTTGTCATTCCAACCTAGATCTCTTGTTTGAGTTTCCAGATACACATCTAGTTGGCATCTCCTTTTAGATGTTCAAAATGGCACCTGAAATTAGTATGTCCTGATCTTTTTATGGGAGAAACTCGGTTCTTGCCAATACAGTAAAGAATTACAGATCAGCAAGTCTATTAGTATGTAAGGAGGGTTTATTAGTGATACGTTCTCATGGTAAAGAATGGGCCTTGACAAGGTGGGGTTGAAAGGCATAGGTTCAAGGCAGGCCAAGGTAAAGGTGGTAAAAAAGTAGCGGTGGCAAGAGCATCAGGTCCTTTGTCCTGAGGACTTACATAGTTGGTGGGATGGGGATGAAGAAGTTACATATTAATTGGCGCGTAAAGGTGGTGCCCGCTTCCCGTGGGGAGACGTGACTACCTAAATGTAAGTACATGTGGGGGTCTGTTAGCCCGAACCTTTGTCTTGCTCCAGACCACCTTTGGTCATCTTGTTGTAAAACAGGTACGTGACAGGAGGCACTTAATTAAAGTTGAGGCAATTACCCAAAGTTATTTATGGGCTCTTTTTGGAACTATTAGGGACTCCCTCGGAAAACAGATAGTGACCAGAGGCAGGCAATGAAGCAAAGTTGTTTTATGGGCTCCTTTGAGTGCTGTGGGCCCTCTCCCACCTTCCAGACCTTGGAATGAATACAAAGTTTCAAACGCTTTCTTTTCCAGATAGTGGAAATGATAACATACAGGATTTCAAGGGCTCCCCTCCTCCACTGCTAGCACGTTGTTTCTTGTGGTGTTGGAACACCTGGCAATATTATGGGACCAGGCTCCGGACCGCAGAGTTAGTGGGTGAGACACGCCTCCCTCCTCCTCTCTTCCCTGGCTTACTATCTATCCTACCTAACAATCTGAATGTATCTTCTTACCCAGAATTTATCTTACATGCCTTATCAAATAATGCTATCATTTACCTAATTTCACAAACCAGAAACCTGAATGTCATTCTTAAATCTTTTAATTCCCTCATCCTCTCCATCCAAACATCAAGTTTTCCTAGTTTCACCAACTATTTCTCAAATTTAAGCACTTTCCACTATATCTACTTGTACCACTTTAGTACAGGCCAGTGTAATTTCCAATCTAGATTATTGTACCAGCCTCCTATTATTATATTCCCTCAGTCAAGTCTCTACATTACTCAGTGTTCTCTTAAATTCAAATCTGATTCCCTCCCATCCTTAAAACCTTCAAAGGCTCCCTATTGCCTTTGTCTCAAGGTAACTGTCATAGTTTACAAGTCGATTTTAGCCTTATCTTTACATTTCCACTCCTTGTTCCCTAAGTGTCTGCATAGCCCATCCTCACCTTTGCATGTGCAGCCTCCTCTGCCTGACAGTCTCTTCCACCTCCCCCAACAAACGTCACCCCATTTGATCTGGCTAATTTCTACTAAATCCTTAAGGTCTTGTTTGGACATCATTTCCTTCTGGAAACTTCTCTTGACAACCCTTCCCCTCAAAACCAGTTAGGTACCGGTCTAATGTGCCCTCATAATGCTCTTCCTCTGTCAATGACCATTCACACTGTTTACTTGTGTGTATCCCTCAGTAGCCAGAAGTCTATTTAAGAGCAGGCATATCTTTTTCACTGATTAATCCTCTGGTACACAGGTGTGCAATAAATGTTCGTATGAATAATTGTATTAATCACGTCTTTTTCTTTTATTTTCTGATGTGTTGACAACTTGGAAGCTTGCCTTTCAATTGGCAACCTATATCCTCCAACGACCTTCTTTACCAAACCCTTACAAGCCAGACAATATTCCTCTGCCCTAACAACTCCAGGGCCAGGTACCAAACAACTCTGGACAGCCTCTACAACCCATTATTCAATCCGCTGAACAATGCTGAAATTATTCAAACTCGCCAATCATAAATAAACTTGCTTACCCTGCCTCACCCATTTCTTCCTGAAAAAACAACAATAAAGTTTCTTATTCGTGCTTTCCCCTCTCCCCTCTGCCTCCTGATCCACCCTGGTGCTTCCCCGTGTGGACTTCAACTGATTGCGAATGCTATGTTTAGAACTGGTTTGATGACAAATCTTTTGTGTATGTGGACAAGAATTAGGAAAAATGGGAAGGGGGATATGAGTTTTTTCCATATTTCTATAATAACATCAATTAGCACACTTGAATGCTCACGGGGAACACAAAAGCCGCGGTGAAAGTGGGGCTGGAGGAGCGCAGATAACAACTTCGTCCTCGCCAGCATCTCTGACCTCAGACGTGGGCCACGTGAGGATGTACTGGGTTTAAGTCAACCTCACTTCTTTAGAAGCCGGAACCTTTGCGAATCGTTAGAACGTTTTCCAGTCGGCAGTGAAAGCGCAGTTCCGGCCCTCCCGGAAGTTGTCGCACAGTCGTTTCCGGGGCGGTGTGAGATAGAGGAGCTCTCGGAATGGGTCGCAGCCGCAGCCGCTCCCCGCGGAGGGGTGAGTCCAGAAGCTATTCGGAGGGTCTGGGGCCCGATCGGAGGCGCACCCCTCTTTTTTCAGTACTGGGGCAGCAGAGAGACATGCCCTTTACTCGTGAGAAGAGCGGTGGGGGGCGGGGTGTGGATGGGGGAACGAACACCTGGCCCTCCGGCTTTAAAGCAATTTTTTTTTCCTAATAAATTGGAATTTCACTGACTCTTTGTCAGCCTCCTATAGTAACTTTTGTTATTCTTGTGACTGGCTAATTGAGAATCAGACCACGGTTCCCTCATTGAATCGCTAGTCATCCAACGTTTCTGAGACCGAATTCCCGTAATTAGACACTGGAGGTACTGTTACCTAGCTTTAAAAACTGATGGGAGAATTAATGTCACATTCCATGACACTCGGCATGTAGTACAACCTGAATCTTAAATGCTCCCACGTTCCAGTTTATTATAATAGCGGAATTGATATTTAGAATATTGCGTCCACGGAGCTCAGGTCGTAAGGTGTTCTGGTCCCCACGGCCATAAATGAAAGACACAAGACTGGGAGCAGGAGATTTGACTTAGACCCTCGGCTCTGCCCCTGGTCAGTTTTTACGACCTTCAGCTAGTCAAGACTTGATGTTCTTAAAAGTTAAATGAGGCTACGATCCGCATATGGCTATTGAGCTCTTAAGATGTGTTCAGTCAGAATTATGAAGTGCAGTATAACTGTAGAATCCGATTTCCTTAATTTACTACAAAAAAACAATTAAAAATCTCAGTACTTTTATATTGATTATATGTTGAAATGATAATAGTTTGGACATATATATATTTAGCCAAATAACATTCCGTTAAAGTTAATTTCACCTGTTTTTTACTTTTTTAATGTGGCTACTAGAAATGGCTTGCATTATATTTGTATTGGACAGCGCAGCTCTAAGAACTTGAGGTAATGTCGGCTCTGCAATTTTGTTTGTATTAGAGCGCAGGCGGTCCCGGTCCACGTCCCGGGAGAGAGAACGCAGGCGCCGAGAAAGGTCCCGATCCCGGGAGAGAGATCGAAGGAGGAGCCGCTCTCGATCCCCGCACAGGAGACGCTCCAGATAAGTGCAGAAAATAACCGGGGGTTTTACCACAAATCCCAAAGAAACTAGTTGTTGCCTCTAACTTTGTTTTCATCTCTTATAAGACGATTTAAGTGTCATGAAATGAGGGAAACTTAAGCCCACCTCATTCTAAACCTAACATTCCCATTGGTAAATGGGTTAATAAGCCTCTACTCCTGGAGTTGCCTTTGGGAGTAAAGAGCAGTGATATGGGAAAATCACTTAACATGGTCATTGGCAAGAATAAGAAATAAGGGCTTGTTTTGTTTTATATTAACTTTTTTGTGATGATGGTTTATTCAAGTATATAACCAAGAATATGAGATCTTGGAAGAACCTCAGAGTGGACCCTCGATTCTTAATAAGCATCAATTGCTGTTTAAGTCAACTTTTTGTGTGTTTATGTGTAATTATTAGAAATTGTTTAGTTACATTTTTCTGTCTTACCAAAATTATTTAGCCCTAGCTAATAATCAGGGCCTAGGCAGAACCTTCTAATTTATTATTTGGTAAGAACTGGACCCCTGGATCTCTGGAGCCTGGCTTTTGCTCAGCCTTTACCTTTGAGGCGCTCATGTGCACTTATGCTAATTGACACAAGTGGCCAGGTATGTCTCTGTTTCTGACATCTTTACTTATTAAAATATTAGGTCCCCAAGGCGACATAGATCCACATCTCCTTCCCCTTCTCGACTGAAAGAAAGAAGAGATGAGGAAAAGAAAGAAGCAAAAGAAACAAAGAGCAAAGAACGCCAGATTACTGGTAACGTTATGGGGTAAATAACTAAGAAGAGTACAGCCTTGTTTAGATAACTTCAGTCATTTCGATAAAATTATAAAAGTATAATTTTTGAACATTGAAATATATATTTTTTTATAGTGTTCATTGCATATGGTTTCGAGATTTTGTTTTAATTGTACTTGAGTGAGTTCCTGGTTATCTATGGCACTACTGATAGGAAGGAAAGTTAAAAATGTGAGCATATTCTGTTTTGGAAGTACCTTCCAAACAAGTGTCATGTCTGATGTTAAAAGTGGTCCTGCCTATAGGCTTCAAGTGTGTTCTTTTAATCAGTCTGTTCTATGGAAGGTGGAGAGCACGTTTCTTTCTTGCACCTTAAGTTACATTCTGCCCAAATTGAAGAGGAATTTTTCTTGTTAGACTCAAGTGTTTAGCTAATTGTTTTATATGTTCTCTGCTAGGAAGGTGGAATGACTATTAATCTATTGCCACCGTTTTATTTATTTATATATATATATGATAAGAGTTTTAAAAATTATAACTTTTACAGAGGAAGACTTGGAGGGCAAAACAGAGGAAGAAATAGAAATGATGAAGTTAATGGGATTTGCCTCCTTTGACTCCACAAAAGTAAGTAAAATATGCAGCCCATTAACGCATTCTGAGTTGAATTAATTCATTATGACTGTCCCATTTTTCCATATTCTTTTACTATCACTAGTGTAATTTCTTCCATTGATACATGTTTATTTAGTTAAAAGACAATAACCATCTGTATGAAGGGCTTCGAAAGCACAGACACAGAAGCAATGAGGTGCTATTGGAATCCAGGGAGTATTTGCCTGGGATGATGTTGAGTTAGGTCTTAAAGGGCAAGTACAAAAAAGAGGAGGAAGAGCATTTGAACTAGAAGGAAGAGCTCATGAAAATGCCATGTAGGCATGAAGGAATGTGGTACATTGTGAGAATTTCAAATTCAGTGACTGGTAAAAGGTTGCTGATGAGCTAGTAGCTACAATGAGGCTAGAAATAGAGTTAGGAAGCAAATCACAGAGGGTTTTTGCTACTCTTAGCCATGATAAGGAATTTACAATTGATTCTTTAGTTTTTGAGGAGAGAAGGCAGTTATTTTTAAGAAAAGGAGAGATAGGATTATATGTGTGTCTTAGAAAGATGACCGAGGGCAGCATTGGGGCACAGATGAGAGGCAGGTTCGATTGGGGGCAGAGAGAACTGCTGAGTTATACAAATGAAAGATGATAAAGGCCTGAAGTAACTGGAGGCGCTGGAATAATGAGAACCCTTTGAGGAACCAGAGTTAGTGGTCGTGGGAGTGAGCAGTCAGTGATGACTGAGGTGACAGGCTGAAAGACGGTGGTAGGGTTAGAAATGAAAGGGCTATGGGAAGGGAAAGTGTTGTGAAACAGAAGAGGGAAATTCAGCTGCCAGGTAAAGATGACATTGGACAGCTGCGCAAATCTCATAGCTCAGAAGAAGGTGGATTGGAGGTTGAATGCTCTCTAGCTTTCATGATAACACTGGAAAGAATAAGGATTTGGGGGAGGGAAAAGGGAGGGATTGTGGAAAGACAGAGGAATTCAACTATAGGGAGGAAGAGGGGAGAGAGTAGAGAGAGACAAGGAGATGACAGTAAAGAGAGAAATAGGGGAGGGGGGGAGTTGGAGAGGAAATGAAAGGGGAGGAGGAGGAAGGGGGCTAGTAAGGATACACAAAGGGAGAGTGTGTGTAAAGAGACAATGTATTTTAAAACTTTCTTTTCTAGAATTTTAAGTCTATTTCATTTTGTAAATGGAAATTGAGATTTTAGAGAAAAATTAACCCACTTGGCCAAATTCTGTATTCCATTGAGTTGTGATCGGAGTGGTGTGATAGCACATGCTGTAAGAATTTCTAACCAATGTGATTGTGTAGGGTGCACATGATTTTTTAAAATGACAGTATAGCCCTGGCTGGTATGGTTCAGTGGATTGAGCACCAGCCTGCTAACCAAAAGGTTGCTGATTCCCGTCGGGGCACATGTCTGCATTGCGGGCCAGGTCCCCAGTTGGGTGCGTGTGAGAGACAACCGATCTGTGTTTCACACATTGATGTTTCTTTCCTTCTCTTTCTCCCTCCCTACTTGCCTGGCAGGGGAGATACCATGATCATGAAGGTAGTTTTTCCAGGACAAGACTTATCAATTGTATTCTGGATGTACTGACCCCTGCAGTTTCCCCAAATGTGGGAGATTGGCGGCGTGCTTTGTGGGAGTAGAGGATTGCGTTTGCACTCTCCCCTGGCAAAAATAAATAAATAAATAAGGCAATGTGTAACTAAGGCCTGACTGTTTTGAAGTGAAAAAATTAAGAATGAGCTCTTATTCTCACAAATAGTTATGTGAACCCCATTTTGGAATTTAATGCAGTTTATGTTTCAGCTTATTTTCCCTTGAATATTTGTTTTCCAGAGAGTATTTTACAAGTGAAGTGATTTACTAATATATATGTAGGATGCATAATAATATCTCTGAAGTAAAGCAATGATAATTTTATTGTTTTTAGAAGAATAGAGAGGGAACTTAGAATTATTTTCTTTTTTGAAGGTGTGGGGTTACAGTTGCCCACTGTTCGAAATTCCTAAGACTCAGATGTAAAGATGAAGTCTCACTTTGCTTTAAAATGTAGTCTGTACTGAAGATGTTTGTTTACAAAGGAAAAATCAGGTGAAGACTTATAGACCCCATAAAAATTATGGAATGCTATCAGAACAGATGTCATCAGTTGATTTTTAATGACATCTACAAGGATGCTATTTTAGTTTATATGCAGTTGGTTTCGTATGACTACCAGTTGTAAGCTCACTTGTGTTTTTCAGTAATGTATATCTTGTTATATTTCATCATTGATCTATCATGGGACCTTTTCATAAGCCAGTGTAATCACTTATTTTCCCTTCCATTTTAACATTTTAGAAAAATTCAAAGTTAAGGTATGTTTATTAATAGGTAATTTTTTGCCACATCATGTAAATGAAAATAGGGCTATTAATATACAACTCTGCAAATAGTTTTCAAAAATCATTAAGACTTCAGCAGTTGAACTTAGTAAAAAGTTAGCATTATTTACTTTTTTTCCCAACTCATGCCTACCTCCTGTTCTTTAGAGGTCGAAATCATATACCTCAAGTAATTTACTCAGTACTCTCCCCTTCCCCCAAATGTAGTGAAAACAGGAATAGAAAATGAAGACCAAATATATTTCTTTTAGTTCTACTTCAAATATGTACCTCATTTGTATATACCTTTAGGCCAGAGAATAAGAATCCTTTCTTTCTCACCCTGGCTGGTGTGGTTCAGTGGATCAAGTGCTGGCCTGCAAACCAAAGGGTCGCCAGTTCGAGTCCCAGTCAGGGCACATGCCTGGATTGTGGACCTGGTCTCCAGTAGGGGGTACATGAGAGGCAACCACACATAGATGTTTCTCTCTCTCTCTCTCTCTTTCTCCTTCCCTTCCCCCTCTCTAAAAACAGATAAATAAAAATCTTTAAAAGAATCCTTTTTTTTGCCCTAACGCAGATATCTAATAAGTATGCTACACAGATAGAGTACATTCCAATGAGTAACAATAGGGGAAGGAGAACGTTGAGAGTTGTGTGTGTGTGTGTGTGTGTGAGAGAGAGAGAGAGAGAGAGAGAAAGGAAGGGAAAGGGGGCAACCAATGATGCTCACACACTTAATCATTTTCTGAAAACCTACAAGTTCAGTGGCCTAGACCGTGAGAATGCAAAGGTGACTCACAGTCATATCCCTCCATCAAGAAACTTTCAGTCTCATAGGAGGAAAAACATCAAGTGTGTACTGTACATCATGATGACGCAGGTTGGAACGTGGAGGGTACTATGGGGAAAGCCCAGTGAACATTCTGTGGAAACTAGCGAAGAGGGCCATTCCTGCCAGCTGGATCGTTTGGATTTGGGCCTTGAACTCTGTATGAGAACCAGATAGTTGAAGATTGGATAGGAGTTGGGATGGCGATTCAGGAATGATGAACAGCAAGTAGTGAGTTAGTGAGTTAACTTGGCTGAATCAAAAGACTCGTAAAAGAATTAATGAAAAAGAGGGTAGATGCCACATGAGAAAAGGCCAAGATAAAAGTGACACTCAACATTATCATGTGGTTTTCTGTATTCTAATTTTTTATTTAAAAATCCAAATTGCAAGGCCTGTGCAATAAATGGGATTTAGGTGAGTGGTGACCTAGCCTTGATTTGAGAATATGAATTTTTCTAGATAAACTATCCTTAACTTGTATGTGGTTTCAAAGAATTCTTTGACCAAAAAAAGTTAGGATTTGCTACTCTATTTCCATGCATGCATTACACGTAATACATAAACCATGAATGTTTGTTGGTCGGAATGTTGTATTATATGCTTACATGTGACTCTGAAAAGGTGCTCATACTTGGGAGCTCATAGGATATCATCAGGATCTGAAAATTCTTTCTCTCTTTGGACTATCTCATTGTTAGATGCATCTTGCCATTTAAGTGTGTCTATGGGGTCCAGCTCTTTTCATCAAGGCATTTAATGTACCCTTCTGTTTTTTATATTGGTTTGTTACTTTTCTCCAGGGAAAAAAGGTGGATGGCTCTGTAAATGCTTATGCCATAAACGTGTCTCAGAAGAGGAAGTACAGGTATGCATAACCCTCATTATTAAGTTTGAACTGATGTTATAAATTATGTGTTTGGGAAAGAATTTATTATGGGATAATTGTGTTTGTAGGAAACGTAGCAGTTTTCCATACAGTCTGGTTGTAATCTTCCTTATAGTCTGGTGTGTTAATTTCCAATTTACATGTGAACTAATAATTATAGAGAAGGGTAGTGGCTTAATGTTTTAGGACTATATAGATAGTTCTTTCTTTAAAACACCATTTTAAAAAATGTTTTAGGCTTTAATTTCATTATAATTATAGATTTAAAATATATCCCTCCTGAATTACTTACCTAGATTGATTATGTAAGGATTTCAATGTAAATACATTCTTCTGTTAAGTATAGAGATTTTATTAATACCACAGGACAAACCAGTTCATAGTTGAAATCTGAATACATTCCTGATGAATGGACAAGTCAAGACATCTTCAAACATTACTTCTACCTTTATCACTGATAAAAGGCTAACGTTTCAGTTAATTTAGAATATGAATAATGTGCTTTGAGAATGCTGTGACTTAAGGAAACCAGAATCATCATTGATATTGCTTTGTAAAGTTGCCTTCAAATAAAGTTTTAAGAAAAGAGCGGGACGTCAGGCTTGCAAGTGGGAACCTCCGTGTTGTGTGCAGTAAAAGAGCAGTTTAAAAATGGGTGGTCTTGAGAAGGGCAAGAAGATTTTTGTTCAGAAGTGTGTGCAGTGCCAGACTGTGGGAAAGGGAAGCAAGCACAAGGCTGGGCCAAATCCCCACGGTCTCTTTGGGTGAAAGACAGGTCAGGCCCCTGGATTTTGTTAACACGGATGCCGACAAGAACAGAGGCATGACCTGGGGAGAGGCTGCACTGATGAAGTATTTGGAGAATTCCATCAAGCATATCTCTGAAACAAAAATGATCTCTGCTGGCATTAAGAAGAGCACAGAAAGGGAAGACTTGATAGCTTATCTTAAAAAAAGCTACTAATAGTTGGCCACAGCCTGATTTATTACAAATGTCTCATGACTTTTTTTTTATATGTACCATATTTACATTGATCTCATACACCAGAATTCAGTTCATGAATGGCTGATAGAACATTTCCTTTGGGCAGTTCCAATTTAAATAAGATGGTCTTGTGGTTACCTGAGTATGATCGGCTTTTTTAACTTTGATGGTAATTTTGGTTCATCAAGTGCTATCACTATTTTCCCCTTCTAAAAAGATAACTGGACTTGATTCTATGTTCAGCTTTTCACAGAGATGGTGCATGCCATCTCAAAACCTGTAGGAGATTGGTTTTATATTTAGATTTATGTAACTGGTTATATTAACATGTTTAAATACTGAAGAAATCCCTTAACTATTTCTTAAAACAGCGAGACTCACTTGTGTTTCAAATTGTGTTCATTACCCTGTTAAAAGACACGAGCTAAAGATAAGCTGGCAATATCCATTTTATCTTTTTGGTCCTAACTATGCCAATTAAAATTTCCTGTATCTAAACTGTTGCCTTTTACTTAATGAGAGGGATTTTAGTGTAGTTCATGTATAATATCAAATAAAGAATATTTAACACTTCTCACATTTTATAGATGATTTGTAAGGTCAGATGCTTTTAAAATTCAGTGTGACAAGGTAGAGTAGCAAACTTTATGAATTCTTTAAGTCAATCTAAGTTATAATTCAGGATTGTCTTGATCAGCTATTCAAAAACAACTGTAGAATTACTGTTTATGTGTGTGATTGGTAATGGTACTGTTACCAATTCAATAGAAGGATTAACGTAGAGGAGAATAAGTCATCAACACAAAATTGTGATTATGTAATCATAAGGCTTAAGGTAATTAAAAATAAAATCATAGATTAAAAAAATAAAGTTTTATGGAGAAAACCAGTACAGTATGCAGTTGGATTTACTTGATGGGTACCTATTTTGGAACTCTGCTCTATTTCCTTAAACTAGGTGTTTAGTGTTACCTGAAATAAATAAGGATTTTCAATTAGTTTTTTAAAAGTCTGTGGGATCTTCCCAAATAGTTTTGAAAGCACATTTCCATTCTTCTTTTTGGATTTTATGGAAATCTAAAATGGTTTGGCTTATTTTGAAAGTGAAGTAGTCTCTTCTTAATATACATTAAGTAATCTTGAATACTTCTTACCCTAAACTTTGCCATTTTAAAGGTGGTTTATAGGTTTAATCTCTGAACCATGTGATTTTTTTTTTTTATAAGAAGAGTCCAGAGTTTTTTTAAATAAACATTGAATTTTTTTCTTCATGTCATAGGCAGTACATGAATCGAAAAGGTGGATTCAACAGACCTTTGGATTTCATTGCATGAGAATTGAAATGTTGAAGAATGATTTTTTTCCCTCATTGTGATCAGAAGAGTGGATTTTATACTTTATATTTCATATGCATCAAAACAGGATCACAGTCCTTCCTCCTTGTAAAGTAAGAAAACTTTATTTATGATGTGTGCAGTTTACTTATCCTGCCTCAGAAGAAGAAAGGTTAAATAATTACATTTTTTTCTTTTAGGAAATATTTGGGGCAATCATTAACCACCCCACCCCCCTTTTTATTTCTTATTCCTGTGGAAGCTGTATATGTTTTCTTTTTGGATGCTCATTAGGACTTTTTTAAACACATAAAAGTAATTTGGATGTGAGTTACTCAAATAAAGCAATATTTCTACCCCTTGGTATTTGATAACTATTTTATTACTGTATAAAAGTATCTTCCTACACATCTTCTTTTTTCATACATAGATTTAGATATCTTGATTCTTAGTAGTTTAAAAATTAGTAGAATGAAAACATGTAACTGGATTTTTTGTCTTCTGAGGGTTTTTGTCTTCAATACCATTTATTAATTCCCCCCCATTTTAAAAGCCATACATGCTTATTAAAAAATGGGAGAAACCAAGCAGTAAAAGAAAAGTGAAAATCACCTATAATCTATCTAGAAATAATGTTAATATTCTTCCCAGGTGCCTATGGATGTATATTTCCCTCTCACATCCATGAGATTAGGATGTATATGCTATTCTCTTTTGCTAATCCTTTTTCTCCCATGTGTTATGAATATTTTTTAAAGATTTTATCTTTATTTTTAGAGAGGGGGAAGGGAGGGAGAGGGGGGAGAAACATCAATGTGCGAGCGATACCGTATTTAGGTGTGTATAATGTGTTGCAGTGTATAATATGCACCCACATTTTAGGCCTGAACTTTCCAGAAAAAAATCTTTCATTTTAATTTTTTAATTCAATATTTTATTTATTTATATTTAGATACTTGTTTTTTATATTATAAAGGAATATTAGCATTTATTTTTGAACATATTATGGTACAAGAAATTTTAGGTAACAAACAATTACAAGACACAAGAATAGATACAGGGTATATCAGGCACTACCCGTGTATCATGCACATCCTTATTTTTCCCTCAAAAATTTGGGCAAAAAAGTGCTAATTTATAAACGGCAAAATACAGTACATCTATCACTTGCCTCTTTCATGCCCCCAACTGGGGACTTGGCCTGCAACCCAGGCATGTGCCCTGACCAGGAATGGAACCAGCGACCTTTCAGTTCGCAAGCCAAGCTCAATCCACTGAGCCATACCAGCCAGGGAAATTTTTTAATATTCTTAACATATTCTTTGGAAACTTATTCTTTGGAAACTTAGCTTTTAGTAGGTACTTGGTTGTACCATAATTTATTATTAACTAATTCTTTACTTTGGTGAACATTGGCTTCCCTCCTGTGATTTGCTGTGACTAGTATCCTTGTTACAGGTTTAGTTCTTGTATGTGAGATTAAGGCGGGGACAGGGCGGGAGGCGTTTGTGCATGTGCATGTTTTAAGGCTTTTGATATATACATGGCTAGAAAGGTAATAGTTGACTCTCACCAGCAAAGTGTGAACATCCCCACATGTACACTAATATTGGGTGTAATAATTTTTTTAAAGTTTCTAATCTGATGAGTAAAATATTAGTGTTTAGTTTCCATTTATTTAATTTCTGGGGAGGAAGAACATTTTAAAATCATGTTAGCCATGTATATTTCTTTTGTGAAATGCAAATTCCAACTCTTGGATCCATTTGTGTTTTGGCAAGCTTTTTCTTATTTGAAGGAAGCTCTTCTTATATTGAAGATAATAATCATTACCCATTATGTTTCACACTTCACTGATATTTGACACTCTGTGGTTAGATTTTAAATTTGAATTTGTTTTTTTTTCTCTTTTTTTTAAGTAACTAATATAAACAAAATTCAGACAGCATAAAGGGTATACATGATGACCTAATTGTGCATCCTTTCAGAAATGTTCCTTATGTACACAAAGATATATCCTATTTTATTATTCACATGTAAGCAAACTTTACACGCTATTTTGTATCTAGCCTTTTTTCACTTACTCATATATCTTAAGATTGTTCCTTATCAGTACATGTAATATTGCTGCTTTATTCTTTTTATCACCAAGTAGGGTTTATTCCAAAAATTTAGAAATAATGCAATTCACAGTGTCAACGTGGCTTCTTTTGTATATCCTTGGTTATAGGACTCTGTTCAGCTGGTTTTCAGGTGGTTCTCAGTGACGGTTGTTCTGTAGTTTAGTTGTAATTTTGAAGTGGCCCTGGGAGGAGATAAGCACAGCATTTACCTACTCCACTATCTTGCCAGGAAGTTCTGCCTCTTTTTTTTAAGGGCAGCAATTACAGTCCATTGTAGGATATACTGTAATTTGTTTTAACTAATGCCCCATTGAAGGACATTCAAGTTGTTTCTAATCTACTATTTTTAAAAAATTCTATAATCACTATCTTTATAAGTACATGATTTTGTAAGTGTCTTTCACTGGATTTTTAAATCCTTCATTGCATTCAAAACTTGACCATCTATTACAATTCTTTCAAAACTCTCCTGGCAAGTTATTCCCTATAAAGAATAGTATGACTGCATTGCATAATACAGTGTACAGAGCGCCTTGGTTCATTTAATCCCTATGAAATATAGCAGGTATTATTATCTCCATTTCCCAGATGAAAAAACGGAGGCTTTTCAGACTATAAATGCAGAAATTGTTGGTGTTTATACCAATAATTATGCCTTCCATACCTAAATATTTGAATGTACTACATTAGTTGTACAACTTGTAGTACCCATTGCACAAGTGTCACTGCCTCAGGCAGTTGGATTATTTTGCTTGCACTTTTTGCCAACTGAGCTAAATAGAATCCCATGTCCCCACTCTCCAAAATCTTGTATATCTGTAAATTATTCATGACAAGGACTGTTTCTAACCACATATGTGCACACCCAAGGAAATCAGACACAGTTGTTTTAATAGGAAAGCCAAAAGTTCTGAAATAAAATGATATACCCTAAACTAAATTACAAATCTTTGGATTGTCATCTTGTGTGGTATTAGTAAAGATTTGACTTGAGAGCCTCAAGGCAGCAGCATATTTTGTAAAGAAATAATCTGAGAATATTTAGTAGCTCAGCAGATTTGACTCCCGTCAGCTAACACCAAAGAAACACAGAAGGAAGAAATCTGAAAATTTAGAGATAAGACACCTCTGATCCTGAGAAGTCTTGGTTTGAAGGATCTTTTACCCATCAGATTGTCTGGATTCTGTAGAAATAACAAAGATGGGAGTAACATCCTTGTCTTCTTCTGACAGGCTGCTGCCTCTCAGCGGGCATACATTATGCCAGATCTTCTATTTCTAAGTATCTAAATAGTAAGAGTGTTCCGGGTTTCCATCCCTGGACTTCCCAATCTCTGGTAGTCATCTGTTTGCGTGACTTCAAACATCTGTCTTGGTTCTCAAATTTATACTTCCAGCTGGACTATTTTACTGAATTCCATGCCTGTATATGCATAGATTATTAGACATCTCAAATTTCTCTCATTTCCCTGCCCAGCCTACATTTGAGGCTTCCTCATCTCAGTGAATGGCTTGTTCCTCCATTCACTTCTTTTCTCAGACTAAATCCTTTGGGTCATCCTTGACTCCTTTCTCCTATGCAAAATTTTTTGACGCTAATCTGAGAGTATATTTTGGAGCCACGTTTTTTTGTTCAGATCTATTGAGGTATAATTGACATAAAATTGTAAAGTATTTCAAGTATACATTGTAGTGATTTAATATGTTGAAACTGCTCACCACCTATACTAACTGAAGTCATTGCTCTGCCAGGACTATTATAGTAGCCTCCTTCCTTCTCTTGCTGCCTCAGTTTATTGCAGCAGAGGTAAACCTTTTTAAATGTGCATCAACTCACATTGCTCCCGCATCTGGTATTTTTCTGTTACTTAGAAAAAAGTCCAGTCATTGTGGTCCAGAAGCCTGAACAGTCTGGACCCTGGCGTCCCACAGCCTAACCCCCTTACCATTGCACTCAGTCACGCTGCTGGCCTCCTTGCTGCTCCTTGAGAACACGTACGCATCTGCCTTGAGACTTCTCCCGAAATGTTTCCTCCCCCACAAACACCCCCACCTCCAGTTTTGCATGGTAGCTTCTTCATGTTGTTCAGGCCTCTGCTCAAAATAAGGTCGTTCCTGAACACTTTATCCAAAATAGCAAAGCCCCCTTCCCTCCTTTAATCCTGCTTTACTCTTTTTTTTATGTTTAAAAAATTGAGATAAAATTCCCCCTTTTAAAGTATACCATTTCAGTGGTTTTTAGTATATTCATAGAGTCATACATCCATCACCACTATTTAATTCCAAAACATTTTCATCACCCCAAAAAGAAATTGTACCCATTAACAGTCGTTCCTCATCCCTTCCTACCACAGAAATCACTAATGTTCTTTTTGTCTCTGAAGATGTGTTTAATCTGGACATTTTTATATAAATAGATATTTCATGCAAATGGAATCATACAATAATTTGGCCTTTTGTGTCTGGCTTCTTTCATGTAGCATAATGTTTGCAAGGTTCATCCATGCTGTAACATGTATCAGTACTTCATTATTTTTTGTGGTTGAATAATATTCTGTTACATACCACATTTTTATTTATAATTTATCAGTTGATGGGCATTTGGGTTGTTCCACATTTTGGCTATTACAAATAAAACTGCTATGATCATTCGTATACAAGTTTTTGTTTAATTCCCTTGGGTATATAACGATGAGTGGAATTGCAGTGGGTCATACAATAATCCTGTGTTTAACTTTCTGAGACACTGCCAAACCGGAGCAGCTGCACTCTTTTACATTCCCACCAGGAGGAATGTATGGGGGTTCCAGTCTTTCCACATGTTCTGCAAAGTTTTATTTTCCTTATAGCTTATTACTGCCTGACACTCTATATTCACTTATCATTTTCTGGTTCTCCTACTAGACAAGAAGAAATGGGGCTTCTGTCTTGTTTCCTGTTGAAGCCCCAGGACCACACAGTGCCTGGCACAGAGTAAAGTGGTCAATAAGTATGTTGAATTTGTGAATATAGTTCAGTGACCTTGTTTCAGTTGGCCACTTCCCTTGATTTTTTTGTTAACCTTTAGTTACCAAATAAATAGACACATTTTCCCTATAAAAATTTTAAAACATCACAAAGCTAAATCCCATTTGAACTGTGTCCCTCGGTCCTGGTCCTATTGCCCCTTCTTTGCACTGTATCTTTCCAGAGATTTGTCTCTGCATGTATGTAAGTAACAGAATTAGAGTTGGAAATGAGGAAAATACATCGTTTGGGATTTTTAAGATACTAGTAATATGCTGTAGGGCTCATTTTACAACTAATTTTTCAATACCGCCTTGGAGATCTTTCTGTGCCCTTTATGTACATCTACCTTTTTTTTTTTAGCTGCTAAAAAAAAAGTGTTTTTTAGTGTTTTGCGTAATATATACTAGATCTGTCCAGAAGGTATCTAGCCATGTAATATGAAAAATAGAGACATTTATTGAAGATACAAAGATACAAGAAACGTTGTACGTAGGACAATGACGCCTCAGTCCCCTTCAAAGTAGCACCTTGGTAGCTCACACAGTTCTCCAAATCAGTATGATCTGCCCTGTCATATTTTCCTGAATCTCACTGATGGTCTGAAATCTCTTCCCTTTCAAAGGTGATTTTAGTCTTGGGAAAAGCCAGAAGTCACAGGGCATCAAATCTGGGCTGTAGGGGGGCTGAGTCACCTAGGTGATTGATATTTCACAAAAAAACTGCAGGAGATGTGATGCATGAGCAGGCGTGTTGTCATAATGAAGCTGCCAATCACCAGTTGCCCACAGCTGCGGCCTTCTGAATCATCTGAATAGTTTCTGTGGAGGAATGGTCAAGCTTAACACAAAATTTGATGCAGATTCATTGCTCTACTCGCTCAGTCATTGTCAGTGCGACAGCCACACAGTACACAGGCTGTCTCAATGGCGTCTACCACCCCCACTGACTAGTACAGTGAAGTCATCGTTGTTCACACATGTGCATTCCAGTCCACCCTCTTTGGCTGCCAGGTTACATCAATGTCAGGCAAACAGTTATTAACGATGGCTGGACTTTTTCCAGACAGACCTTGTATACCACTGTTTGTTTAGCCATTGCTCTGTTTTTAAAATGGCAAATATTTGTGGAGTGACTAATTTTTGCAAAGTACAGTTCTTTAAGGTTTTTAAAAATATCATGCTATTAGATGTCATGATACTAGAGTGTCTAAAGTAGCCACTAAAAGGGGGATTGATGTTATTGAAGCAGGAAATTCCAGTCCTGATTTTTATCCTTTGAAGAACAAAATTAGTTTGTCAAAAATTTATTTTTAAATTTTTATTTTAATGTCATAGTGGTTAGGAAGTTATCAAACTCAGTTACAGATAAGGTGTTTTGCTTCCAGTTTTGGAACTTTTTAGACATTTAAGGATTATAATACACCAGTTTTCTTTTCCCTGCCACTCTGTGAGGTACTGACTGAAGAATTAGCTCACTGTCAGAACTCCCATTGCATTTAATAAATCTGCTGCTCACTCAGTGTTTACATACTATCTCGTGCCCACCTGGAGTACATAAGCCACTCAAAGACAGGAGGCTGAGTCTTAGCTTTCTAAAAGATACAGGAAAGATTATCTGATAGGTCATCTATATGTCTTTGTGTTTCCCATTTTCAACATTTTCTTTACTTCACAATTCTATTTGTTGATCATTCTTGATCATTTAAAATCTTTAAATAAAAGATTTATTTTTAGAGAAAGGGGAAGGGAGAGAGAAAGAGAGGGAGAGAAATATTTATGAACAAGAGAAACATCAATTAGTTGTTTCTCAATGTACCCCTGGTGCCCGGCCCACAACCCAGGCATGTGCCTTGACGGGTACTCCAACTGATGACCTTTCAGTTTGCAGGACAACACCCAGCCCATGAGCTACAACAGTCAGGGCTTAGCTGATCTTAATGCCTGCTTGAAGATATATATGGTAAACTATTGTCAGCCCATATGTATGCTATTACACAAAACTTTATTTTAAATTCTGGTCATAAAATTTAGGTTCAAACATTCTGGAATTACTAATTTTTATTTTGGGGATTGTGCCTATCAGTCAACGCTTGTGTAATGCCTTTGAGGTTCTAGGTGTTAGGGG
This sequence comes from Mormoops blainvillei, assembly GCA_004026545.1. NCBI lineage: Eukaryota > Metazoa > Chordata > Mammalia > Chiroptera > Mormoopidae > Mormoops > Mormoops blainvillei. The sequence continues at coordinate 332,724 of PVJD01000392.1, read as the reverse complement.
GTCACCACTTCTACTTTGTTTTAGGATTTTCAGTTTTTTTCAAAACCTGTATCTTTAGATTATCTTATTTAACTGGTTATTGTATACATTTGTCTAAAATAATTTCTAGAAAAAAACCAAACCTTTGTTTCAAACTTACTGCTTGATTTCCAGTAGATGGCACCAAATACTCTTTAAAGTTAAAAATTCCTAGTTGGTGTTGGCTAATTGATCATTTCTTCCACCACCGCCAGGGAACAGTAATGGTCCATTCTTTCATCTAATTCTGTGATTCTTACATAACTGTTTTTGTGTAGAGTGTAAGATAGACCTGCTAGTGTTCAGATTATTAATTTGCTTTTTGACTCATATTTCAACATTCTTTTTTTAATTTTTTATAAGTATGATTTTTAGTTGGTGATTCTAAGGGAAGGATTATGATACTGAAATAATAGGTTAAAAGGTCATGATACTGCAATAAGACTAGGCCAAAAGAGTTGAGGGTAAGAGAGAAAGACTAATGATATTCTGAATGATCATAATAAAAGCAAAGGGAAACTGTAAAAGTATACAATACCGAAAATTAAGGTAATGAAATAAAAGCGTTTTTACCATTATCAGTTTTGGTACGTTAGTAAAATTAGACTTGTATTATGATTTTCAAACTTGTTTTACAAATAACTTGAAATTTGAAAAACAGTCCTTAAAAGTAGCCTTTAAAATTGTTATATTTCCATTCCCATTTCCAATTTTTGTGCTTTTTTGAAAACCTTACCTTCAGTATGTGTATTTACTAGTGTTTTTATAAAGAAACAGCTTTTAGATACAATTAACCATTAGAACCAGAAAGTGTTTTCTATATGGTAGGCATAGTTTACTACTTATTTTATTTTACTTATTCTGTCAAGTTTATGTAATTTTAACGGATCTGTCAAGCATTAAAAAGGACCCTTTTAAACTTCCCAACATAATTACCTTTAAATACTTTTCTTTCTTTATCCCCAGTGTTTGAGTGTCAGTGTTTTGTGACTTGGTCTAGAAATTTATTTCTTATTTGTATTGCCTTTAGAACAAACTGCCAATGGGAGCATTGGTAACATGGGCTCTGGGTGAAACAGATTAAGATTCAGTTCCCCTCTGGTTGGATGACTAGGATAATCATTTAGCTTCCGTGGGCCTCAGTTTCCTTATTTGCAAAATGTAGATAATTAACCTGCCTGGTGATTGAGAATTAGAGATAATGTATGTAAACTACATTACCTGACCCAAAGTAAGCTATTTTCGTATATTGGCAACAATTAAAAACTTTTTAAACTCATCCCTATATTCAGGATTCTGAACTTACCAAGTTTTTTCTACTTTTTTAAGATGGAGATGCCAGTATGTTAACAGTACTTGGGTCTCGAAATAACTTTTCATCTCAGAAATCTTGACAGGCTTATGGAACAATCCTTAATAAACTTTTCGGTTCTACACATTAATATCGGTACCACCCCATACACACAAACACGCCATTTATAGCCTTCTTGAAAAGTATTTTTTAAAAAACATCTTCGTCTAGAATCAAAAGAGAAGGAAAGACCCTAAAAGAGATTTAGGTCAAGGCATCTCGGGATTCAACGTCATTCTGTAGGTACAGGAAGTTTCTGAGCTTCTAAACCCCACTCGTGGGAGGGGATAGTTAATGCCAGCACTTTGGGCGGTGGGGAGTGCCTTTGGCGAGGAGCTCCGTACTGAACGCAGCCGCCCTATTCGAGCGTTTTCTGAGAGAAGGAAAAACGCTGGGAGGTCGGCATTTAAGGCAACTAAAAGCCAGGCTTTTTCATTCAAACCCCACAGCTACGTGGCGCCCGCCGGAGCCCGGAGTTCACCGGCCACTTGCCGGGCTGCCAGCAACGCTCTCCATTCAGAGGGATTCGCTGCGGTGCCCTCAACCGCCCAGATCCCGGGAAGTCTTCGAACCTCTGGAGCCTCAGCCTCCAGACCCAGGGCTCCGACCCCGAACCGAAGCGGGGCATATTGGCTAGGTGAGGTGCGGTTCCAGCCTCACACTCAAGGGACGTCCGGCAGGTCCCCGGAACTTTTCCCCTGGGACAAGTCCTGGCAACAGGTCCTCGGGGAGGCCGGGAGGAGCCCGTGGAGCCAAGGTCCGCGACGGCCGGTGAATCAGCGCCGCCCGACGCCCCGGTCACCCTCCCAGCCTACGCCGGATCTGGGGAGAAGTGGGGGCCGCTGACCACCAGCCACTCAGGGATCGCCCGGCTTGGGGAAGGGTGACGTCATCGTAGCTGGGAGGTTTCGGAAGGCTTCGCCAATCGGAGACAGGCGAAGTGGCTGCTTTCTGTAGCTCCTGGCCAATACTAACAAAGCAAAAGGGGGCCCGGTTGTCGGTATAGAACCAATAGAAAACAGGGAAGGAGCACGAGGCGGAGTTGCGAATCCTGTTACCAATTGGAAAGAGGGGTCGTAATGCCCTCCCCCAATCGGACAAAGTCAGGGGCGGGGCAGTCTTCGGAGTGCCCAATGAGAAAAGCAGCCGAAGCGGGCCTGTCAAGAGAAGGGACTGGGGGCGGGGAGACGGTGAGTCGGGGATAAACACTCCGCGGCGGGGGCGGCTGCTGCTCGTCTTCGGGTTCTGTCACGGTGTTGGCGGTACCCAGCTCACCAGCCCCCTCCCCCTTCCGGCCAGCGTGGTCGCCAGAGAGGCTCTCTCAACCTTGCTCTGCGGAGTCCAAAGCGGGGAGCGGGTGTCCGGCGGCTGCGGCGAGCCCGTGGGCAGTGGGGGTTGGTCCCGTGGCTCCGGCCCCCGGTGCAGAATGGCGACGGCGGTTCGGATGAACATCCAGATGCTGCTGGAAGCGGCTGACTACCTGGAGCGGCGGGAGAGAGGTGCACGGGGACGGGAGTGGTCCGGCCCAAACGGGGTCGGGGGCTCTGAGGGGTTTCGCTGCGAGTGCGGGAGCCTAGCCGCTCCGGGGGGTAGTTGGAGGCACGGAGAGCGCGAACGCGAGCGCTCCCAACCCCTCCAGCTCTCCCTACGCGCGGTCTGAAGGGAGGTTGCCCGCTGCCCTACCGGCAATGAATGGGGGCTGCTGCACCCCGGGGTCCCGAGTGTCACCCTATACCCACTCCGTCGCGAGTGGGGTTCCGGGGACCCCCCTCAGCCAGGCCCTTGGTTTACCTCACCGGGGCTCTTCCCAGCTGACCCCTAAGTGGGCCTGGCGCCCCGTCTCTCAGCCGGAGAAGCAGCGCCTCCCCTGGCCCCCCAACCCCCCGGCTCCGGGTGTTTGCCCTGCACCTTCGCCTGAGGCTGGGCCCGCTTAACACACCTGCTGGATGTTGCCAATGGGAAACCCGGGCTCCCTGCGCTTAGCGACTTGCTGGGTCTTTCTCAACAATGAGCAGCTGGAATTCTCCCTACACCTGCCCTGAACTGAGGGTACTCACACAATTTGAAAAACAGTAATTGTTCTAAGAATTCCACCTTTGCTCCGTTTAATTATTCCCCCAATATTCTTTCGATTAAAAAAAATAAGTAAATTTTAAGAAGGAAATACTGTGGAGAGGAGAGTATTGAATGTTCTAGGCTCATTCATTAACTGGATCCTCCGGTTTTCTAGAAGCTGAACATGGTTATGCCTCCATGTTACCATACAATAACAAGGACAGAGATGCCTTAAAACGGAGGAACAAATCCAAGAAGAATAATAACAGCAATAGCAGGTAATTTAGTAAATATTTCTCTTTCCCTTTTAGATTATACGGCAGATAACAAACTGCAGAATGGAAGTTACCTATTGTGATTATAACCTAGTAAATTAAGTGGCGATCTTGATTCAGTAATGCACACATGGTCTTTGCCATAGGAGGAAGCAGCCCTTCTGTTTGGGTTGAAGGGATTGAAAAGAGAAATGGAAATTATCCATTTCTTTTACTTTTCATAATGAAAAATTTATAAACATGTTAAAGTATCTGATTTGACATAGGTAGTAGGATTTCATAACTGACATGTGGTTTGCCTGATAAACTAATTTGTCACATCTATTTATAATGGCAAAGAGGAGTGAGTGAGGTTAAAGTCTGCCTTTTTGGTAATGAGGAACATATAATATTAAAATATTAATATGCCACAATGTTTTTATCTTAGCCTTATAGTTCTTAAAAATCTGTGAGTCTCAGTAGGAAGTATTTGGTTAATAGTCAGTGAAATCACATTTTAAAGCCCCAAACGTAGTTCTTGGTACATATGAGTACTCCATTAATACTATTGCCCTTTTTTCCCTCTTTGCTCTTAAAATATAAATTAGCAAGGAAATCTGTTATATTAAATCCATTCAATTATACCTTTCATTCCAGTAAATTAAAATCATTGGTATTTTCATCACTGATTTAGAATCGTTATCCCTTTCCCATCCTGCAAGTAACAGCATTTGGTCAGCCTCTGTGGCACAGCACCACTAAAAACCAGCAGCTTCCTATTTAAACCTAACTCGCTTGTTCTTACTGCCTCCTCTGTCCTTGATTCACCCCATTCTCCTTAGTATTGGTAGAACCACAGGATGTGAGCAGCACTCATGTGCTGAGCTCTTGAATAGGAAGGCACCTGAAGGATGAACCTGGTAGTTAATTACCTGGTGGTTTTTCCTTTCCCTCCCATCTTTAGCATTACCTGAAAGTGGTAGCTAGTTGATCTGTGCATGAATACTACAGGCCTTTAAGAAGGATACTAATACTTGCTTGGATTATACAATGATATAAAACAATTTAACTATGTTGCATTTTGTTACACTATTAATTTTTCAAGTTTTGTTTGGAAGAACTTTGAAGCCTTTTGGTTTGTTTTTCTGGAAAAATGTAGCTCATTTATTGCTTTTATTCTTGCCTATTGATGATTTGAGAGGGATTGTCCTCATTAATAGTCAAGGCTTAATCTTTAACACTTTATTTTTTCCTAAGTTTCAGAGGAGAGTTGTCAGGGGATGTTCAGTGGTAGGGAGAGGAACTGAAGAGGATGTTGATGAAGAGAAGTGACTTGGTCCCATAGGTGATTAGGAAAGAAAAATAATGATAGTTGAGAATTCCAAGCCAACAAACAGTCTTTCGTTTTTCTTTATTATGAAATGTTATTTCTGAAAAATGGCTGCAACTCCTGATTTTTAGAAAAACTCTATTCTATTAATGGGTTTGGTTTCCCTTACATGGATAGGAGGCTATGGCAGTTGTCCGTATTCTTGACTAATAATAAATTAATGCAATGTCTTCAGTGATGCAAGCATCTCTGAGAGACCATGATTAAACCTGGAGAAGGCACCAAGCAATCATAGGAAGCAGGAGCAGATTGTTTTGTTTAAATGTGATCATTTCCTTCATGACCTGTGGAATGACCCTTACCTGAACAGCGAGACATCTCCCCAGAGAATGCACTTTGATCCCTTGATTTGAATTAGACTTATATTCAAGGCTTTGTATCATCAGGACTTTGAACTGAGGTAAGGGCTATGGAGAGATTGCTGCTGGTTTACATAACCATTGGATAACAGTTTATTCTTGTTAATTCAGGTGGAAATGCTGTGCTCTTTGCTTATAGAGTCTGGGGGCCGAGGGTGCTTTTCCTTGGACAATAAAAAATAAGATTTAGCCACATATCGAACTTCTTGGGCACTAAAAATATAGGTCTCAAGTATCTCTAACTGTGTGTTTAGAAAATAACAAAACAAATGAATTGTGACTATTGATTGTTTTGGAATCAGAGAACTTCTGGAATACAGGGAGATGGAGTCTCTTTTCCCTTTCCTTTCCTTTTTGAAATCAGTTACTAATTTAAAATTGAAATCTAGAGTTTTTAAAAGTATACTAAATTGGTAAAGCAGGCTTTGGCCCTCGTTTGAAAGAGGAAGTTCAGGACTTGCCACCCAGCTCTTTTCTGAGGCAGTGCTATTCAGCCGAGCTTACATGGGGAGTCTTTCTGAACCAAGGACTTTTCTCATTCTCAAATACTCTCTAGTTTGACTTAGTTATCTGTTAGACTATATTTTTAAATGGTGACATTTGACCATCAGTGATTCCAGAGTTATCAGATCTTTTTAGTAATCACATGGAAAATAACTTTGATACAAAGTATCTATGTATCTTACAGTGCTATAATTTTAAAAAATGTTGACCTATCAATAGAGTAGCAGGTGATCTCTGAATTGAATTTTTTTTTAAGGCTTCTTTTTTATTAAAGACAAACTCAGCTTCAGTGTACCAAATGCACTGCAGTCATGCTCTAGCCATTAGGTAGAAGTCCTCTTGTAAAAATTACAATGTGTTCAATACCCTTAAGTAATCAAATAAGATCTGTAGCTTTCCAAACTCTGCTCAAATTTTGGAAGGAGTTGTGCTTCCTATAGAATCTATTAAAAAGTTTATCTTGAGGATTCAGAATTTTTTAATAGGTTTTTGCAAAGAATCCAGAAATTTTTAGTAAGAGTGCCCTGTGTGCTGTTATTTTCTCTAATCAGAGACCATGTTCTTTTCAAATATCCACTCCCTTCTCCTCCACCACCTTCAAAGGATGATACTTGAGGGGTCATAGTCTACAGTTAAACAGGGAAATCTTGACCAGTTGTTGTCATATACTTTCATTCATTTAAAAAATCTCTCAGACTTCGAACTTGTTATTCCCTGTTAAAACTAGAATTCCATGTGCTTTTAAGCCAAAGATTTGCATTGCAGGCCAGATTCTTGTTAACTATAACATCCTGCTGGCCATTGTAAGAGTAAACCTTCAGAAAAATGTAACTGAGGAATGCTGAGGAATAACCAAGTGAATCAATTTAAAGTTTTTAAGTTAACCAGTTTTAAAGTTCATATATCCTTTAACTAGAAAACATATTCTAATACTAAAGTACTGTCATTATTTTCTTGTGAATAAAACTGTGTATCCCAAGATTCTCACGAAAGAGAAGTTCAGTGCCAGCTTGGAAATTTCCCATTTCAAGACCACACACACACACATCACCCCCAGTCTCTCACGTGAACAAATGGTTGGTTCCCCCTGATGTGAGTGAGTGGCGGAGCATTCGAGGAAGTACTCATCCTCCACGTTACTGTGAGAATTTATCTCCAAGGCTCCATAAGCTTCTGATTATGGCCCCACAGAATTCAAGGCCTGAGCCAGGGCCTATTCCCCTGAACTGGTTAGATTCTAAAGAATTTCCTTAAGAAAGGTCAGGATTCATGTCTTTATAACATAGGGGAGTTCCTCAAGTTTATTTGTAACTAGTCAGGAATTGTGTGAGCAAGACCCTGAAATGACCACATTGTCTTGACTTCTTGTGACCTTTGTGGAAACCAGTCCCTAAATTCCTAGACCAGACTTTATATCCAAGGTCAGCCATAAATACAGTAAGAATATGATTTCACATCACCACAGCTTTCATCCAAGGCTCTCTAATCACTGTTACAATTGCTACCTCATTGGCCCATGCTCGTTTAGTAGATAATTGGCAATACGTTTTATTCCCATTTTACAGAGGGATTAACCAAGGACCAGATGGCAAAAAATTCTGTGTCTTCCACATTACCAATCAGTGGCAAAGCTGGACTTCAAATTTCACCCTAACTACTGCTTTAACCAGGCTGTTATCTTTTCGTTGAAATGAGTTTTGGAAGCCCCTTCCTGAAATCATTTTGTAGCTATTCAATAGTATCATCTTTCAGGAGGTTGCACCTGATAAAATAGTTACTATAGAGAATAGGAAAGATTAAGGGGAGAAGGTTTATTTGTACCCATTTAAAACTGTATCCTGTAGTCAGACAACTTAGCATAAAAATTTGCTGTATGTTACACCTAGAAAAAACTGCAGGGCCGAGGTGGGGATACCACCTCCACCGTTGTACCCTCAGCCTAAAGAAAGCTTTGTGGGATTATATAACCCCAATTCACATCACATTGTGCAGCTGTTTTTGTATAAATAGACTCCTTTTATTTCCTTTCTTAAAGTGGATTACTTTTCCACTAGGGAATGCATGCCTCTTAGTTTGTCACTTCTCCTTGAACTCTGTTTTAGATATTTACATTTATCTAACTCCCCAAAGGGATTAATTTCTTTAGTAGAGCCCACTGAGTTTTTCTCCCTTTCTCTCTCTTCTACCAACTTTGGAGAGAAGTTAAAATAATTCTGTTGGTATTGAAGTAGTACTTTAAGACAAAAATAATCTTACTCTTTTTATTCCCTCTTTCAGATCAACTCACAATGAAATGGAGAAGAATCGGTGAGTTAGGGATTTGGAGGGCGGAATCGGGGGAGTTTTGCTGCATTTTCTATTCATTAAATTGAGAATTGTTTGCACTCCTCCCACAAGTAGCACCTGATTAAAGAGTTCACTCCAGGCCTTCTAAGCAACATTGCCCAGAAATCACTTAGGTGAAGAGCTTGGCAGTTCTGAAGACCACACCCTTACCCTCACCCCTGCAGCCTACTGAGGAAGGCCTTTCTGTATGACTGTTCCACAAGCTAGAGTATTTTAGGCCCTGGGCAGTTTCTGCACATGGTGTTTTTTAAAAATTACATGCCACTGAATATGATTAGCAGGACTATCTTAAATTGTGTGTGTGTATATACCCATACATATATACATACATACACATACACACGTATGTGTGTAGTTAAAATTTACTTGTGAATAAAGATTCTCAAAAATCAGACAAATATATGCAGTGCAGAAATTGGAGACAAGGACTCAGGAGAAGGGCCCGACAGTCCTCACTGAGCTCCATCTTGCCACAAGGCTTAGTTAATCTCTCTCACCAGGATTGCCTCTTTCTGCTTATTTAAATCTTTATTTTCCACATCAGGTTTGCTCCTCCTCCAATGATGTAGCCTGGTGGTTCTCAATTCTGGTTGCACATTAGAATCACTAGTAAAGCTTTTATTGTTTTAAAAAATTATTTTTAATGTTAAATACATTATATATACACACTGACACATTTGGGAGGAAGAGAACAAATTTTTATTTCTGCTAATTTTATAAATTAACTTTTTATTAAAGAATTTTTCAAATATACAAAAATAGAATAATGTAATCAACTCCTATATATCCATCACCTAGCTTCAGAAATTATCAACATTTTGCCAGTCTTATATAATTAAAACCACCCCTTTTCATGGGATATTTTAAAACAAATCTACCTCTAGTAGACTTCTTACAAAAAACATAACTACTTGCTTTTACTATGCTGAAAAAAATTCATGATAATTCTTTGTAGAGCTTTAAAAAAACAAAACAAAAGAAGACAGTATCCAGACCTCACCCCTAGCAATTCTAATTTAATTGGTTGGGTTGAGACTGTATACTAAGTTTTGTTTTTTTGGTTTTTTTTTAAAAAGCTCCCCAGGTGATTCTCATGTCCACCCAGGGCCGAGAATCACTGAACAAGCCTCATTCTGATTTCAGAGCTCTCTTCAATTTGAAATACAGGGGACCTGTTCAGATTGACTGGCTTTCTTGGGGCCCTGCATGAACGGGAAGATGACATGTAATATGGCTCTGTAAATACATGCAGTTATATCATGCATACCTTCTTTGACGAGGGAGCCTGGCTCAAAGTCAGGATCTGAATGACGTGTTTCATCAATAAAAGGGCAGACCAGACCCTTACTGGGAAGGCAAATCTGGGACAGGGCAAACATTTAGTATTATTCCACTATGGAATTGTGGAATTGTGGAATTCTGTGTGTGCGTGCGCACGTCTGTATAAGAAAGAAAGAGTGCGTGCGCACGAGTGAGTGTGTCTTGCTGCACACATGCTTCTCTGCATCCCTTCTTCTCTCTTAATTTCTCTGTGATTGTGACTGGCCATGTTTTAAGTCAGAGCTTCCTTTATTCTTTAGGGATTTATACATCATGAACTAGAAACTCAAAAGTATCTCTTAAGGTAACCCTGGCTGGTGTAGCTCAGTGGATTGAGCGCCAGCCTGCAAACCAAAGGGTCACCAGTTCAATTCCCAGTGGGGGCACATGCCTGGGTTGTGGGTCAGGTCCCCGGTGAGGTGTGCAAGAGGCAACCACACGTTGATGTTTTTCTCCCTCTCTTTCTCCCTCCCTTCCCTTCTGTCTAAATACACACACACACACACAAACATATATATATATATATATATATATATATTTTAAGTATCTCTTAAGGTAGAAAGGGAGTGAGATATGGCTACTGCTTTTCATCTTTAGATTCTCTTCCATCATCTTGCCTTTGAGGTGAACTGGGTAAACTTGGAGTTTTTCTGCCAAACATTCTTCTAGTTCTCCATCTCCCCTCTAACATTAATTATTAAAATTCATCCCTTCACATGAGGGCTCTTAGGCTTTGTGCCTTTCTCCTCTGCAGGAATGCCCCAGGATGTCAATTTTATCGCTTACTATATCAGTTCAAAGTTGTTTGTTTTCTACCTACAGTGGCCCAAGAACTTGGGTTTAACTTCAGGCATTAAATGTGTTCATATGGGAGTATTAAATCAGCATGGTCTTCATCTTTGAGAAGTGTAGTTTGTCAGTGAGAAAGATGCAGAGAGTTTCAGTTAATATACTGAGTTCTAAGATTAAGGTATGTACAGGTGGCTGTGGAGGTAAAGGGTCTAGAAAACTGGATTTGAAGTCACCACTGGGCAAACTGCTTATAATTCAGACTGCTTCTGTATGACTAGTCAACTTCTGCTCATTGAAGGGTTACTTATCTAGTTTCCTTATTGTCCTTTCTTTTTTGGAATTTGGTCTTTTAAGGTCTCGACAATTCTTCCTCTAGCCTAGAGCCTGTGAACAGAAGAGAAGGAAGTAAGGACTCAAATTTACTTTAATTTAACCAAGCATTGGTTGCTGCAGTCCAGGGGAGGAGATTAAAGTTGTCAGGCACTTCTCCCTTATTGGTGTGGTTGCTTAAGATTTTAGGGTTTTGAGTCAGCTGAAGAGCTGCTCTTACAGTCTCCCTGGTTTTAGTAGCCGAATGCCATAAAAGAGTAATTCTTTACTAAATGCCACTACTTGTGAGCCATTTTTTACCTTAATATCACATGAAAAGAGTGGCATAGCTCTAAAAATTTTTTAAAAAATTTTAAAAAGGCAGCCCACGGAAAAAAACTAACAGTGGGATATTTTTTTCTCTTTGGTATTGCAGTTGATTATACTTGGGTTAGGTTTTGGGGTTTGTTTGTTTTTTTAACACAAATCTTTTCTGTGGCACTTTAGAGATTCTGAATAATTAGTATTCATCAGGACTCCACTTTGAGAATATTGTACTCAACAGTACCACTTAAATAATCTTGATGTTGGTGAGAAAAGAAAAGACTTCCAGAATGGTGGAAGGAGGTGTTCATGGTGGCAGTGGTATTTTCCATTCACTAGCCTAGGTGTCCGTGACCACCAAAGATGCCATGAATTAGGTGCTGGGAATGCAGAACCCAATAAAGCCCTGGCCCCTAAAGTGGAAGGGTTGGTTTATTATCACTTTTGATACTTGGCCTAGGCTTCTCTGCATTTTAACTAATTTTGTGGGTCTGGCCTCCTAAGGAAACACCCTTTCTGAGTACGTAGTGTTTTGTTTTGTTTTTTAAACTAACCTTGTAGAAATTTCTGAGAAATATAGAAAATCATACTAAAAAATTAAATCATCCATGAATCTAGCAGCCAGAGGAAACCAAGGAACCGTTGAAATATATCTTTCCAATTGGTTTTGGAAAATAACTTTAAAAATATAGTTTAGTTTATAAAATTGGAAAGTTCAGAAAAACACAAAGACTATTTTAAAAATCAGCTATAATAGGCCTTGCAGCAGTAACAACTGTTAACATTCCTGCTAAGTCTTCTGTTTATCTAGACATTTGTGCATACTTTTAAAATCAATATCAGATTTTATAGGAAATAATTTTTATCTTATTTTTAAGCTATACTTATGAACATTTTCCAATGTCATTAAATCTTTTGTAACACTACCTTTAGTGAATGCCCAGTATTGCACCACATGGATGTGCAATACTCATATAACCCATTTTCTACTTAGGTTCTTCCCAGCATTTTGCTAATGTAAGCAGTGCTTCCTTAATCTACCTTGTAGATAAACCTCTGTCCAACATCATAATTATTTCCTTGGGATAAATTTATAGTTTTGGAATTAATGGGTTTTGATGTTGTTATGGGTTGTTATGGATTTTGATGTTGACTGCTAGATTGCCCACCAAGCAGGTTATAGGCTATATTTTCCTTACACCTTCACAGGTTTGTAATTTAAGACTTTTATAAGTTTGATAAGTAAAAAAGCAAAAACACAATTTGTTTAAATTTGCATTTCTTACATTACTAGCACAATTTAACAAATTTTGACATCCGTGTGTGTGAGTGTGAGAGAATCGCCTATTAAACCTTTGCCCAATTATCTGCTGAGTTTATCTTTTCCTTTATTTTGAAAAGATTCTATAATATAAAGGATATATCTGAAAGAGATTGCCCCTTTGTGTATCACATAATTGTTCAGTTTATTATTTACCTTTATGGAATCTGTCTTCTCCCACTATTTGAAGTCTCTGCCTCTGTTGTATACTGTTTTTGTTTAAGGCTAAGTCTGTTTCTGGACTTCTCTTCCACTGATCCATCTACTCTTCTTGTGCCAGTGTACATTGTTTGAATCATTGAGGTTTTATCGTGCACTTCAGGATCTGGTAAAGCAAATCTCTGTACTTCCTTTTTTAATTTTACCATGTTCTTAGCTATTTTCTTCAATTTGTTTTTCCTGATGATTTTTATAATCAACTCATCAATTCCTCATCCCCCAAATTGTTTTGGGATTTTCAAAATCAAATAATTCCAATATAAATTAGCCTAAAAGTTCAAATTTATAAATTAGACCTTTCCATCCAGGATTTAGTGTGTGTCTTCGTTTATTCAGATCTCTTTTCTGTCTCTAAATTTTGTAGTATTTTCATGTCGATCTTGCACATTTCTTCTAAAAGGTATCCCTGGATTTACATATTTTTAAAGTGCCGTTGGTTTCCCATTGTAATTACTAATTGATTATTAATAGAAAAAAAATTTTTAATCATTTGTTGTTATGTGCCCTTTATTGATAATTCCACTGTTTCCTTCTCTTCGCTGGGAACTCTTCTGGTCTGAATGCTGGGAACTCTTCTGGTCTGAATGCCTTTCAATAAACCTTTAGCAAGTGGAGACTGAGAATACATTTAAGCTGCAGCCAGTAGTTCAGGAGTCAGGTGCTAGAATGCACTCTTTTTTCAAAAGAAGGCTCTAGCATCTCCTTTAATAGTAGACACTCGTTTTTCTGGAACTGTACACATGCTGGCCTTGCTGGAATTAGGCAGCTGGTCTAGAGAGATTACCTCTGCCAGTCATCTGAACCCCATGACAAAAGATTTTTGTGTGTGTTCTGTGGGCAGAACTCGGCAGCCTGATGTAAGCTGTTATTTTCATTTGGTCAAACAGTATTTCAGTGGCATCTGGTCTGCCATGTATAACCATTTCAGTCAAGTCTCTTCTGGAAGGATACTCTAATTCACTGCAGGTCCTGTAATTGTTTCTTTTGGGGTTTGGCTTTTCAAATAACTAAGCTCCTTCGGTCAAAGGGATAAAGGAGCCCGACTTACACCGGGCCTGAATTGTGGTATACATTGCACCATTCTTACTGCTTCTGAACTACCTTAAGTACATTCAGATTTCACTCTAGGATGTTGTAACAAATCCATATTGCCTTGTTGCCACATTAGGCTAAGGGCAAGGCCTGGTTGTTACAAAGGGAAAATATAGATATCAGTATGCAGATGCGTCTTTGTTGATGGTGTGGACAAGCACTCAGATTTGTATCACTAGGATCCATCTTTCCTCTTGGGTAGATGGCATCTGTCCTTGGGAGAACTTGGAGAAGAGGTATGTGCTGGTTATTCAGCTGGTTTCCAGTCCCCTACCTGGAACACTGCGGGGCATTCCCTGACTTTTTGTCATAGACATTAATAGTCAAAGGGTGAGATGGAGCTAGCGAGTACTAATTATCATACATATTTTGTATTTATTAATTGGGTTCTATAAAGGAAATATTAATGAGGCATACTATGTATTTCATACTCTTAATAGAGAAGTGATTTAATAACTTAAATGTAGCCACCATGAATTGCTATTTATGCGTTGTTCACTGAGTGCCAGGTTCTCATACAGCTCACATGCATAACGACCTTTGTATTTTCTACAGAGATTACTATCGCAATTCTGAAAATCTTCAAATCCTTCCAGAGTTTTAATTAAGTTGGTAATAATGACACATTTGGCAATTTTCTATAAATGGACCATTTTAGAAAAAGGAAGACAGTACTGTTTTTTTCTCAAAACATGATTTGTAGCCTTCATCAGGATTTTATGTTTAACCCATTAAGGCTTTGTTCTAAACCCAAAATCTGGATAAGGTTAGAACCTATAATCACTTCGAGGGAGTAATTTTTGATCCCTTAAGATTTGATTCTATTTACTTTATACTAAATAACCTCTTCTTCTTACTATACAGCTTATATATACCAATATCTGATATTATTTTTATTCACCTCCAATTATCCTATAAGATTTATAAAGCTATTTCAATGGCCAAGTCTGTGTCCACACAAAGGTAGGAAATAAAATGGTGAAACCTCAGAGTTAAATAGGCTATTGTTTATATAACTCTTTTTTTTTCTTCTTCTTTGGTTAATAAACTTAAGCCCAGTTTTACTGAAAACTGGAACGCAGGTCCAGTGTATCATGTTCCTTAAGTAAGGCTTTCCTCAAAGAGAAGGGATGTGAATTACTAAAGACAAAAGATTCTACTCTTAGGTCAACATCTGCAAATATGTTATTATTTCTGTTATTTAATACAAAATGGAAGATTTGGTCTCTTCCATTATTTGGTAATTAGAGAAACAGAACACTTAGATACATAGGAGGTCGGCGGCATGTGAATAAAATGAATGTGTGACCTATTTGGAAAGAAAGAAACTTATAGGCTATGAAAGCTTGAAAACCTTTATGGAGAAGTTAAGTCAAACAAGATGTGGTTGAGGCAGATGAAGAAATAGAGGGCAAAGGGGAGTCCATTCTAGAACTTTCCGTGGGAACTGATATTTGTCATGGTCTGAAAGTTGCTCAGATAAATAATTCTGTAATAATTGTTTACTCCCTCCAAGTGATTTTAAGTACCTTCAAGGCAGGGACCTGGTCTTGGTCAGTATTATATCGCCTGCACCTAGGGAGGTAGCAGTGCACAGTGATCCTTTGAGAAATGCTGGTGGAATAAATGAATGAAAGAGCCCAGTGTCTGTTTTGAGATTTCCACCTATGAACCTAATAATTATCTACCCTCTTCATTCACTGGCTTCCATCCTGTTTGCTCCACCAGGACCTTATAATTCTTTTTGTATTTTTTTTTTCACTTTACTGTGAAAATCTGAGGAAGATAACTCATTTATACCTTCAGTCAAGGAGACTAATCTCTTATAACAGTGCCTCCCTCACAACACAGACACACGCAAGTGCATACACTTGATTTGATATCATTCCCAGTCTTGACCATATCCACGTCAGGAAGAAATTTAGGGTTAACGTCGTAAATTCAGGAGCCCTATCTGCAGATAGCACAGTCCACTTACAGTCTTACTCCTTTTGTTGCATCTGTTCCCCAGCTAACCAGATCTGCTGGCCTGAGAGAGACATGGGTAGAACCAAGGAAGCTGGAGTCTGGAGGCAGAAATAAAAAGGGCAGCATCGAGGGTTGTCTTAAGTGCCCGCTCGTTGGCCCCGGGGCCTCTGTCAGTGCCAGCGCTCTGCGAGGGGTCTTGCCTCCAACAGCCCAGAGCTGCTTATTCATGATTCCCTTCACTTGCTTTTTAGTGTTCTATGATTAATGGCCAAAAAGAGTGAAGGAAAACTAACAACAGAACTGTGAGGCATCAAAATACATTTTATATCTAAACCTTTAATGTATTTGGAATTTATTTTGATACTAATCTCCCCACCCCCTGCCATTTTCTGACTAATCTATTCTTTCCCCAAGGATTTTTGCCTTATTATCTCCATTATATGCTAAATTCATATCTATTCCTAGGTTTCTTCCTGGGATGTTTTATTCTGTTCACTTGATTTGTTTGTCTAACCCTGTATTAGTATACAATGTTTTTAATTTCTGAAGCTTTATAATACAATTTAATATCTCATATAGCACATTCCTCATCATTCTTCTTTCTCAAACAATTTAGCAGTCATAAACTACTTCTTTTAGATGAAGTTTATACTAATTTCCCAGTATTAAAAAGAATACTGTTGGGAATTTTTTTTTTTTGAATTGTTAAATTTGTAGACTGACTTGGTAAGATTGACATTTTTACTTTGACAATTAATATCTAGGAATGTGCTTTTTTTCCCATTTATTCAAATTTTCTGTTTCTCTTAGCAAATTTTTATAGTGTTCTTCCCAGGGACACTTCCCAAACTGTTTTTTAAGTTCTTAAATATGCTATCCTTTCTTCTTGCTGTTGTACATGAGATATTTTAGGGTCTCTGGATATGGATGTACATCTAGAGGTGTGCTTGTATTTCCAAGATCAACACTTGTTGCCCCTATTTTTGTTTCCTTTGGCCATCACAGCAGGGGTGTAAGAGCGAGGCCCAGGGTCATTTCGGAGGCTTCCTGCCCAGTGCCAGAGTCCCTCCTTCCCCTGCCCCTACATGACGTGGGTGGCCACAAAGGAGTCCTTCCTTTTGCATGCAGTAGCTTTACAAACTCTTTGCTAATTTTTCAATGTTAAAAAAAAAAAGTACCTTTAGCATAAGCCAGACCTTATTTCCACAGAAAATGGATTGAATTTCCATGAAATCTTTTAATGACAAAAGATGTCTGTTTTCTTGCTTCTATTTAACCTAGTGAGACTCTTGGAGTTCCCTACTGATTTTAAAAGGAATATTATAGTGCTATAATTATCTGTGTGTGCTCCCAGTAATTATCCTTCTACAGAGGAAGCTAGGATTGAAAGAATAACTGCCACTATATATGGAGCACCCCATGTCAGACTGGCCCAGGGGCTTCCCTACCTTGTCTCAGTTAATATAATAGCCCTCTCAGGAGGGCATTGTCATCCTCCTCCGACTGCTGAGGAAACGGATGCTACATGGAGTGAAAAAATTTGCTCAGGGTCACACAGGGAGTAAGGGCAAAGTTAGGATCCCATCCTTTATTCTTAATCACTATACTAATATTTGGTTATATAGAGATTGACAGATTCAGAATTAAAAATAATTTTAAAAAATAAATAAAATTTTAGATACTAAAAAAATTTACTGAAGAAAAGTTGTAGCTTATATCTAATTTAGTTGTAGGTCACACTTTATTCCGAGTGTTACTACTTATAGCTCAGATCAAAGATTGGTTTTTTCATGCTACTGTAGACCAAAGGTATATCAGCCCATTCAGAATAATTAAAGCGATATTTCTAAGGAGTCAGCAGGTGAAGTTGGTCAAAGTGCATGACCTAGGTCCAAAGCATTTGGATCACTGCCATAAGAAGAGGCAGTCGGGGACAGGAGGGACACAGGATCTGGCAAAACTCTTTTCTGCTGGGTGCAGGGAACTGGGAGGCAGCTCTCGGCTACAGAAGGAGGACTATCTGAAGAAGATATGATGGGGGGAGATCCAAGAAGGAGTCAGGTCGAGGTGTCTCATGGCTTCCTGTTGAGGATATGTGGCAAAACCCCTGCGTGCTCCCCAACGGGAAGTGAGACCTGGCTCAAAATGGGATGCTAGGCCCTTCTTACAAGACCAGAGCCCTGGCCAGGAGACTAGACACGGCTGAGGAGGAAGCGCTGAGGCAATTTGCTTGTCCTATTTGCTTTGGATCCAGGAACTCCATGGGTGCTCAGGGCTGGCTCAAGGAGTCCAGTTCCCAGAGTGGAATGAGCGTGTGTGTGTGTGTGTGTCTGTCTGTGTGTCTCAGGGTTGAGGACTCCCAGTGGGAGCTGTTACAGAGATGTCTGTTTGCTTTTTTCTGGTTCAAGAATTGAACTTCACTACGATGTGATGGAACTGAGCCTGTCCCACGTACCTCATCCTTGCCCTGTGTGTGGTCCAGGCGCCAACCTGGGGCAATGTCTGCGGGCAGGTGGCAGGCGGGCAGGGCAGCCATGAGGCTGCAGAAGCGAGGTGCTGGAAAAGGCCAGGGCAGGCACTGCCACCATCAGAAGCTGGCCCTGGGTCTCTGCCAAAACCCAGAAAGCGTTTTGGTCCTATTTTCATAAAACGAGGTCAGAAAACAATGAATGAACATATATTATCCTCAGTCAAATCGCTTATTTCTAGTTTCACAACTGGGAGTCTTCCTCAGAAACCCACATTTGGGTAGTGAAAGTCATACTTTCTGGGCTAGGCTCCCTGTGTAACTAGAAATGACGATGCATGTAAAGATGACTTTATTACACTTTTATCAGTAGACAAACTTCCTTAAAAATTTACATACTCATATCTGGAGATAAACCTACATCATAAAAAGACTAATATGACACTTCTGAATCATGCAGTCTTTGCAAATAACAAGCAGACTAAAAATGTCCAAATGTAATTTTTTTAGCTTTTTTTCTAACTCAACAATTAGTCTGTAAACTTTGTGTTAAGTAGTAAGAAATGTTAGAGAACTGTGTGAGCAACTGACTGTAGTTTCAGTGATGTTTCTAGTAACATGATTTATTTTCACTGCTTTTTAAAGAATATTTTTAAAAGATTTTATTTATTTCTAGAGAGGGGGTAGGGAGGGAGAAAGAGAGAGAAACATAAATGTGTGGGTGCCTCTCACGTACCCCCTACTGGGGACCTGGCCTGCAACCCAAGCATATGCCCTGACTGGGAAGCAAACCTGCAACCCTTTGGTTCGCTGGCCAGCACTCAATCCACTGAGCCACACCAGCAAGGGCGTCTTTTTGAAGAATATCATCATTCACAGTGAGCAAGTACATTTTACACATAGGTTCTACTTTTCCCCACCCACCCCTCGCCCCCCAACCAATGCAATAGTGGAAGGAACAAACACCTAATATGAGTCTTTGATTGTGACCATAACACATGGACAGGTTTTCAGAGCAAGTGGAAGTCTTATACTATAGCGGGGCATTTGTCCCATTAAATCTTCCTAGTTCAGGAATAAATGCTGTTCTCCTCGAGCTTGCCAAGACTTAGGGGGCCCTTGGAAAATCTAGGACAGCTCCTTCAAGATCCAGACAAGGAACAAGGCTCAGAAGCAGACGAACCAGGGGCTCAAAGGATGTCTGATGTACCACTTGTTAGATCCGCCTTTGTGGGGAGCATCTGAAGTCTTGATCTGAAGGGTGTGAGTTGACTTGCTTGGTCAATACCATGCATATTGACCTGTCGTAGAGCTTCCTGAAGCAGTTTTCTTCTTTTGGTCAGCATTCCCAACTTTCATTAATACAGTAAAATTTTTAAGAGGGGAAAAAAAGGGAAAACTAATTTTTAAGCTTTTCTTCAAGTTCAACTAAGTGTAGTCTCCCAGGCTCCTAGGAGCTCTGCTCAGGCCATTGTGTGCGGGCAGTGGCCATGTGTCTACGAACCCCAGGATCCTGAGCACTGCTGAAGGTGCAGAGAGGTAGTCGAGATGGACTCTGTCCTCGAGAAGCTTAAAGTCTAGTTGACTAGATGGCATAATCCATTCAGCAAACATTTATTAAGCATGTGGGAGGAGGAGGCACTGTGGCAGAACGGCAGTGATTAAGCTGAAGTCTCAACTTTCTGAGGAGTTGCAACGAATGGTTAAGTAACAATGCCAAACAATTCAGGCAGAACAGTGCACTTCCCAATGAATAATATAAACAAATAAGTACTCAGAAAAATGGAATCATGCCCTGGCTGTGTAGCTCAGTTGGAACATCTTCCCCAATATGCCAAGGTTATGGGTTTGATCCCCAGTCAGGGCACATACAAGAATCAACCAATGAATGCATAAACAAGTGGAACAACAAATTGATGTTTCTCTCTCACCAATTAAAAAAAATTTTTTTTTTTTCCTAAAGAAAAAGGAATTTCCATGGGCTGGAATGCCTGTGAAGTCTTTAAGGAGGTAGTGGGCTGAAGAAAAAATTCTGAATCTTGGCTGTTTCTCACATTCATAGAATCTGACAGGTTTTAGAATAATACCCAAACCAAGATTTAGATAAAGTGTTAATTTCCAAAAATCTCGGAACTTTTATGCTTCTGGTCAGTCTGTAACTTAAGGCTGTCTCTTCAGCGTGTTTACGGTGGCTTCTGTTTCAGGCAGCCTGTCCCCCCTCGCCCTCTGCGCCACTCCCTGAGATGCACGTGCTTCTCCCCAGCTGTGCAGGGTGCGTGTGAGCGCAGCGGTACCGATGCTGCACTTTCCCATTATTTTTGAAAAATATATTGAACTTTTGAATAGCAACAGTTTACATGGTTGAAAAACCAAAAAGTATAATACATTATTCAGTAAATAATTACCCCCTTTCCTCATCCCAGCCTGACTATTCCCTGACTTCTCTCTGCCCAGCTACTCTTATTAGATTCTTATGTGTCATTCTAGACTTTGTCTAATACAAGAAAACACATATAATTTGTCCTCCATGTTATACACACAGTTTGCTTTTCTTCACTTGATATATCTGCAAGTTCTTTCCTAATAGCACATAGAGCACATTCTTACTCCCTTTTCATGGCTGCACAGTACTCCACTGTATAGCTGTACCATAATTTATTTAATTAGCTTCCTACTGATGGACTTCTGAGTTGTTTCAATCTTTGCTATTTCAAATAAAGCTGTCATGAATATCCACATACATAATGTCATTCAAATGTTTATAGCAATGATATAGTTATAGTGACTTAGTGGTCCTGTATGGAAAAAGAGAAGTATGGCTTAAAAGGATTCTCACCCTGACTTGTCACTGCTTTCTGAATTCAGATATTCTCTATGGGTCACATCATTACCCAGAAACCTGGAGATAACCTGGTTATCTCCTAATGTATTATTAGGAGATATGCCTAATAATAGATATTAGTCCCTATCATGATATATGTATTAAAAATAGATTTAACTGTAGAAAACCCTGGATTTGGTCCTCCATGGTTTTCACTAGAGTTGTCTGGTTTTAAAAGACGTATATTTGGTAAGAGGTCCCCGGGGGCATTTGCCATCACTGGGCCTGGGCAACTTCATACTCTTTTAGAATTTGTTCTTTAGGGGCACCTTCTGGCCCACCGTGAAATTCTCAAATGCTATTGTGATCTTGTTTTCACAGACGGGCCCATCTTCGCTTGTGCCTGGAGAAGTTGAAGGGGCTGGTGCCGCTTGGGCCTGAATCAAATCGACACACTACATTAAGTTTATTAACAAAAGCCAAATTGCACATAAAGGTAAGTGTATCCTTGAGATGCCTTTTTATATTTACCTGCCTAGTAAGGGTTGGTTTGTCGTGAGGACCGTAAATGTACATCTGCAGGACAGTCTTCTCTCTGAGCTTCTCCATCCTGCCTCTCGAATGACTCATAAGCACCCCAAACTCAACATGTCTAGACCCAGCGGAGTATTTCTTACCCTAGGTGCCCGAAGTTAAGTGGCCCATCCAACTGCCATCTGATTATACAAGCCAGAAACTCAGGGTCATCCTTGTTAGCTCTTGCTTCTAGCCATATATCTAAGTTGTCTCCAAAACCTAAGTATTTCACAGCCTTGTCTCCTTCCCTTTTCACCCAATCATCATCTGCTGGGATAAACTCCTCAAGGCCTCCCTCTGAGCTTATCTCCATGCTCCCCAAGAACAATCCTCCCTGAGCTCAAGTCAGTGTGTCACCCCATTTAGAATTCTTCTGTGATCAGGACACACTCTGAGCCTGCTCTGCCTGACCTGGCCCTCACCCGTGTGCAGCAGCACCCTGTGCCGTTACACTGCCCTCTCATTAAACCACACCCCCTTCTTCCAGTCCCTGGCACTTGTCATTGTTCTCTGACCGCAGGGTCTTTGTACATGCTTTCCCCTCCTTTCTTTACAGTTACCTTATCATCCTTCATATCCCAGCACAGGTATCACTAGCTTAGGGAAATCTTCCCTGACCTGGTTACCTTCTTCCTGTGACAGGTGGTCCTATACTTGATGCCTCTCTCTCTCTCTCTCTCTCAGCACAGTTGGCATCCGATGGTGGTTTACGTGACTGGTTGGTTGTCTCCATCCTGAGACTATAGACTCCATAGGGAGGGGCCTGGGTCTTTGTGTTTACCTTGTGTCCCCAGCACTTCCCAGAGGGTCTGGCACAGAGGTGACTTTAGCACGCAGCTGGAATAGCCAAGGGGGAGTGAGTTGTATTCAGGTGTTTGAGAACCACAACTTGAATCGCTGTGTAACATGTTTTTATAGTCATGATTGGACAAATATCACTTTAAATATGGTTAGTAGTCTGCATGCATGACAGTTCTGGGGGAAAAAGAATCTCTGTATAGAGCAAAACAATCACAATTGAACAATCTTCTTAATTATCTGAAGAATATGAGAAGCTAGAGGACAGATTTGTAAAAACAAGTGGTATATGGAAATGTGTTTTCTAAGCTCTTATGTTGGACAATTTGGAACCAGGACTTCAAACTGGGACTGTTATTTCCTGCTAACTAACGGAAGTTAATTGAGATTTTGGCATGACACAAAGAAAGCGCTTCTGTAATAGGGACATGTACTTGAATAAACACACATTTAAGGGGAAGCCTGTTTCTGAAACTCCCATCGCATGCAGTGCTCTGGTTCGGAGATGAGGTGTTCAGGGTATCACTGCAGACGAGGGAGACCAGGTTGGGGGTTCCTGCCTGCAGTCTTTTCAGTATCAAAATTGATGGGAACCAGGATGCTAGAGTGTCAGAGCTCACCCCTAGAACCCCTGTGACAACATAGGTACAGCACGGTCGATGCTGAAGATGTTAGATGAAGACAGGAGCCACTCACTAGCCAGTCAACTTCCTGTCTCTGCGAGAAGCTGGACAAGTGACACACCAAATGGCTTCTGAGAAAATTGGCAGATTTCACTGCTAGAGAGAAAGATGCGGGGTCATTGCTAATTTTGAAATCTGCCTGTGAGCTCCAGCAACTACCCCTTTGACTTGCAGAAACTTGAAGATTGTGACAGAAAAGCCATTCACCAAATAGACCAGCTTCAGCGAGAGCAGCGACACCTAAAGAGGCAGCTGGAGAAACTGGGCATTGAGAGGATACGGACGGACAGCATCGGCTCCCCGGTCTCCTCAGAGCGCTCGGACTCCGACAGGGGTGAGCCCTCCCCCCTTCCCCTTTGCTCTCCCACCTGCCAGGGACAGAACAGAGAGGGAACTAAGAACCTGCTTGTGATTTAGAGAAATCGAGTAGTGTGGCCTTCAGTAACTAGTGCCTCTTTCCTTTTGGCAGTTAGACACCAGGGTCCAAAGAAGGGCTTAGCTGGAGTCACTTTGATTTTCAGCCAGACTCTTCTGGAGTGCCTTCACCATGGTGTCTCTCTTTTGTTCTCCCTCAGAAGAAATTGATGTGGATGTTGAAAGCACAGACTATCTCACAGGTGAGCTGGACTGGAGCAGCAGCAGCGTGAGCGATTCTGACGAGCGGGGAAGCACGCAGAGCCTCGGCAGTGACGAGGGCTACTCCAGCTCCAGCGTCAAGAGAATAAAGCTCCAAGACAATCGCAAGACGTGTCTTAGCCTATAAGAGAGAGAGCGGTCACGTCGGCTGCCCCGGATGGTTCTCCCTGTCGGATCTGATTAGGTAGTGTATTGGACCGGCCCACAATCCCCTTGCACGTAAACTTCAGTGTACCACCCTTACCAAAATCAGTTTTGTAAACATTTTCAAGGAAGTGCTTAGGATTGTGGGTTTCTGATTTCATCCACTAGCTTCTCTTTCTCTCCATAAAAATTCGTCTCTGAGAGACTGTACATTCCAATCAATTTGAAGCACCCAAAAATTCTTAGAGCGAATTAGCAACTTTCACATCTCAGCAATTTCTCCCTATTGTTTACTGTCCCCATGTAGCCTACCAGACCTTTCTTAAAAGTTTTCTGGCTTACTATGTTATTTGCCTAGCAGAAATGTATGAATGTGTCTTGTGCTTAGGAAACTGAAGGAAACAAGCTTTTACAGTTGAGATCCTGATCTCAGAACTCCAAAGTAAGCTTTGAAAGGGGCATTTAAGAGCACTTAACCATGGACCTCACCGGAGTGAGGAGTCAGGAATACCTCCGAAAAACACCCTTCACACACTCCTGTGCTCGTTCCCCAGACCTGCGTGTGGATGGGAGCAGTATTTCTCACTCTAGAATGGACACCTGGAGAGCATGGCTTTGGGGTTGCACAGCTTATAAAAGTTCCAATATTGTTTGTTCTCACAAAATGGTACAATCTGTTTTTGTGCGATGCTTTTGGGACCACGCTGTGTACTGCTATCCCCAGGGCACATTTCTTCTCAAAGTTTGTTAATGCTACTTGTCTCTGGAACATTTTTTTTTTCCTACCTCAGAGATAAAGGAGATCTCCATTTCCCACTTAACACGAAGTGATTATGCCTCTTCTCCCCTCCCCCCCAAATAAGTGACATTTGGTCCAATTCTAATCTATTTTCCTATTTAACTTTCAGCAATAACTGAGCTTTGGCGCTAGTTGAGCTAGTGTCCATCATCAGTGAAAGGAAAAGTCCACATTTCTACTCTGTTGCAGGTGAACAGGAGGGGCTGGTACAGTGTTACTAGAATTCCTCTCATTATTTTTGGACGTACCCAGAAACTTCTTTATGGAGGTTTTTGGGTTGATAGTTTAAAAGGCTGATTTTTCTTTTTGGTTGTGGTTTCTCCCTTAAGTGGTCTCCCACTTTGTAGCATTTTTATTTAAGCTAAAACAGAGCACATGTATATGTACATAAGACACATTAAATCTATAAATACTATTTATTCATTTTATATAAACTAATGTAATGGAAAATAAATTCTTATGACTTTGTGCTTTTATAGATGTTCTAGAAACTTTGTATGTAGGTATCTACCAAATCGGTTCATTCCCCTTAATATTTTTGCATTCATATTTTTGAGGTCTTGATGTTTTCAGCCTCTGGCTAATCTTTTTCATTGAATTTAAACCATTTGTAAAATCTGTGATGCTGAAACAGAGTGTAAGTCACAAAGTGATGAGAACATTCCTGAAACCCACAGACGCACTGCAACCTAAGGGCTCAAGGGCTGGACCAGTGGCGGGCGGCCGGCCTGTGCCCCCGCTGGCCTGCGGTCTCCAGCATGCCACAGCCTCACACCTCCTCCAGCGCCTCCACCTTCCCCGCAGCTAAACATTCAGACACACTTCTACACAGAAGCTCATTCTAGACATGAAGAGCAATGTAAACAAAGCAAGATTACTTTTGTGTTTTCTCTTTTTTAATAATTCAATATATTAAATTTTAAAATGGAACTAGTGGATTGCTAAATGATCCCAAAGTCATGTGTAACTATTCTGTTTTTGTTTCGTTCTGGTTTTTCCTTCATTTCGGCTTTGGGCGGGGGGAGGGGCAGGAGACACGAAGGATTTTTTTTTTTATTGTTGGAAATTTTTCCAATTACCAGCTGAAGATTTGCACTGAAATACAACTTGTATGCCTTTTGCATTTTTAAAGCCTGCTTCCTGAATTTAAGCAGAGTGATAGTGTTCAAAGAGCCAGCTCAGCCTGTAATATGTTTGAAAAAAGATATATCTGCACTTTGAGGTCCCTTTCGAATGCCATTCGCTAGACCTCTCAAGCATTTTGTTTAATTGCTACGTTCAAGCGCCTCACGAGTCCACGATAACGATGCTGGATGGCATCAAAAACTCAAGACTTCGGGAAAAGCTTGTGGGCTTGCATTGGGGGAGGGAAGGGAACAAAATTTGTGTATTTGTTTGGTTAATTTAGAAATAAGGCATCTGAGAGATGCCATTATTTTCTGTGTTTTAATTGTTGTGCCTTTGAGTTAAACTGCATTTTTGTCCTTTGGTTGATATATGAAATGTACTGTCCCAATATAAAACAGTAATTATTTGACCTTTGCACTGTTTGTCTGGTCCTTTTCAATTTGCATAGAAATGTGGAACTTGATAGATCGCTATATTTTTTAATGCACTTGTGATAGATCGACACTAGGGTTAGACATTACTTTCAAAAACTCGGGGTAGACCAAATCCGCATGCTAGACGGGGCTCTGTCTCTGACCAAAACTGTAGCCTTCAGGACCAGCAAACTCAGCCCAAGGCAGCTAATCCCCTTCCCTCCATGGCTGATGGACAGCCCTGATTCACTGATCTGTCCTTTCATTCACTGATCCACCAGCTTGACTGTTAAGAGCTATACAGTCTTTTTGGTTGTTTTGGGGTTTTTTTCCAGCAAAATGAAAAACCTTTCTATTAGGGTTGTTGGGGGGCAGGGATGGGCAAAGATATAAACCCCAGCCTTTAAGATTTTGACAATTGTACGTAATAGAGATGTGTATAAATATAGGCACATGCATATTTTTGTGAAAATTGATTTTAAAAAACTAAAATCTACATTCTTATTGATACCATTGCAATGCAAATGGGAAAATAAGAGTATGTAGTCCAATTTAATTTTATGCAGTGAGAAAATATATGTGTGCTTCTGTTAACATCCCAGAAAACATAACTGTCCATGCCTGGTGGCTTAGAATGGCAGGCCGAGCACCCAGGGCATTTTTATTTGGGTTTTCTTTTGCTAAGCAGGGGTCTTGAATTTTTCAAGGTGCTGATAGTGACTGCCGGCACCTTTCTCCAGTCACAGACCTAATGCTGGGTAGCGATTCAAAGAGTGTCACATTTTTTAGCAGGACCTAGATTCTTCTGTCACCCCGAGACTTAAATAATTTCAGTATCCCTTCAAAATTTGGCACTAATAAGTAGGCCCTGACCCTGCAATTGGCCACGTGAGTGGTTTTGGGGTTTTTTAAGATGGACATTTTCCTTTAACCTCCACTTTTTTTTTTTAAAGAAACAAAGAGACCTTACCTGGGCTCCCAATAGGCCTCTCTTCTCCATCCCTGAAGTGGCCAAGAGCAAATCCTCCATTGTGGGGAAAACAAAGTGTACATTGGGTAGGACTGTGATGTTCAAAATGACTGTCTAGCAATATCTTGGGGCTTGCTAATGGATTTGGGGCTTTTTTTTTCTTCTTGCCTTTCCTCATCCTTTAGAGAGAAAACTTATTTTTTCAAAGTATATACATGCACATTATTATTTAGGTTTTTATACCATACTATATTGGCAAGAATATGACTTTCATTGTGCTTTATAATCTATTTATTCCCCCAAATCTTAGTCTTGACTTGTTTCGCCCAGTTTCTTTGTCTTCCCCTTTACTTGCCCTGCGTGTTGAGCACCAGGAAGTCAAAGGCTGCGAGGCAGTTTCCTGCATGGCGATCTAGATATTATTTTTCTATGTCTAACTCTTAGATGCAGTATGTTTAGGTAGCTGGCTACTCACGATTTTAAAAATCCTTTCTGGGAGAAGACAACCCAAAGGCCCTGTTAGATGAGGTGGTATTTCTCATTCTGCACGATCAGATCTCTGTTTTTGGAGATACTGGGGGTTGGGGGAAGGGGTGCAATATGTGACTTATCATGGTTTTTTCATTAATATTACATGGGTGATCCTCTTACATTCTTCTGAAAGAAGAAATAATTGCCTGTCACTACTAGTCAGCTATTGAATGGCTCAAGAGACCAAGTATCTTTGTCTCCTCTCAAAAATCGTACAGTGAGAATCAGTAAGACACCCAATTCTAACATTTACCCAGGTTTTTAATTTTTATTTCTTATCCTCTCTAAGGGGGGTGGGGGGTTAAGGGGGCATTCTTCATTTTACCTAAGAACCAAACTTGCCTTTACCCCTTGTCCCTAGAATTGGTGCTCTGGGAATGTTGCTGTTAACCACCGACGTTGGGGGCCACCTTCCTAATGGGAAATGCAGCCTAAACAGGGAGCAGCAGATGAGAGTATGCAATTCTGTTTTCCAGATGTTCCTTTATGTAAATATGACGCCAATGTAAATCCTGTGTCAAGACATAGAGAATGGTGCTTTTTACTACAGTTAGCACATGCATTTTTAGAACGTGTTTTAGAGAATCTTTGCTGTGTATATGTAAACGTCTGTACTGTTCAACTGTTAACAATAAATTATTTCATTATTAAAGAAATCTTGGTCTTCCTGATGTTCTGTACCCCAGTTTAACCTCTCATGCTTTTTATTTACAAAACTGAGTTAATCAGATTTCTTTATTCTTTTAATTTCGTGGAAAATTCACTGGCTAAAAGTTTTTAGCCCTTGGACCCTATGATAAAAGTTTCAATTGCGTGGCTTCGGTTGAGCCCATTTGTTGATCAGAACTAGTAGCAGTACAGGCCACTCCGCTTACCGTCAGTGCCCCTGCTCTTGCACTCACTCTTGGCTCCTTCCTCATTGTGACCCCTCCAATGCAGGCAGCATGCTGGGGGTGCAAGACAAACAGGACTTCCTTTTCTTTCCAGCAGCCCGCGATCTGCTGGGAAAGATGACACCAATATAGTTAGTTGCAGAATAAAGTTGTACAGGGAGGTGCTATGAGAAATCACAGAGGTGGTGGCATTTGAGTTGGGCCCTGGAGAAAGAGTGGGTGGGTATTTGCTAGGAGAGGAGACTTGCAGAGAAAGAAGACATGCAGGGTGAGGAGGCAGGTGCTCGGGGAAGGCAAAAGCTCCTTGGGGCTTGGGTGTGGCCTGGAGGCTGGGAGCACGTGGTGGGCGATGGGACCTGTGGAGGGAGGACACCGTGCTGTGAGAGACCTCATGTATTGCACAATTCATGGAGAGAAGGACAGGCGCCCAGGTTAGTTTAGTTCTTTGACTTATTAACCCCTTCAGTTAATTTAAATTTATTAATTCATTTAACATGTAGGGATTGAACACTTGGCTGTGTACCAGGCTCGGTCATACAGCTGAAGACATACCAATGAACAAAACAAAACCCTGCCCTCTGGAGCTGTCTTTCCAGTGTCACTGACTGACACTGGAGCTCACTGGAGCCCCTGCCCTCAGCCTGGCCGGTTCGCTGAGCTGAGTGTACCACCCTGACCTGACTCCTCTTGCTCCCCCAAGAGAGCACTTGCTTAGAGTCAAGAGGAAGGAAAAAGGTGTCTTTCTCCTTCCTGACCAATGACTTATTCTAAAAACAGCCTAAAATTTTTGAAAAGTTTTTATGGTACCCTTGAAGTTAACTATGTGGCATGTAACCTGCAGGTCTTGTGAAAAAGGATCTTTCTAGTACTTCTACTTGGGGAAAGTGGCCTAGCTCTTCTACTTTCTCCAAAAAGCAGAGGCCATGTGCTGGCCTGTCTAGGGTGTGATTCCAGAACCCGCTTCTGAACAGGCTCCAAACAGTGCCCATCAAAGAGTGAACTGTCAGCAACATCAAGGAAAGTTCTGTTCTACCACGGGGTCATGATCTCCGTTTACTCTGGCTGAGTAGAGGAAGCTTTGAACCACAGATAGTGAACACGACAGCTCACAGAAAGATAGCCTTCCCACAAGTTGACAAATCTTGTTCCAAGGTTTCCTGACTGTGTTTGTCTACAGTAGCCTGATGAAGTGTCCTTCATTGTGCTATATGCGTCCCTGTTACAATAATGGTCAACTCACATGTACTGAGTGCTCACTGAGCACTGACTGCTCTGCTAGGTGCCTCCTTGACATCAGCCCTGGGGGGAGGGGCGTGCCATCACAATCCCCAGGTCACAGATGATGAAGCAGGCAGAGACAGGGGCGGGTGTTTTACTCGAAGTCCATAGAGCTAGTGGAGCCTCACTCCTTTGCCTCCATTTTTGCAAGACCTGTGTCCAACTGTAATTAATTTTCCATGTAGAGGAACTTTTCTTTTTTTAAGCCTTTGAATGCAGTGACTCATTTTCTGCAGAGGGGCCTTAGGTTTCAATTAATGGGGCAAAAATTGGGAATACCCAAGATAATTGTGGATTGTCATTGCTAAGTCATCACGCTTTCCTCTATCTTAACTTCCCTCTCTGCCTATTGTGAGGGATAACCCAGACTCCTGAACCTCCTGGGGGTTCTTGTGGCAATCACCCAGCATGCTCCTGGAGGAAGACATCCTGTCCAGGGATTGAAGACACTCATTCTACACCACGTCTTTTTGGTTGTGGACCCTGTGACATCACTTGACTTATTCGACCAGTATTTATTAAACACGACTCCCACCTGGGCCTTGGAGTCCCCTAGATGTGACCTAGATGAGGAGGGACACCCCAAGTCTCTCTGCCAAGAGTCTCTGGAATAGCAGCTCCTTATTCCCATTGCTTTCTTGGGCCTTCCCCTCAAGTAGGGACATTTGGCTCCCAATGACCGAGGGTCCCACAGGAAGCATTGTTCAGGGCTCGGCACTAATTGGGTGGCAAGATCTCCATGCACTCTGTCTTACATGGAATTCTTGAAGCCTCCTGGTGGAGACCAGTCAAGGTGGATGGGGCTGCTGACTGCTGACTAGAGGCGAACATATTGCCCAGAGGGGGAAAAAGCTGCATGGCGGGAGAGAGTGCCTGACCTCCTTTCATCAGACAGAAGGGCAGACTCTGCCAGGCTGGAGCTTCTGGGAACTTCCTCGATGTGTATGAAAGCAGGCTCAAGATTTAGTGGGGCAATGAGGCAAGAGCTAGCACAGAAGCAAAGGGTTTGGCCCCAAGGACAAGACAGAGCTGGGGAACGAGGGGCTGCAGGGGTTCACTGAGGCGCTGGAAGAAGAGGTAGGAGCCTTTTATAGGATGCCCTTGGCCACACCTGGGAGCAGAGGTGCGTAATGAGAGTCAAGGTAGAAAGCTCTGGGTCAGAATATGTCTACCTTCAAGGAATCCATGTGCCTGGGAGGGCCTATGGGAAAGAGGAAAGGGGGAAACACACCAGCCCACCAATCGTGTTGGCCACCCAGATGGCCAGACTGGGTAACACCTTGGGGTTGTCCCCAGCTCTGCAGAGTGGCCAGTGGGGATGGGAGACCCAACAGCCGCCTGCTAGAAAGACCATTTGATTAAAAAACAGAATGTCTGACGAACTCTTCTCTTGCCTTGCCTTTCTGATCTTCTGGTCCCCCAGAAGGAAGATGCTGTTATCACAAAGCACTGGAGCTAGTTCCCATCAAGGGAGCGGGCCAAGTGGAATGGGGGACTCTGGGGGGAGGGGCGCCGTGGTCACCATGACCTTTAGTTACATGGGAAAGGCGCTCCGTGTGATGGTCAAGCACACAGGCTCCAGTCAGGTGGGTCCAAGGCCTGATGCCGACTCCACTCCT
This sequence comes from Mormoops blainvillei, assembly GCA_004026545.1. Lineage (NCBI taxonomy): Eukaryota > Metazoa > Chordata > Mammalia > Chiroptera > Mormoopidae > Mormoops > Mormoops blainvillei. Next base: position 301,346 of record PVJD01000392.1, on the reverse strand, counting down.
TACCTGGCCCTCACTGTAAAGTGAAGGCGGTACAGAAGTCCCTCAGGACCCAAGGGGAATTGGTTCCAGGACACTCTCTCCCTCAGACACCAAAATCCAAGAATGTTCAAGTCCCTTATATAAAGTGGTACAGTGTCTACCCACATAACACTGCCTCCACGGGGATTCAGTATAGAGCTCAGCACGTGGCAGAGTCAAGTTTTGCTCTTTAGAACATTCTGGGATTTTTTTAAAGAATATTTTTATATTGGTTGATTACATTTGCAGATGTAAAACCTGTGCATACAGAGGGCTAACTGTACTTCCTTCCCAGGACCTCGGGGAGATTGAGATAAGGATTGAAAAGGGCCTAGCCCAGTGTCCGTTTTCAGGAAGCTTTCAGCATATATGGGCAATGATGGTGATTTTACTAAGGCGGAGAAAAGTTGGAGCACTGTAAGACCAAATTCTGACACCCAGCAAAGTAATCAGCCTGGAAGGGAAAATGACATTAGACGGTAGGGGAGTGTTCAAACATGTCATTCTGACTGTGCTATTTAGACAACAAATAGTGGGCAGGAAGTGGTTAAACTGAAAGGAGAGCAGAGAAGAGGGTGACTCAGGGACAGAATGTGGCCAGCAGTGGGGAAGGGGGCGTTTTTCAGGTGGTACCTGATCTAGGTGCTCCTCAGAAAGTCAAAACAAACCCTAAAACCCCTCCACCCCTGCAGGGCAGCTCAGACTCTCACGGAGGAACCAGGCAGTGCCGGGGTGGCTCAGAGAGAGACCCTTGCTTAAATGCCTACGTTTTGCAAGTATTTCATCAGAAGTGCGGGAGATGCCTGAAGTCCTAGCATTTGCATGTATCATTCCAACAAAAAGGAAATTCAGAACAAGAGTAGCTAGAGCTCTAGCCAATCAATGAAGACACCACACTTCAAGTGTAAACTCTGAGTAACTGCAAAGGCTGTGACAAATCTCTGCACCTTTGCAGTTAAAAGCTTTGGTCGAAGCAGCTGGCAGTCAAGTGCAGACCAGCATGGGGCATGGAAAGACCTGAGACCCAGAAGAGGCATCAGTGGAAACAGACATCAGGACAGGCCCGGGTGAGGCACTGCCTTCTCTTCATCACACTGAGATCCTTTAATGTTGAGCAAAACAACCTTTCAGAACTCAGTCCCAAAACCCTACTGCTTTCCCTGAAGAATGGGTGTGTGTTTCCTCAGGGAAACAGTGACTCATTAAATGGATCATTTTTCTCTTCTTGCTTTGGCTGCCGGGAAGCTCAGAGCCAAATTCACACCTCACCTTCGGTAATTACAGGAGACCTTGTGATTTGTATATTTGTGTCCTAAATTCCCCCTAGCCTTTACTCTGACCTTGATTTTTATTTAAATTTTTTCTATTTTAATATGTGTAATTTTGGAAGTCATTTCAAATCCACATTTGTAGAGAACGAGGAAGACATGGTTGTATAAGAACGCTGCCTGTGTATAATAAAAAACTCTCCGGTCTACTCTTTTGCAAGCAGAGGGAAGGGAGGTTGACTAAGCAGGACTGAGTGTCTTGGAGTTGAGAGTGTGGAGAGGAAAAATGAGTGTGGGATTTTTTTTTCTTTTTTAAGTACTGGAAACAAACTTGCCAAAGAATAAAAGGGAGCTGCATCAGGGCTGAAGGTAATCCTGACTCGACTGTCTGCCGACAAGAGCCAGGGCTCTCTGGGGTTTTCCGCAGCGGCAGAATTGACCTGGTTCTGAGTCACCTGTCAGAAGGAGAAGAAACACCACCCTGTCTTCCCAACTCAAGAAAGTGCACTGGATTGCAAATGAATGAGAATAATGTTTTTATAGGACTAGCCCCGAATCTGCTCCGTTGTATATTTTTAAAAAGAAAATGACTTGCATAGTTCAGCATTTTATTAACAAATTACTCATGGCATCATCAAAATTAAATTACTGGGTGCAGGCCAACCTACAAGAAGGTGTCCAGTGGTGTGAATTGGACACTGTCCCCAACCCTGTTCCATTTGACATGAATACTTTGGAGTTGAGTGTGGATGACCTATTCCCCACATCTAGGGTGACCCCAAGGTAGCAAGGTGATATTCAAGTAGCCCGACAGAATCAGGACCCCAAAATGTGATCAGTGGGCTGAAGTGAGGGGGCGTCTTGGACAGAGATGAGAGCAGGTTCCTGTACTTGGCAGTAAACGGATGGAGGGAAGCCCTGTTCACAGCGAGCGGGTCATAGAAAGTGCTCAATGCCGTCTCCAGAGTGAAGGGACCACTGCAGAGGGAAGCCCCTCCGCATGACTTGAAGAGGCCAGAGAGCAGCCCAAAGTGAAAGAGGGGCCACTAGACCAGCTCGGGGCAGCCCTGGGCCTCAGCAAAGCCCAAGCTGGTCTCCCCGTTTCCTGCCAGGCTCTGTTCCCCCTCCCCCACACCCAGGCTCTCCCAAGCCCCACAGGGTCCTTTTAAAGCAGACAGCAGGTTGCAGCCTTCCATGACTCAAAACCTTCCTGTGGAACCCCATCCCACTCAACAGCACATCTGAGTCTCTTCAGTGGCAAGTCTCCACCTGATCAGGCCCTGCCCTGTCTGTCTGACCCAGGGTCCTATCACCCTCCCCCTCACACCCACTGCCCCACCCACCCTGGCCTGCAGGCTGTTCCCAGAACACCTGGGGCCTTTGCACTTGCTACTCCTTCCACCTAGAATGCCTTCTCCTCACACCTTTATAGCCTGTTCCCTCACTTCACTCAGGTGTCTGTGCAAATGTCACCTTACCCATGAGGCCCCCAGGTGTCCCTTTGTATATCATTGCATATCCTTCATCACCTTCTACCAACTAGCCCCCTTGCCCTGATTCGTTTCTTCTTGTTACCACTTGACTTGTTATAATTTTGTCTGTTTGACGTAAAACTGGGGCTCTGCCAGGGCAGGGACTGAACTCGCCATTGTGTCTATCCTGGCACCTCCAACAGTCCCTGGCACACAGTGGGTGCTCAGCAATACATATTTGTGAATGGGCGCATGGGTGGATGGGTGAGGGGCAGAGACAAACTTCAGGCTCAGAGCTGAGGTAGAACAATCGTCTCCAACATCATAGGCACCACAGGAAGATGGTAGAACAAAGTGAGAGAGGCTTTGAGTGCAAGGTAAGGACTTCATCACCATCAGCGTTGTGGGGAAGGGCCGCTGTGAGGGTCCCAGAAAATGCCTAGGCTTCAGCATAGTCCAGATGACTTGGTCAAAAACAAGAGCAATCGGACAGAGAACAATCTGGTTGAGAACAGGTCGAGGGGAAAACAATTCTGGACAATTTGGTCTAAAAGTATACTCCACATTTTTTTTTAAATTGGGATTTTGATGTAGCGCAGAGCTGGAGTACATAGTACATCCTTTTGTGCCTTTTTAAGTAGTCTGCTTAAATTTGTTTTACCCTCTGCTTTAAGTTTCTAGTCAATATTTCAGCCAACTATTGGAATTCTGTTCATTTCTTAAAATTTATTGTGAAATGTCATGCACATAGATAAAAGTGCAAAGAACATACATAACGTGCTGCTCAGTGAATTATTATAAACACCCACCAAACATGACCCAGTCAAGAATGAAGACACTGCTGGCCCCCAGGTGTCCCCAGATGCCCTTCCTGACTCAGCATCCCAGCTGCCCTGCTTCTGCCGTAATCACACCCTTTCTTGCCTTTATAATTTTGCCTCCTGAGCCTGAACTTCTATGCACTGTGGTTTAGTCTTGCCTATTTGCTTTATTCTATAAATGGGATCCTGCTGCACATGCCCGTGTCCAGCTTCTCTCCCTCCACACAGCCGCGAGGCCTGTGTGCTGACGCGACTGCGGCCCTTCCCTTTCGTTGCCGTGCTGTGAACTCTCCAACAGCACAGTGGTGGGACCGGGCTGCATGTCCAAAGATGTGCAATTGTTTCATTCAAGTATGGGTGTTTACAAAACAGAAAGTACTACATAGCCTATTTTTGCTAACAAGGAATAAAGAAAAAATGAGAACAAGAGAGCAAAAGAGAAAGAAAGAAGGAAGGAAAATACATCCCTATGAATGTTTAAAGAGAAAGGTCTGGAAAAATATGCCATGTTTAACCTAAGGAGCATGAGTGGGTACACAGTTCATGAAGTTTATTTATATATATAATTGGATTGACCTCATTTTCTGGTTTTTCCAAAATGAGCACTCATTGCTTTTGTAGAAAAAAGAACAGAACAAAACAAAACAAAAAAACACTAAAAGGAGCTTAAATGGTGAAAAATTAACAAAGTAACAATAAGTGACAATCAAAGAAAAGGATCTGGAATTTTGTGGAGGTTTTAGGGGTTTTTTCTCCTAGTTTATTTTCAGCCAACTACATCCCCTCTACTTGGTCAATGATTTTTATGAATTTTTAATTTTCATAAATTGATCAAATAACAATGAATGTTTCCATGTTCTTGAGTTTTATAAATACCTTACAGACTGTTTAGTTAAGACTTATTTGTTAGATGCTTCAGCCTTTCGCATGCATTTCTGCCCACTTTGGCTTGCCTTGCCCTGTTTATAATAGATGAAAACCACCGAAATTCATTTTGACCAAATCTTTGTCCTGGCTGCTCCAGCAGACTAAATTGAACATTCTAAGTCAGGTTGGCTTAAACTCCAACCTCAGTTCAGCATCGACCATTTGAGCGACTGACCGTTTGGCAGACTAACCTCCCCTGGTTTCAGCCCCCCCATCTGTTAAATGGGGACAAAACGGACATCGCAGGAGTTTTGTGAGACTTGGTACAAAACTGCCAGATCAGCAACCTGCGTGCCACCTCAGGCCAGTTTCTCGGCCTGCGCACTGTTGACAGCCGGGGCTGGAGAACTGTGTTGGGGGCAGCACGCTGTGCACTGTGGGAGGGTCAGCAGCATCCCTGGTCTTTATCCACTAGATGCCAACAGCGCTGCCCCACCAAGCTGTGACAAGAAAACATGTCTCCAGACATTGCTAAAAGTGCTCTGGGGGCAAAACCGTCCCCAGTGAAAACCACCGCCTTAGGCTTGTCCTTCTCTCATACCCCATAACTGATGTCCCCAGGTCCTGCTTGCTCCTCCTCCCATTACCTCCAGAATCGGCCCCCCTTCCCATGGAACCTCTTCAGCCTCCCCCTGGGCCAGCGCAGAGTCCCCACCAGACTACCTCCCTGCACCCGGTCTTACCCCTGGTGCCCCCTCCCCGGGCTGTGGGGCGTGACAGCACTAATGTGTGCTTTTGCTCCCAAGTCCTCCATCTCAGTAAGTAGCCTGGCTTCTTAGGGTTCTTATGTTGCTGGGCCTGTAAGATATGATACTATTCTTCTTATCTTTATTCCTGCCTAAACTCAGGGATGAGAATCTGTTTGAGGGCCCCGGATGGGGAGGGGTGGGGCAGCCTTAGGGTGTGTAAGAGGAGATGAGAAGGACAGAGCGGGCTGGACAGGATGGACGGTGGTCAGTCCTGGGGGAAATAGGGCACCCACATACTGCCCCGCAGCCTCAGTCTGAGGAAGTGATGGGACATCACAGGGAGGGCCTGCCCGGTGTCACTAGGAAGGCAGAACCTGAGACCCAGGCTTCTAATGCTCTCCTCACCCAAAGCGGCCCAGCCGCACTGCCTAAGGGATCATGTGACAGGAGCGTGGCCTCTCCGTGGTAAGAGTGCGCCCCAGCATCTGTGACTTGCAACCCCCACCCCGCCCCGCGCTTCAGGGCTGCCTAAGACTCTGGGCCTTCCCCCAATCCAGAGCAGGGAGCACCCTCAGAAAGACCGGGGGTGACCGTATCAACAGGCTGGCTGAATGGGGACTCAAGAGTTGGATAGAATTAGCTTTAATTTTGGAAAATCATTTTAAAATGACATTCCTCACACCTCACTGAAATTGTGAACTGAGGCTCAGGGGCATTGCAAATGCAGAGATCAACTTGTCACTTTCCTGCCCACAGCCCTTCCACGGCACCCGCGTTGCCTAGGGATAGAGGCCCGCCTACCCACAGCAGAGGAAGCAGGGGCACGCTCTCTGCGCTTGCTCCCAGGACAGACATCACGAATCAATCATGGCATCTTTCTGGCTGAGTCTGAACACAGTCCCAGGACCCTTTACGGCACCGCCCACCAGGCAGCTGCATGGGTCTGACTTGGTACCTGAGCTGAAGTCAAGTGTTTTCTCCATTTTAGGACCTATATCCACCACTGCCACTCCCACACACATTTTACTGTTATGAAAATTATCAGTGTACTATTGGTACGTACATTTATGTTACAGGGGTTATTTTTTCCTCCAAAAACAGTATTAAGTTAATAGTGCACTTTTTAATTGAGTGCATCTTAGAGCGGAAGAAATGCAGCATTGGCCAACTCTGGCCTTCTGGAGTTCCCTCAAAAGTCATTCAGGGTCCTCCACACCTGGCCCTCTCCCCCGGCCCCAAGTTACCCCGTCAACCTGCACCAGCCCCACCGGTCCTTCCTCCCTTCCCTAACTTTCCTCCATCTCCTCCACATCTTCTTAGGAAATGGCCACTTGTCTTTTAAGTCTCAGATTAAAGATTTCCTCTGTGGAGCCCTTTCTGAACCCCTCCCTCCATGTGACCGTCCACATGACCCTCCCTGTGTCCCTGCACAGATGGGAGGGGACACAACACCAGGCCTGTCTCCCTCTTCAGGCTGGAAACAAACGCTCAGAGGTCAGGGCCCACCTCACACACTTCCCAGGCAGGAAGATGTTCTAATAGGAGCTCAGAGAGGCAGAGCAGGATAAAGCTGGCCCCAGGCAAGCCCAATGGGCAACACGCGCCTCAAAGAATCCGCCCCAGTCCAGGGTTGGGGAAAAATGGCCCATGGTATCTGAGCAGTTCAGAACTTGAGAACCAATTTATAAACCTACAACGAGGAATGGAACCACTGGGTAGAGCTAATGGGCAGAGTAGCCTGACTAGAATTTGCCTTCCTTACCACATAGCCAGGGAAGCTGCATTTATTTCCCTGGGTTGCTTGGCAACTAGATAGGCCAGTGACTGATGGGACTGGAACGTGTGGTGGCCTCAGCTGACAGCTGCTACAATGTGTTCTCAGTGGCTGAGGACCAGGTAGGCAGGCCAGGCGACCTCTCTAGGGCCTGGAGACTGGATACTCCCTCAGCATTGCCACTGGACAACTTGTGGCCTTTGGTCTCTGACTCTAGCTGGCTTCCTGACAGGAACATTGTGTCCTCAAAATAGAGGTACCTGCAGACTGACTCCTAAAGCCTTGCACACCTGCGAACCTTCGCTCTTTAGGTGACTGCAGTCTGATGTCATAATCGATCTTACCTGTTGCCGAGGACCACCCACACCTAGTGCTGAATAGGTGATTAATAACTGGTTGCTTCTAGGTTGTGTTTTTCACGGGCATATGGGTTAGCAACTCTGAAACTACTTTCTGGGTATTCTATAGCTGAACAAGTAAGTAACCTGGAGCCAGGTTTCTCATTGTTGGGGAGAGAAGTTACAAATATGGAAGGGGGGAAGGTTAGAATAAACTCTGTGGTGCTGGGGTGGAATTGGAGGTATCAGTATGAACTCAAAATTGTAATACAGAGGGCAATATAGAGATATGTACAGATGTGCTAAATGTTTTCGTCTTAGCGCTGACCACTGAGAGGACCTAGAAGCTCTGACACCCCAGTAACAGTGAGCACACCTAACACCCAGACCCTGGTTTCTGCATACCAGACTCTATCAAAGAGAACCAGCGCTGGTACAAGGAAAATACAAGATGAACCTGGAACATCTTGTGACAGAAAATACGAAAGGGCTCAGATTATGATGAGGACATGTCCCAAGAAGATGGGAGCCAGTTTGAAGAGATTCCTGAGGCCAAATCTGAAACAATTTGAGCATTAAAAAAAAAACAAAAAAAAAACAACACAGTAGTGACAGAGTATAACTGATGAAATAAAATAAGAGTCTGTGAGTCTACAATGATATAAATAAATAATAAAGAAAGAAATAGGATGGGAAAGCTTTTCTCTAGAGTTGAGTGCCAGCTAATAAACGTGGAGCGTAGAATTAAAAGATCAGCATTGCGGGCAAGGGTCATCCATGATCTAGTGGGTGACAGTCTGATGAGAAACAGCCTATTTATATATTGTATATATAATATATACTACATTTCTCATAGTATCAACCCAGAAGACACTCATTAATTACACAGAAAAAAGTTTACAGAGGGGAAAGCTGGCAGACACCATTCTGACCAATTGATTAAAGTTAAATCACCAGCAACGGAATAAAGAGGCATCCCATGCCTCCCGACATGACACACTGAGACAGGCATGTCCCTTCAGGGTATGCCTGCCAAATATGCACGACCTGACTCTGATCAGGAGAACACATCAGAGTCACCCAAATGTAGATTCATGTTCCACAAAAGAAGTGGCCAGGTCTCTTCATAAATGTTAAGGTCATGAAAGACAAAGAGAGACTGAGGATTTGTTTGGATTAAAGGAGATCAAAGAGACATAACAACCAAATGCTCTATGTGGCTAGATTGGATACTGGACCAGAAAACAATTGGTTTCTTTTGCTACAAAAGTCATTGATGGGATAATTGGAAAAATGAAATAAGCTCTGCAGATTAGCTATTAATAGTATTATACCAATTTTAATTTCCTGCTTTTGATCACTGTATTGTGGTTACACAAGAGGATTCCTTAGTTTTTAGGAAATAAACACTGAAGTGTTGAATAGGAAATGCATATCATATTTGAAATTTTCACAGTTCATATATGTATAGATACAGAGAAAGAGAATGAGATTGAATGATAATATTAATTGGTAAAATGTTAATATTGGGAGAAACTAGGTAAAATGTATATGGAAATTCTTTGTACTATTCTTGCAACTTTTCTATTAGTTTGAAATTATTTCAAAACAAAAGTCTAAAAATAAACGTTTGCTTGATAAACACATGAGAAATTACCTCACACCGTCAGGGAATTGGTCAGCATTCAGTGTGTGGTGGTCATTATCAGAGAAGAAGGATCCTGTGGGGGCCATGAGTTGCCCCTTAACTACAGGGATCACAGTGTTCTAGGCCACGCCTTTTCGAACATTCGTATGCACGTGAATCTCTTGGAAAGCTGGTTCAATGCAGGTGCAGGTCTGGATGAGGATGAGATGCTGTGCTTCTAACCAGCTCCCAGCTGATGCTCGTGCTGCCTTTCTGCTGGTCCACGGACCACCCTCTGGGTCGCCACGGGGCGGATGCAGTTGGGGTTTAGACCAGGGCTTCTTGAGCCTAGCTGCTCATTAGGGCCACCCGAGGAACCAGCTTTAATGGCTCTTCCCAGGCGATTCCAATATACAGCCAGATTAGACCTTTACCGTGCTGGCTGCCTCTGTCTCCTCCTTTCTATCAGCTCAAACTCAGACCCTGGGCCTGACTACTGCCCTGGCTTTCAAGCTGGATTCTTTGCTGCTGCGGTACTCCAACCTACACCTGCAAGCTAGATAAACCTTTCTGGTTCTCTACCATGCAAATCAAGCTCAAACTCCTGGCCCAGGCATCAGGCCCCCTGCAATGTGACCACCCCACTCCCCGGCTGCTCTCCAGGGCTCCCCCTTGATACTCTGCTCCTAGGGGAGTAGCGGTCACCGTCCTGCAGCCCAGGTTCCACCTTCGCACGTTTGCACTAGTAACCAGCTCACACACACGGCATCTGTCTTAAGTTTCACTCGGGGTGAGACTTAAGGTGCCCCAGGTAAGAACCACCACTTAGTTCCTTCCTCTATGGGGGCCTCTTCCTGTTTCTCAAGGCTCGGCCTGGGCATTCACTTTCCTCCAGGAGAGAGCCTGGCAGCTTAGACAGACTCTTCTCCCTTGGGACACGGGAGGAAAGGTCGGGACACAGGTCACCCATTCTTGTTCACTGGCCTGCCATGCGTGGGGAAGGGCAAAGAGAAGACAGCCTGGGTGCTGCTCTGGAAGTCTGGCCTGGCACCCAGTTCCTCGTGCCTGTGCCCCATCTGCTTCCCCACCCACTTTGCATCCTCCGTATCTCAGCCCAGCATGTGGTTAGGAGCTGAAGGACCTAAAGGAAATAGGTCACAGGGAGGTGCCACATGGGTTGTCCCCTGAGGGGAGGGTTTGGCCTAGGAGAGAAGCAGCTTCTGTCAGAAGTTGAAAACCAAATTTGAGAAGGGGGAACATAGGATGAGGGAGACAGGAGGTCACCTCCTTCCCCAGTTCTCCTACCTCCTTCTCTGGTTCTAGGTCCGCTCTGAGGCCATTCACTGGGCCCACCCCCTCTCCAGGCCTCCCTTTCCTGGGAAAAGACTTCCTCCAGACTCGGCCCCACCCATCGCCCCACGTTCCCTGAGGCTGACGAGCTAATTCCTGTGAGGATGTTTGGCTGCCCAGGGCCCGGCTACAGTGGCTGAGCAGGTGCCTTAGTTTCCAGAAGAATGGCAGCTGGAATTCGAGGGAGGAGTAGCGGCTCTCAGCTCAGATCAAGAAGTCCATCCTCGGCTCTCCGGGCAGGCTGCCTGTCGCTCCCTCTAGGATGTCCAGGCGGAAACCTCCAGGAGAGGCACACTGAACCTTTGTGAGAGGAAGGTGGCCCCCCACCTCCCACTGAAAGCCCTCAAAGCTCTGCACCCTCAGTCTCCCTTTTGGCTGGAGGTTTTTAGATCCCTGTCCTGCTCAGTTCCAGAGAGAGGCAGGCATTTGAAAGAAGATTATGAAGTAGACCCTGAAAGAGAGGGACACCATTCCCATATCTGGGAATGCCCCCCACCTCATCCCACCTCTCCAATTTCAGGCTCATTCCAAGTTCTTCCAGGAAGAAGCTGTCCTCCCAGCACCAGAGCGCCCCTGCTGTCACCGCATCCTCTCTCCTCCAGAACTCTCTCGGGCGGGCCCACGCAGGTCAACACTTGTCCCCTGACCTTGTGTTCTGCCTCTGAGCCCTGGTTCCCAGGTGGCTGTCAGAACCTACTTGCCAGGCAGGTACTTTCTCATCTGTTTACAAGAACCATAATTTTCCAATCCCCAATCAAGACACCTCACAAATAACTTCAGGGTCACTTTTGAGTATAAGGGGGCAGTTTAGATGCTATAATATTACAGTTTGAAATGACTAGAGGAATTATGACTTGACTAGAAATGATGGCAGGAATTATGGAGGAAATAAGTCAAAATATTTGAAATCGAGAGTCATAAAACCAAGACACATGCTCACTGTCTATATATTCTCCTATATCCAGGGCAGGCACTCAATAAATACTGGAATCTTCCTTCTCTTTGACATTTACACCCTGTTTTCCTCACCCTCTCACATCCATCCCATTCACCCCCCAATCAACACATTACGTGATTTTCCATGAGTCAATCTTTATTGGCTTTGGAAGTAATGAATTATTGGCACAAGGCTCTGTGAGTTTCAAAGCAAATGACAGAAGGAAATATACATTGTGCAGGTGGGAAGACTCAACAGGGAGGAATTCCTAAGCAGCTGTGACCCTCACCAGTAAAACCTGGAGGACCCTGCAGCCAGCAGCCAGCCCAGCCAGTTCAGGCTGCACAGCCCGAAGGTGATTTGCCATGTCTCAGGGGGTCTGAGACATTCCCCAGTCCTCTCTCAAAGACAATCATCTCTCGTCTTCGTGGACCCTTCTTCCAGCCTTTGAGTCTTTGCCACCAATAGCAGCCTGTGAGCATGAGGACCCTCCCTCCCTCGGGGACAGCCGGCTTGCTCTCCTGGACCTGTGCCTTTTAAACGAAGCCTCCCCCACCAGGGGCAGACTAAGGCCTCTGCAGAGGGAGGAGGAGGAGTGGGGGAGGGAAAGAGTTGGCCTGGGTTGGCCAAGCCCTGTGACCCGCTAGGACTGACCTGCACTTCCCCTCCACTGTGGTGGGTCTTCCACCAGTGTTTAGGGGCAAGGAAATGGGGGCTTTTTAACAGGAGAGCTGCTGCCGCCCCTCCTCTGAGGGTTCCTCCTCTATGAGCTCCAGGTCAAACTCATCTTCCAGGGACCCTCCGACAGGCAGAAGGCGGAATTTCTTCCCTTTCAGGGTGCATGTGCGGTGCTCAAAGTCCAGGACAGCGTTGTGGTCCTGGAGCACATCGGTGCCGATGATGGCTTCCTCAGCACTGGCGTTGGCCACTAGGAACTGTGCCTTGAGCTTCATTTTGCCCAGCGACACTGCAGTATCCCAGACGCCCAAGATCTTCATTTCTGCCCCATTGGCCACTTTGACCACATTCTCAAAGGGCCGAAGGGTGTCCAAGTCACCATCAGTGACCTCCTCCCACAGGCTTGGGTGGACTACGGACACCTGGGCCCCAGAGTCCACCAGGAACCTCACAGGCACTTTGCCGATTTTTCCCTTGAGGTAGTAGCCCTTACCCATGCTGTTGGCAAAGAGGATCTCCTTGGGCAGGTGGCTGCGGGCAGCTCCGGGCCCCCCGAAGGTCTTCAGCAGGACCTCTTTCACCGCAGTATAGTTCCCCCGGTCCTCGGGACTGAGTCCATCGTAGGCCTTCAGGGCATCTCCCCTGAGGGACTCTTTCAGGAACCTTAGCCGGGTGGCTTGGTCCCAATGGTTGAGGTCGTTGATGACTTCAAACCGGTGCAGCCAGAGGTGGGGGGCTACATTGGCTCCATCAAAAGGCTCCGGGATGAAGGCACGCTCCCGGCGGCCCCCCTGGCTCCTGGCTCCGCTCCCGGCCATCCCTGTGCTTTCCTCTGGAACCACGGCAGCAGCCCACGCCAAGTAGAGAAGACCACAAAGCAGCGCTGGCGCAATCACGCTGGAGAACAAGGCCTCTCTAAACAGAGTGTCACTTAGGTGCCGGCCTGGGGCAAGCAGAAAGGACCAGGCGAGGGTTGTCTGACGGACTGCCGGGCGCAGAGGCAGCTGCTGTGGCCTGCTCACTCTGCAGAGCCTTTTTGATGCCTAGCCTGGGCCCCCAGGGCTCCCCATTCTTTGTTCTGGAAGCTCCGCCCCTGCTTGTCCTGCCCTCTTGCCAGCATCCTGCCCAACGAGCAGGATCAGTGCCTCACCCTTCTGCATCCATCCATGAGACTGGCACAGGCCAGCCCATGTGGCAAGAAAGACCAGCCTCAGTGAGAGGGGGGCTATGAACGTACCCTCCCAGGCTGTGCCCCAGAATAACACATGAGGACACAGAGGACATCCAGGTGTTTGTCATCGGCCGGAGAAGGAAGGGGGAGGCAACGAGCAGAGGCCCATCAGTCTCTAGACTGGGGAAGCCCTTTGCTCTCAGCCCCAAGTGACCACTTTAAGTGTTTAAAGAAAAGGAGCTTGCATTTATTGCACTCCTACTATGTGTGAGCCATGGGGTAGGTGCTTCTCAAACCTTCTGAACCAAGTGTGGAATCCTATAAGATTCCCCAGAAAGGGGCATGGAGAAGGGCCCCAGAATCAAGATATACAGAAATAGTTATTAAATGACGGGACACACAGAAAGCATTTTCCATGAACTCAACTGCTACAGTAGCTTTCCCTCACTGATCAGCACCCAATTCAGAGTCAGCCCTTTCCCAGGCTAGCTCCAGCCCTTGTGCCCTCATTAAGTCCCCGGGGTGGGCAGGTGCAGATCTGGGGCTCTGGGCGTGAGTGCCAGAAGCCAGAAGCCGGGATCCAGCTCCACCCTGGGCACCTCACATGTTGTCTCCTCCCGATGACCCTTCTCACCTTCCAGGAACCTCCCAAGAGCCCCTTCTCCAGGACTGCAGCCACCCCCCTACACACTCATATACCCCTGATCATTTATAAAAAGAGCAGACAGGAAATTTCATCCCATTTGGTCTGAGAGGGGGAAATGTCTGCCGTGTTGGTGAAGCCAGAGGTTGAGATTCTGGAAGGCTTTGGCTGGAGGAGGTTGGCTGTGTGACCTCCTGCTGGGGGTGCCAGGCCACCCTAGGATACCCCATGGATGCTCAGAAGGTGGACCTGTGAGTCCTAGGGCTAGAGCTTGACTTGGGCCTGTGCAGGTAGATTGGAGCTGTTGGGGGGACCACTCTTATGACCCCATTCAAATGACACCCTCTCCGTGGAACTTTCTCCCCTGCCCCTCGCATGTGTGCCCGCTCCCAGCTGAGTGTGTGTTGCACTGTGCTGTGTGGTTTGTTCTCCAGTCGGTCTTCTGTGGTGAACCAGGCTCTGAGGCTCACACATATCAGGCATGTGTGACTACCTCCAGCCCCCACAGAAACTTACTCAGGGCTCAACAGGTGCTCTCTCCAAACAGGAGAGGAACAAGAACCAGTGGCGTAACTGTGACTCTGGGCTGTTTTTCCTGGCCCATTGCCTGTTCCTCACTGGTGCCCTGTACCGCTCATCACCTAGTACCTGACTGAATCCCTGGGAACCCTGACCCCAATCCTGCCTCTGGACGGTCCCAAGGTTCCCCCCAGGCCAAAAGACCCTCGGTCCCTGCTACTGTCTCAACCCCTTCCACCTGACACAGTGAGCCAGCAGAGAGGCAGCTGGGTCAACACCTCTCATCACAGCTGCCAGGCTAAGGTGGGGCCGCCGTGCCATTCCGGGAGCCCAGAAGAGGGGAAAATGAAGTCACTGGGAAGGTGTCAAGGGTAGGTGCGTCTCTGAGATCACATAGTGAAAACAACCTGCACCCAGAGAAATGTCCCCAGCATCCGCAAGACCAGGAAACCCCTTCTGCAGGTGGACTTCTGTGGACAGATTCCCAGCTCCTGGGATGGGTGTTGTTCTGTGGCCCAGGGACCTGACCTAGTGACCTCCTGGCTCCCTGATATCTGTCACCTCCTCGCACACCTGGTCCCCTGGAAGTGAGAATGAGTGAGGAGGCCGGTATAGGACCAAGGGAAAGAAGAGGCAAGGTGGCTTTTCAGCTGGCAAATTAGGGCTGCTAGATGCCCCAAACTGTGGTTCTTCACACCATTGAGGTAGACACCAAAGTCAGATCTCCCCATCGCGCCGGACTAGAAGCAGGCGGACACTGGAACTTGGGTCCTGGCACTTCGCTTGATTGGATTTGGTGTTCGCTTTGTCAAAGTCATTTTATATCCCTAACTCAGTGAGTGTCGTGACCAGCCCACCCCACTCTAGGATTTGAAACACAAGGAGCTTGGACAGCTGGACGGTTCCTTCAGGCCCCTAGCTGTCCAATGCATAAGGAAGGGAATTTTGTAAATAAAATCAGGGAAGTGTGGGTGCTGCGCTCAGGGAGGTGTATAGCCAGGGTCTGGGGGCTTGGGCTGTTGATGGTCTCTGATGGGGACAGTGACCTAAAGAGCAGTGAGCAAGAGCTGATTGTTGCATATTCAAGAATTTTGTGAGCCAGTTAGTAAACCACCCGGTAGCTTTGCGGGAATTGGCAAATTCAAATCAGGATATCCCCCACTCTGGAAATCCAATTTATCATCCCACCCCTGCATGGGGAACTTGTTTCCCTCTCCCCCTCCCTGTCCCTCTGTCTGTCTGTCTGTCTGTCTGTCTCTCTTTCTCTCTGGCAGACAAAGCCCCATGGCCAGTGGCTAACAAATTTATAGCAATCTTCACTCCTGCCTGCCTACTTGTCCCAAATCCCCGCTCTGGCCTAGGTTGCCATCCACTCCCCACAACATTTACACGTCTGGGTCCCTGGGTTTGAAGCAGGTGGCCCTCCTCAGGGGGTCCTCCAGGTGGCTGTTCACGCAGTCTCCTCTGGAATCCCTAAGACAGAAGCACGCAGGAGTCTGGTGGTTACTGGGAGAGCTGGAATGGGTTGCATTTAGCAACTAGTCTCTGGCTAGGATCAGGAACATGGTGAGGGAAGTTCTCCAGTTCCCGTAACCCTTGGGAGATAGCCACACGCGGAACAGCCCAAAACCGCTCTGGGACCTAGAAATTGCTATGCTATTGGTTCACTGATGAGCTAAAGCAGCTGGGGCAGACCAGGTGTCTCCTCCCAGAACCTTGGAAATTGTGGCTAATTATTGACAAGTATAGGTATTGGGGTGGGAACACCCTCATTATTACCCATTATCATCTCCTGAGTGGGTTGTGAAGCAAGCACATGGCACTTGACCCAAGAGGAGGCAAATCAGGACAGTAAACAGGAAGGAGTGAGGGAGGCTCCACCCTTCACACCCCCTCATTGAGATTTCGGGGCTGTGAACTCTGCCAGCCCAATGTGGCCGCAGCCTCCCAGCTCCTCTTTGCCATTTCTACGCCCCAGGACAAGGCCCATAGGGCCCCTGAGAATCAAAGCACCTGGTGGGCAGTGAGGACACAACTGGAAACCTTGGGCCTCCTATCCTGTATTATTTCTGCTGCCTGATGATTTCTGTGAGCGCAGAGGGCACCGGGCGCCAGAGAGGAGCCTGAGCCTTTAAGTCCTAGGGGTAGAGGGCAAGGTCCCATGATACGGGGCATGCTGGGAGGGAACCTGAGCATTCTCAGGAGATTGTTTTGAGCCAAGAGCCCAGAAACACCTTATGGATTTGGGTGCCTGCATGCGGGAGGGTCAGGAAAGGTGCAGACAAGCCCCAGAATGCAGAGGTCAGCTGCTGCAGCTCCTCTCCAGGCTCGTAGCTCCCCACTATAGTCACACTACAGTTCACAGGTCAAGGTCACCCTGTGAGCTGTATGGGGAGAGAGCAAAGAGGGATTCACGGACCTTTTAAGACAGCAAAGAGAAAAGAGTTGAGGGGATACAGGAGGTGCACTTTCTTTAACCAGGTTTGGCTTCATGGACATTTGACCTTGAAGTCACATGGGGCACTCACTCAGAAAGGCCCAAGCTTGGTTTCATGCTCTGCTATTGCTGTCTTGAAATTCCCAGTAATTCTGAATAAGGAGCCCCACACTGTCATTTTGCACCAAGCCCTGTAAATTATGCAGCTGGGTTTGTCTCCAACCAACTTGATGGGGACATCCCTTCACACATACATACATGCACAACACAAACATATACACACTGACACACACATTGCCACACACCACACATATATACTGTCTACAAAAACATACTTCCCACACACTATACACACACCATACATACACAGTCACACTGCAGTTCACAGCTCCAAACAGCTAAGAAATTGTGTAATTTGCATTCAGAATTGAGCTTCCACATTTCATTTTATATATTTATTTGCACACACATTTACATTGAGTATTAAAGTCTTATTTACCGGAGACACCTGTTATTTATTAGCCTCTGGGCACACTTGCTGGCTCAGAAAACTAGGCAGGTCCCCATCACCATGGCTTACAAGCCAATAAAAACAGGATACAGATGTTTAACTGCCCAGTTTTGAAGCATTTAAGACCGACGTGTATGCGCAGGTCGACCACTTGAAGCAGCCCCAGTCACAGCCACGCCACTTTGAAAGTGGGTCATCCTGCCTTCTGCCGTCCCCCAACCATGTTGTGGGGCCGAGGACATGATGCCCTCCACTGTTGCCATCTCCGGGCACTCACTGCCATGAGCGAGGTCCCCCTTGCCTGCACCACTCCCGCCCCAGCCCGGCCCAAGTCCCCAGGCCCAGGGTGGGTGTGAACGGGGATGTGTAGGGTTGACGGCACAGCTCCTAGGAGCATGGGCCACAGCTGCTTCCAGCATTCTGCTTCAGCAGGTTACGGCATCAGGTCCTTAAGCTAAAAAGAGGAGTAAAGAAGTAAATTCTGCCCAGAAATCTTAGGGATGCAGGTCAGAGACCAATGAAGTCTGGGGTAGGCTCTGACCAAAGCAAGGCATGTGGGGAAACCCAAAGCAACGGCAGGTTCCTTATTTCCCGAGCACAAATCCTCGGACAGCCAGCACTGTTGTTCCCAAGCAAAAATGACCCAGAGGCCACATCAATCACAACAAAGGCACTTGGACAGGACAGTTTTGCCTTAACTGGCCCCCTTTCTTGTTCCCCGTCACAGCTCTCACTGACATAGGCCAGTCCTGCTGGCGGGCTTTTCCCCAGTTCTCTACTGTTCTAGAGCACTTCCTCCCATTTGAGTTGCTCTCTACTCTCCTTTACCACCCAGTTCAGAAATCCCACCCAGAGCTGCCCTGATCAGCCCCCCAACCAAGCTCCTCGGTCAACAGGCAGCGAGACACTTGCTATCTATCATGGTCCTGGAGGGTCCTGGAAGTATTTAGGAAACACTGATCCTGGGCCCCAGTGCCATTCCAGCCCTCTAGGCCCCGAGTCAGGGCCAGGGTCAGCCAAGAGTTGGTCAGAACAAGTTGCTGACTAACTCCCAAGCAGTCCCATATGCCAAAACCTGTTCTTTCCCTGTTTTTATCTTTCAATCAAATCTGAAGATTACTTAAGGTGTTCTGAAAGCCTCCCTACGCCTCTCCTCACAGCCCAGCCCGGCAAATCGGGTTCCTGCCTTCTTCCCAATTCCTGACACCCCCACCCTAGACCAAGCCCTCATCCCTTTCTGCTCTTGTTCCTGCCACCCTCCATCAGGGCCACAGAGGCCCAGGGGTTCTGCCTGGCCAGAGGGGCTGGTTCTAAGGTAAGAGCCTCTGTAGAGCCCTCTCCTCCTCTCCTATCTCGTGGTCCCCTCTACTTAATCGAGGTTGAAAGTGGGCCTTGTAAGATAGTCCAAACATCTCTGGAGACATTAACCCACTTCTGACAAACACTCCTGAAATTTATAAAATGTTCAGGCAATCAAAATATACAGACTGGGTATTATCTAAACACAAGTGGGCTTCTAATGACACCAAGGAACTTGGCTCAGAGCTAGACACATGGAGGACTTTTGTCCAACTTAAAATACCTCAAAGGCAGCTTTGAACTGATCCTGAAATAGTTTTAATTGCTGCTAATGACAACTTGTATTGTGAGCAATGCAAACACATAAAATGGCCTCAGTGCAGGGAACTGCTTCTTTTGAGTCCACTGCCAACATAGCTTTGCTCCTAACTTACAGAGGACAGGGGAAAAGTGGGGCACCTTCCCTTTGGCGTGTCAAAGTGGCCTCTCTCCTTTACCAACCAGGAGAAGTAGGGGGAGGCAAGAAAAGGCAGAAGGAAAAAAGAGCTACCATGCATGGAAATCTCCAGGTTCTTGGTAGTAGCAGTAATAAATATTTATTGAGCACCTACTGTGTGCCAGGCACCATGCTGGTGGGTGTAAATTAGCAGAAGGCACTTCATGAGTCTGCAGCATAGGTGGGGATGAGCAATGCCACATAAGTGGGTTGGTTCAATACCATACATATTTCTTAAGGCCAGCTCTGCCTCACATTGAATGGTGAGTCAGCCCTGAGCCCTACCCTCACAGAGAGCTCAGGTGAGTGGGGGAGACAGACTCAGACACAGAGAGATGAGTGTGGGATGTGGGCAAGACAGTGGCCCAAGGAGCATTGGGCAACTCATCCTACCAGAAGTCAGCCAATATTACCCAAGAAAAACAATAATGAAAAAAATGTTAAAGGGGGAACCCGCATTAGCACTGAAACTGGGGAAAGAGGGCATCCGAAAACCACAAACTTGGATCAGTTGTTGCTCCCTGGGCTGACTCTTTGAGGAGGGATTCAGGGTTGAAGGCCATGGGCCGAGCCACTCATGCAGACACATCAGACAGGAGGGCTCTGGAAGGATGAAAGATCCAATTAAAAAACTGGGAGGAAATACACCAAACCAATGACAGTATTGATTTTTGGATGGTAGAATCGTGAATGCTCTCAATTTTCTTCTATAAACATTCTGAGAATATATTCTTTAATAAGAAAAACATTATGTAAAAATAAAGAAACTTGTTCTTTCAATTTTCTGTAAGCTTAGTTATTTCCAAATAAAAAAGTTTTAAACTGGGGGTATATCAGAAATCTCTGTATCTTCTGCTCAATTTTGCTCTGAACCTAAAAACTGATTTAAAAAATAAAATCTGTTAAAAAAATTTTTGAAGTCTTTAAAAAGGTACTCCAGGAGGGGGCATTAAATAACATTCGCAATAGTAATAATAGTTGAAGCTAAATGATAGGTATAAGAGAAATGTCCATTTGCATTTCCCACAACTTTAGGGTGTGTTTGAAAATTTTCCACACAAAAAAAAGTAAAATAATAAGTAAACAAAAACTTAGTGCTGAGATCCTCACTGGCCTGGCCTGTCCAGTTGTGGGCCTGATGCCCGAGCAGTCTGCATGTCACCACTCTAGGGCACCAGAGCTGCTTGTCATCCAGGCCAGGCCACCTCGGCCATGTCTCCAAATCCCTTGCCCCATCACAGAGACTCTTGGCGAATTCACCTGCAGTACCAGCCTGCACATGGGATCCCAGGCTCCAGGAGGGCACACAACCCTGCTCTCCCTCAGCCCCTGCCTTCCCACCAACAACCATGGCAGCATACCCCCTCCTGCCTGGGCTCCCACCCAGCTTCTCATTGCAGGCCTCCCTCCCTGTCCTGTATTCTCTTTTTCTTCATGGGTTCCCCTCTCTCATCTGAGTCAGCATGCACCAGTCCCTTACAGCTTGAAAACTAAATCTTTTGCATGGTCCAGCATCCCGTTGGTCAGTTTTCTAGAAGGGCTGCTCTACATTCACAGGGCCACAGCATGCAGATACCCCACTGAGGCGCACGTAGGGGCTGAAGTCCATTGGCCTTTCACCAAGCCCGAGTGCTGGGATGAGGGTATGATATACCTGGAGGAAGGGGCGTCCCTTTCTAACACACGCAAAGACGCCATGTGGTTTAGATGAAGCTCTGCTTCCTCTCTGCCTCGTGTGTCTTCTCCAATCACTCCCAAAGTCCCTGGCGCCTGCCACACCAGCCTCCACTGCATCCTCGCAAAGGGCATCTGGGGCCTCCCAAAGGCCACATCCCATGGTCCTTTCAAAAATTTGATTTTCTGAAGCATTTGCCTCACTGCTTTTCTGCCTAGGTTTTTTCTGCCCCCTGGGCTCCTGTGACCCAAGGATCTTATGAAGGCATTAAGAATTATAAATTGATAGAATTATCAATTGATAATTGATAGAATTATAAATTGATAGTAAAGTACAGCACAGGGAATATAGTCAATAATATTGTAGTAACTCTATGATGTCAGGTAGGTCCTGGAAATATTGGGGGGATCACTTTGTAAAGTGTATGACTGTCTAACCACTATGCTGTACACCTGAAACTATTAAATAATACAAAATAATATTGAATGTAAACTGTAATTTAAAAAATAAATTTTTAAAAAAAAACGAAAAGAACACCCTGGCTGTTGTGCTTCAGTAGATTGAGTGCCAGCCGCGTAGCAAGGGGTCACTGGTTTGATATCCTGTCAGGACACATGCCTGGGTTGCGGGTCAGGTCCCCAGTGTGGGGCGTGCAAGGGGCAACCACACATTGATGTTTCTCTCCCTCTCTCTCCTTCCCTTCCCCTCTCTAAAAATAAATAAATAAAATCTTAAAAACAAAACAAAACAAAACAGAAAGACCACTCCCCTCAGCCTTTCATGGGCTTCCCTTGACAGTGCTGTCTCTCATTCTATCCTCTCCTTGGCCTAACCTCACTCCTCTGCTCCAACTGTGCGTTGCCACATCCACCTACAAGTGCCACTTTCAACATTGAAAGCATTGTCTTCACCCCAGACCCACTCTGCCTCCCATGTTCTTCATCTGGGCCAAAGGTACCACCATCCAGCCAGTTCCCCAGTGAACACCACTGGAGTCACCCTGACCTCCTTCCTCTCACTGCCCCACCCAATGAGTGATGGGTGGCCACAGTTCTGTTGGCTCCTCCTACCGAGTCTCTTTCCCTCCCGCCCTGCCTCTGCATCCTCACTGTCCTAGTTCAGGTCCAACTATTGCAACCTCATCCTGCAGCTCTCCCTGCCTCCTGCCCCTCCCCGTTAATCCACTCTCCTCATGTGGCCAGACTCCTGAGATGTAAGTCTATTCATACCATTCTTCTGGTCAACATTTCTCCATGACTCCTCATCCCAAAATAAAATCCTTACTTTCGAGATGGCACTTGAGGCCTCCTCCCTAGTTCATGCTCCATCTACACTAAATGACTCATATTTCCCCAAACATGATGGGCTTTCTTTTGCCTTTTCACAAGCCATTCACTTGGCCAGGTAAGCCTTCCCCACACCCCTGTTCTTATGG
Source organism: Mormoops blainvillei (assembly GCA_004026545.1). Classification (NCBI taxonomy): domain Eukaryota; kingdom Metazoa; phylum Chordata; class Mammalia; order Chiroptera; family Mormoopidae; genus Mormoops; species Mormoops blainvillei. The sequence goes on along the minus strand of PVJD01000392.1, from coordinate 279,261 downwards.
CAAAACCTAATTTCTCCCTCAGATGTTAGTTAAGGTGTCACCACTTCCAGGAAGTTTCCCTTGATTTCTCCTCTAAGCTGCCATCACAGGGACTACAATCCTCAGGCCACCTGCAAGCTCCCAGAGGCTAGGTCCAGGCCCATTCTGAGTTGGAGCCCAGCACAATCTAGGGATGAAAGTTGTACTCTTTCTGCCTCCTAGCTCATGTCATTCCCTCTGCTCATCCATAACCTGACGTCCTCCAAGCCCAGCTCATTTCACGCTTTTCCTGGGAAGCGCTGCCTGCTTTTCCTCAGCAATCACTCTCTCCTGTATGGCTCTGAACGGCAAGCTTGGCAGTGCTGTGTTTATCCAGTAGACTAATGGCAATTAATTTTTTTTTTTACTGTGACCACAGTAAGATATTTCTCATCATATTCCAGTACACATATGCATTATAATATACTAGATATATCTATCTATCTATAAATATATAAAAGTATATTTTAATATATAGCATAATATATTTATATATTATATATTATATATTAGTATATTATATAATCAAATCATACATTTAATGTTAATTACATATTATATATTTAATATATAAGTATATATTTATATATGGCTGAAACAAAATGTATTTACTACATGCAATATGTCTGATATTTTCTATTTCACTCCACTTCTTTCTTTATTTAATGCTGGTAATGATGCACTAAATTACACTCCCAGCCCACAAACTGGTCCCCACCCACCACCTGAAGCCTCCACTGTAGCCCGTGGGGATCTCTCAGGGCTGCTTCCAGCAGAGGAGCAATGTGATAGGAGGGTGGGTTTCACAGTACTTGTCAAATATTCTAAGGGAAAACACCAATTTTGTAAATTTCCCATCTGTCATATATTTTACTTTTTAAAAATACAATAAGAATGAATTATTAGAAAATAAAATAACAACAATATATTTTAAATTCAAGCCCTGATTCGTACATTAGCTTCAGTAGACACTGTGGAGTGGTAGCAGAATGTGCTGGGAGGTAGACACCAGACAGGGGACAGAAGTGTGAGGTGGCTTTGTCAGCCCTTTGGATGCCCTCAAGTCCTGGACATGTAGCCGCACCTGCTCTTCCAATCTCTGTCCTGGAGCAATTCCAATGTCCACATTCTGAGGGGCTTCGCTGAGGACAAAGGGGCTGCTGTGCAGGCTCCTGCCTTGTCAACAGAGCCGGGCAGTCTGAGTTCGCATCCTGACTCAGCCACTAACTGGCTGTGGGCTGTGGATAAAGGACTTAACCTCTCCAAGCCTGGGTTTCCTCCGAGGATTGTCTGAGGAGATTACTAAAGCAAATCCATACCTCAGGGCTTGGCTCAGGGCCAGAACCTCCTTGACAACCTACCTTCTAGCTTTCATGGTTATGGTGCTATTGTCATCTCTTGTCTCTCAGTTGGCCTTGTCCTCAGGGGTCCCTTCTCTTTGCCCGTCATCCACCTCGGCAACTCGCTGCTTCTGCCTCTCACTCTCAGAAGATGGCTGGCATCCTCCATAGCAAAGAAAATAGTACATATATGAGTGTGTTATAAATTTTATTGACATAAAGGATGTTTAGCAATTTAAAAATAATAATAAAATATACAGTACTCTTTATTGTAAATTGCATAGAGCACACTGAGTCTCACAAATGCTTTCATTGATTTTTAGTGACTTGTTGAATCCATAACCAGCCTATAATTGTAACTGACAAATGGGTATAATTCCTTCGTGAATGCTGGTTGAAATTTTTGTTTGTGCCAACTAGTGAGAAAAAGTGACACAATGAAGATACATGTTGGAACTTCACTCATTTGTCAATGATGTGAGCAACTTCTTCACTGAATGAGATCATAGTGTTTGGACACTGGAAGAACTTTTGTTCATTTTTCTGTGCCATTCACAATGTGATGGCTAAAGGCACAACATACATTTAAGTTTAATGTGCATTATTAACATTTTCTCTGTAATTTTCTTAAATCTAGGTCAACAAACAATAAATTAAGCCCTGATTTGTGGGGTTTGCCAACTTCCATGGTGTAAATATTTCCACCACAGTCAATTTCAAGCTATTAATATGATGTCGCTGAATCAAGAGTTGGGAAGAAAAGCACAGTAACACATTATATAGTATTTCCACAGACACAGATGAAACTGATCTTAAAAGCATAAATAATAAAATATTGTAAAATTCTTAGTAAGTGAGGAGTTTTGAGGATTTATCTTTGTTTTTAATATAATTTATCTAATTATAATTTTATATAATTTAATTTTAAAATAATAGCTATGTTTAACTACTACATCATAAAACTCTTAAAATTTTAACAATCAGCTCTCAGGAGCCGGTATGATCTAAGCACACATGGATCTGACCCCCCGCCCCCAGCTCTGCTTTGAATGGGGTCCTCAAAAAGCTCTCCAAACCTGATGCCCCCTTCCAAAGGACATTTTTCAGGTCTTATATGCAAAACTGAACTCATTTTCTTGTTCTCAAACCTGCTCCTCTCCAAGCTGCCATCTTGGTGAATGAAGGACTTCCCTATCCACCCAGTAACTCAAGCCACATCACACAGCACCGCCATCCTGCCACCTTCACACCTCCTTTAGCACCAAGTCACTTCCTTTCAACTCTGCCCCTGCTCTCTGTCCCCTGGCCTGCTCAGGATCACACCCCCATCACCTCCTCCTCAGGCCCCCCATAGCCAGGCACTGGCATCTAAAGCACTCATTGTGTCCTACCCAGTTGTATGCTGGGCCAAGCCAGGCTTCCCAGAGCCCAGCAGTCACTGACCCTTCTCCAGAGTCATCTAGGGCATGTCCACCTCTGCTCCAGCTGCAGAACTAGCCACAGTTTCCTTAACACATCCCACTCTCCCACAGACCTCCATCCCTTGTGCATGCCTGTCCCTGGAATGCCCTTCTCCATTCAAATTCCTGTTTCACAAACTCTTAGTCCTTCTTTTCGACTCACCTCAAGTGTTAGCACCCTGTGAGCATCCAAGCCCCCAGCAGAATTCATTCATTGGCTCATTCATGCATTACTTCATTACTAATAATTGTTTAGTGCTAACTGTGTGCCGGGGTCTGTGCTAGATGCTGGGGATGCAGAAACGAGCCCGGCTCTCAGACAGCCTCAATCTAATGGGGAACACAGTGAGGGCAATCAGCCCCTGGTAGACAGAGCTCTAAAGAGGGATCTGGAGAAGAGCAGAAGGGGGACACGCTTACTTAGGCACCTGGGGCTTGCAGCCCTTGATCTGATCTTTAATGGGTGGGGATAAGTTAGCCAGGTGAGGGATGGGGAAAGTGCTCCAGGCAGAGAGGAGCAGGTACGAAGGCCCCGAGGCATGAGAGTGCCGTGTTGGGAGCTATGGCTGATTCAGTTTGACTAGTCCCCGAGGGTCAAGAGGAAGGCAAGACCAGATCCACAGGGTTTTAACTGGCACATGGGAAAAGCCAACATGGTGATGCTGGCGGTGGGGAAGGCAATGGGAGCAACAGAAGTCTTCCTGCTCCAGAATCACAGGCCTTTCAGGTAGCTCGATTTGAGAAACGTAATGGAGAGATACAGGATGAGAAGTAGCAGTCTGGGTTGAGAGATGGGGCTGGGCAGTGCAGTTAAGAAATGCTATGGGCTGCCTTCATAGGCGCTGCCGAGGAAAGGAACGCCCAGTTCCAAAGCGACTGTAGGTGTGGAATCAGTAGTATCTGGTGACCACCTGGAAGGGAGCACTGACGGGACAGCCCCAGATTCTGGCCTGAGTGACTTGGAGGATGATGGTGGCAGTCTCTGGAGAGGAAACCCCGAGGTATGGCTTTGTGGGTGACCATGAGTTCATCCAGGGACATGCTGGTTTTGAGGTACCCATGGAAAAGTCCTCTCGCCCACTGGAATCCGGACTTCAGGAAAAATTCCTGCTTGAAAGATGGACTTGGAAGTCCTCAGTGAGTCAGTATTTGGGAATCATCTTCCTCGTGGAGGGCAGGAGTTGACTGAGAGGAGTAGGGGGCGTCCCACAGAAGCCCTGTGGGTCACCGGCATATAAGGGGCCAGCCATGGATGAGGAAACAGAAACAGTGAGACAGGAAGGAGGCAGAGAGCAGACCGAGGTCCCAGAAGACAGAGAGGATAGTAGTTCAGGGAGGATAGGGTGCTTAGCACAGAACAGTATAGTAAAGATTGAGAAGTCTTTCTCGGAGGATTTTAGAAATTTGGGGTTCACTGGTGGTCCTGGTGACACTGGCAGCAAGGAAACGTGCAAGGCAGTGAAGGGAAGGAGGAGGATGGGAGGTGGGATGGTGGCTACTAGGGGCATGGGGTGCTGGTGGAGAGTAAAGGAGTCAACCCACAACCCAGCTGAATATTAGCCTTGGGCTGGGGAAAGAACTGCCTTTACAAAGATGTGCCAGGATGCAAGGGGGGAACCCAGGCAGGAAATATTCAGGCTGACAAGCCAGGAAGGCGGGTATCAGTGAAGATTCTCTGGGAGGCAGATGCCAAATGGATTTTGAAGTACAAGAGATTTAGTGGGGTGGTGATACCTGTGAAAGAGAGGGAGAGGGAGCTGGAGTAGGCAGAGAAGGCTTTCAGGCAGAGAGCAGACAGGAGGATGGACAGGCAGAGGCCTCAGCCTTGGGGCAGAAGTGGCCGAGCCCTCACATCCCTGCCATGCTCACGGCCAGCTGCAGCTGGGGGATGCCAGCTGACCATGCTCCCCACAACCTCTCAGCTTCCCTCTGGCAGAGAGGACTGAGCAGCATCTCTCCATGGCTGCCACAGCAGGGTGCTCCCCATCTGGTAACCTGATTCCTCAGAGAAGTGGGATTTGGGTTGTTTGCCCAAAGTGTGGTGGAGAGGTTATGCGGTAGATGACCGAAGAGGCCTGGAAGAATTCAAGGGAAAGGGGAAAGGCTGATGCCGGCTGGCTGAGGTTTGGTTGTGCTCGGAGGCCTAGTTTGTAGCAGCTCCAATTCCCCCCACAGGGGGGATGAGGGTGGCAGGAGGTTGATCTGACCCAAAGCCGGGATGTCCTAGCCTGGTCAGGGACGGTGGAAGGACAGAGGAGAGAGGGATTGGCGGGTTTGGGGAAGACATGTCTGATGTGAGGGAAAGGGGCTTTCAGGGGAGGGAGGTGAGGACAGGTTGCAGGGGAGGGTGCTAGGGAACCTCCAGGTGGAGAGCAGGGGTGGTAGAAGTTGTGGATGAGAACTCTGTAAAAGAAAAGGCTGATTTCAGAAAGTGGGGATTCTGGAATTGATTTAGAGCCAAGAGAGAACCATTCTGGGGAATGATAACATCAGGTGGCTGAGGAGGGTATGGAGCCATGAGCCCAGGCTGTCCCAGGATATGGGGTCATGAACTGATGGCAGGTTTACATTCCTGTCACATCTCCTGTCAGCCAGCTACCCTGCACCCCTGTGTCTGACAGCCCCCAGAGCTCCTGGGCACAAACCTGGTCCTCAAGCACAGAGCAGGCTCTGGTCATGTGCCTGGCAGCTCCCCTATCCTTTAACGAATTGGTAAATCTGGAAAGCATCCAAAGTTACTTGAGGAAAACACTGTTTGTAGCAGATACATTTGAGTTTGCCAAGGGACTTTGCTACCAGATTAGAGACAGGACAAGACCATGGTTTTCTCCCTGTGATTTCACATTTTAATTGGTCAAATGTGGGCCTTGCTAAGCAATAAAGGGGAAAGGAGTGGAAAGCAAAGGAGACATGAGCCAGAATGCTCCTCATTGTGCCAGGCACAAAGTAGGTGCCCCAAAAAGTATTTATTGAATGCCATGTCAGATGAACATAAAGGAATGACCGAGACTACCTATTTGATGTCCCCCTACCCTTTTCCCATCATCAATGAATGTGCTTTTGGGCTGAGCCAGGGTCCCTTTTTAGACACCTTTGGGGCCACAATCATATGGTGGAGTTTTGCACACCTCAGGGGACAAGGGGAAATACCTGTCCTTACTCAAAAGTTACGGAAATTGCTAAATGGGCCAAAAGAAGAACCAGTATGCTTGCTGCTCTCTTCTCTCCCCCACACTCTGGCTGTTGCTTCATGGAGGGTCAAAACAGGCAAGATAAAATCTGTCCGACTCATAGCTCCAAAGGAACAGGAGTTAGAAATGTGACCCAGCTGCAGCTCTGCCCACTCGGTCCCTCTCTCCCACTCTGTGGCCTGGGGAGGCCCCGACCCAGGATGGGTGACCTCTGAGGCCTGTACCCTGCTTGGCCAAGGTCTCTGGGCTTCTGTTTTGAGACTATCCTGATCTCTTGTGAGCTCCAAATATGGTTTCATTTCTGTATAGTGGGTCCAGTTGTTTTCATCTTCTCCAATGAAAAGCTGGGTATAGGTCAGGGAGGGGTGGAAACCCATGATTCTGCAGTCCCTGCTCGCAGCTGCTGGCTTCCCAGAGGAGCTGTGGTGGCGGTTTTCCTTGGCAGCCAGGCCCAGCCCCACAGCACCCCGCTCACTCCAATCTGACCTTGGTGAGGAAGCAACGTGGCTGGGCAGCCGTCACCCAGCCATGTTCAGGAGTCAACTCCAGAGCCCTGATGTTGAGTGGAAGCTCTCTGGCAAGCCATGGGACCCCTGGAGACTCTCTCCTACTTAGGAGAGAATATAACCAAGACACGTTCCTGGCTATGAAACACATCCTTCCTGGAACCTGACACCGAGCCCTTGCCCAGGTGATTTTAGATCATTATTTGTTGAATGCTCTCCAGAATTATTTGAGCAAATGAATGAATGACATTGACAGAGAGTCAGGAACTTTCAAAACCTATACACTTTTGGGTTAAGAAAGCCCTTTACCAGCTTCTTTCATTACACCCAGGGCCCCCGCCTCACCCCAGCAATGGACAACAATGGCAGATCCCCTTCTCCCTCCAGGGTCAGAGTGTCACACACATATACATACACACACACTGAAGAAGCACACACTGGGCAAAAATGTAAGAATTCAATTTCACCTAATCATTTTTTGTTAATTATGGGATTTTCCATTGTCTCAAAAGAAAACTACAACTCCCAGGCAAGCATGTATAAGTAAACAACATAAAGACACTGGCAGTAAGCCCACTGTGGGTGGGAAATCACCAGCAAGGGGAACTCTGCTCCCTTCTGCGAGTTCTGTAATCGCTGCTGAGGTGTCACTCCAGCCCCACTGACCATACTGTAAGTTGTGTAAGATGCTGTCGAAAGAGTACAGGGTTGAGAGGCAGGAACCTCAAGTTCCAAACCCACAATGGCCCCTGAGTAGCTGTGTGACCTGGGGGAGCTCCTTGGCATTGCTGGGCTGTCCTGTTTCCTTCTGTAAAATGAAGGATGGCCTGTAGAACTTCCGTCTTACATTTCCATGGTATACACAGCCTGGCCCAGTACCGCCCAGGAAAGGCTTAATGAATACAAATGGAAAGAAATGGCCTAGCATGCTTTTTGTTAGTATAACCCCAAATCTGGTTTAAGATTTGGTTAAATGAGCTACCATTTCCCAACAAGTCCATCAGGAAATTTAGATAAAATGCATCTTTGGGGCCACGAGTCTTGAAATTTTCTCTTTCTCCAAGCCAACTTTTAGCCCTTGGGGTAAAGGGAAGAGAAATGGACATGAGAAGTAGGAATAACTAAGAGGGCAGTGGAGGGACTGATGTGACAGAATCACTGAGGGGGAAGCTTGTTGTGTCATTGTCAGCTGAATCATCCCAGGCTGTCTTGGATCTGTCCCTAGGTGGTGAGCCACAGATATGGGTCCCTGCCCTTGGGTGGTACATGATGATAGTGGCATGTGTCTGCCCAGAGACTGGATGCAAACCCAGACATCACTTCTCAGCAGGGTTCTCTCAGACCACCTTTGCATGAACACAACTGGTGCGGGCCTGTCCCGCCATCGGAAACAGGAGGACAACCCTCTGCAAGGCAGGCATGCAGGCAGGGCCTGGGCCCTGCATCCAGGCAGCAACCCCAGAGCTCTGAAAAATACTTGCTCTCACCCCCCGAGAACTTCATTCCCATGGGGCACTCATGTCCCTCCCAATATTCCCTCCTCATCTCTTCAGGACTCGAGGGACAGGAGAACCTGGGAAGCCCTTCAGGAAGGGTTTTCCCAGACTGATTCTGAGGATGGTTACATACTTGTCCTGGGATATTTGCCTTCTGAGTCCCCCGATCCCCCCACCACCCGAAGGGACAGAGCACAGAGGGCTGAAAAGCTCCGGTTCAGAGTCAGGCCAGCTCTGCGCCTCACCCGCCTTGTGGCTGTGAGGAAGGTACCTGACACCTGTTTCCTCTGCCATAAAATAAAAACAATAGGGTCAACCCAGCAAGAAGTTAATGCGGACTAAATGAGATAACGCAGGGGGGGCACACAGGCCAAGCCAAGAGTTAGCTTACTTTTACCACAATGATTACACAGAGCTACAAAGAAAACTCTTGCAGATTAGACCAACAAAAGGTCTCAGTAAAAATCTGCCTTCCTGGTCAGGTCACACGACTGGAAAAGGCCAGGTACTCCAAAGTAAAAGAAAGCCTTGACTCTCCCAGAAAGTGGTTGATTCTAGGACTGTGAGTGCCCACAGCGGCTTTAGAGGTTATGGAACCCAGTCTTTCCTTGCACAGCGGAGGAAACAGACTGAGAGACAATGGGAGACATGCCTGAGGCCACACTGCAGATTTGTGACAATCCTGGGACAAAAGGACATATCTTCCCATTTCTTCTTGGTGTGGCCATTTTCTTCTCAGATGTTAATTTGTGTTTAGGTGGTTGTGTTTTTCCCTTTCCCTCCCCATTCCAAGGCCTTGGATCTGTCCTCTTTGAGTGTCAGGACCAGACAGAAGCCACACCCAGGCCTTTCTCTCCTCAGTCTGTCTTCCTGAGCCTGGGCTCCTTTAGACTCTAAGGGGAATGTCTTGAAGGTGCCTTGGAGGGAAGAAAAGACAGGGAGAGGGACCAGGGGAACAGGGGTGCAGGAAAAGGATGGAGATCTGGGTTCTGCAACTCCAGGGAAAGGCAGGCCTCGGGGGTGGGGGGTAGGGCTCTGGGTACAAAGACCTCAAGCATAGCCTGGGGGCAGAGTCTGAACTTTGCATGGCACCTGAGCCCATGTGAGTGGACCGCCCACAGAAGTGCCCCTTTCCTGGGCAGCCCCATCAGCCTCCTGGATTCTGGGTGACCCTTTCCAAGAGGGCGCTTATAATGACCATAGTGGAATTTCCTCCCCAGCAGGCAAGATAGAAGTTCAGGATTGGAAGAGAGTTGATCTCAAGAGCATTTCCTGCCCTCTTGGGATGGTGGATTGAGATTCATACTGTCCACATCAGGCACTGCTCAGTACCCTTTGCGACATCGTTCCCTGTGACCACCTTTCCCACTTGCATGGTGCTATACAAAGCGCCTTCCCAATCGTCCATTCAGTCCCTGAGATTCTGCCTGTTAACCAGACAAAAAAACTAGAACTCAGAAAATGGACCGACTTGCTCAAGTTCACACAGGCAGTGAGAACTAGGATGAAACCCCGAATCTCCTGACTCCTATACAGTGATTTTTATAGCACATCACTGCCCACTCTGTCCAGCTGCCAGCTGAGCCCACTCTCTTGGGGAGCATCACTCACTCTCGCCCAGGTTCCCTCACCAGACAGGCCTCAAAAGCAGAAACAAGGCCTGTGGGCACATCTGGACAGTCCCACTCTCCTTGGGCGCCCCTGCCTTGATGACTGCAGGATACAGTGACAACTCTCTAGGTGCTCGCCCGACGCTGCTTGCATGTCAGCCTGAATGGAAGCCAAAGGTCTAGACGTTGACAAAACCTCTATAGCTGATTGGGAAATCAAAACAAACAAAAAAAAGTATAACTGGCAAAAAACAGATGAAAAAATTGGTAAACCCACTAGCAATTAAGAAATGCCCACTAAATTTATGTTATTGTTGTTGCTGTTATGCCTATTAGGTTGGCAAAGTCTTTTTTTCCCCTAGAGTATTGGTGGGAATATAAATTAATACAACTTTATACACACACATACTTAAAAGTATTCACCCCCTAAATACAACATGGTGTCTTGTATTGGATCCTGGAAAGGAAAAAGGACATTAGTAAGGAAACTGTTGAAAGCCAAATAAAGCCTGGAGTTTAGTTAATAGTAGCATACCAGTGTTAATTTATTAGTTTTGACAACTATACTCCGATTAGGTAAGATACTAGCTGGGTGAGGGGTACAAGGGAACTCTCTGTACTATCTCTGTAAATCTAAAATTATTTTAAGAGAAAAGGTTTAGTTTTTTAAATGTTCACATTCTTTTACCCAGAATTTCACTTCTAAGAATTTATCTCAAAACTTATCAGAGATGTAGATGGGCATTTACATTTATAAACAAGGATATTGCACCACTTAAGATAAACACAAAATAAAAATTATCTACATGTCTAAAAATATCAAGTTGGCTAAGTAAGTTACAATGTACCCAATGATGATAGAATGTGGTCAGAAAGAATCACATTATAATAATATTTATTGACATGGAAAATGCTTACAATAAATAGTAAAGTGAAAGAATTAGGACACAAAACTATATATATTTTAAGCTCAATATAATTTTTAAATGATGTACCTAAGCAAGAAGGAAATATACCAATATATTAAGAGTATTTATTAATGAGCCATATAGAGTGAATTTTTTTTCTGAATACATTTATATACATTATAAAGTTTCTACAATGAACATGTTATTAATAATCAGGAAGAAAAAGAGGTAACAAAAATTCCCAACCCATGGCAGTTCCTCAAAAATTTAAACACAGAATTACTACATGACCTGGCAATTCCACTGCTAGGTATAGACTCAAGAGAACTGAAAACATACATACACAAAGAAAACTTATACATGAATGTTCATGGCAATGTTATTTATAATAGCCAAAAAGTAGGAATAATTCACACATCCATTGGGATTAACAAAATATGGTATACTCATACAATGGAATATTATTCAACAATAAACAGGAATGAAGTACTGATATATGCTTGAGCACAGATGACCCTTGAAAACTTTGTTAAGTGAAAGATGCCAGACACAAAAGGTCACTTATTGTAAGATTCTATTCATATGAAATGTCCAGAATAAGCAAAATACACAGAGACAGGAAGTAGATTAGTGGTTGCCAAAACTGAAGGGCAGGGAGTGACTACTAATGGTCCAGAGTTTCTTCTTGGGGTGATGAAAATGTTCTGGAATTAGATAGTGTTGAAGGTTACACAACCTTGTGAATATACTAAAAATCACTTCATTGTATACTTTAAAGGGTGAATTTTGTGACTTGTGGATTACTGTTATTTCAAAAACAGAAAAGAGAAAGAAAAAAAAATTTCCCTACCCAAATGCCACACATTTCACTGCTTCTCATCCTTTTTTTTTTTTTTAATTGTTTTCCTTACTTGTAAATGATGCTCAGGAGGGTAGAACCCAGCTGCCCCCAAGCCTGACCCCTGTAGGTAGAGCAGGTGGCCATCTGTTTAGGTGGCGGATGGAATCCTGAGATCTTCCTTCTTCACCAGTTCATTTGTTCATTCATTCATTCATTCATTCATTCCCTTTCTTCCTCCCTGCCTCCCTCCAATACAACAGCTAAACTGCCCAGGAGGACCCACAGTGAAGAACTAATCTTTAGAGCTACCATTTGAAATAGACACCCTGTCCCATTAAATTTTCCCTATTAAATACAAGTTTCCTAGAATTTTAAATTTACCACATGTGTGGGAATTGACTGGAGCCTTCTAACATGCGGTTAGCTGAAGGAGTCACAGGAGATAAGCTTTAATAACAGCAGAGAGAAAGGAAAGGTATCTCTCAGAATGGACACTTTTCCTGGGGATGTCACTGACCCCTGTTGGTCAAGGGTCTGAAATCGTAGTCATTCTGCCCAATGTTGCTTACACCAATAGAATTAAACTGTGTTCTGTAAAGCAGATCAGAAACTTTCTTTGGCCAAGGAATGGAACTTGTGCTCTAAAGATCCCTTCTCCTGGATTCTGGGGAAGTAGAAAAGTCTGAGTTTGGAATGAGTTAGGTGGGTTCAGGGGCAGAGATTTTCAAGGAACGGATGGAGAGTTCTCAGACCTCCAACGGAGCATGTACAGTTCCCAAATATGCTTGGAACATGCCTGGCTCAGCATCGCCATGTCTCATTTTAATGTTAAGTCTCCAACCCTGGAAGTGATTGTTAGCATGCTAACGAATGAAAATTCATCAAAAGGTCGCTTGGGAAGGGGCTTCAGATGCAATCTGAGGGAGAATCCCATCTCCCTAAATTCCCAGTGAGACTGTCAGCACAGAATCCACACCAGCCAATGAAACACTTCCTGGACATCACACAAGGAGGCTGGCACTACCTCTGCCCAAAGGCAGCCTTCCTGTTCCTGAAACCTAACTTTCCAGGCCTTCCTGGGCAAGGATTCTTCTCAGGGGGTTTTTGTTTGCTTTCTTTTTTTTTTTTTTTTTTTTTTTGGTTTATGTTAGCTACAGCCAGACTGATAAAGCATGCAAAGCATGATACCATGGTACCAATAATTCCTATTACTTACTGAGCGTCTACCATGTGCCAAGAACAGAGTGGGGCCCACCACATACATTAATCTAATTCTTATTCCACAGATGCAGAAACTAGAACTACTCAGAGAAATGAATACTATGTCTAGAGTTCCACAATTAAAGAAGATGGAAAGGGAATTCAGGTCCACTTTGATCTAGCTTCCAAATTTAGCCTGCCTGCTTGCCTTCCTTCCTTCCTTCCTTCCCTCTCTTCCTTCCCTCTCTTCCTGTCTCTTTCTCTTGGATTTGAACCCTTGGACAGAGAACTGATTAACCAAATTCTTCAGTTCATGGCACTGGATCGCCATTGGTCCATGCAAAGCCCTTCTCTTGTTTACTACCCAAGTTATTATTTTATTAGTCTTCCCACTGCACTGTCCCACCTTCCCACTGCTCAGGATTATGGTTCACCTATGATAGTTTCTGGCCTCTCACTGACAGGCACTCAGATATTTGGGAGAGCCAAACCTTGAGTTTCTTTGTTGCCTCAAGGATCAAAATCCAGTTTGACCTGGTAAATTTTTCCAGATGACTCTCTAGCACTCCCCTCAATTGGCCAACCCATCAGCCGTGCTGTGGGCTCAGGTCTGAGCTGGGGTGAAATGTGCTAAGAAAGGGAAAGACCCAGCCTTCACCCTTAGGAAGTTTAAAATTCAAGTATTTGTCCATTCAGCAAATACTTATGGTGCACTGACTTCATGTGCCAGGTTCAGATATAAAAAGATAATGCAACAGTTTGTGTCCTCTTGAGAGCTAAAGCCCAGTGGGGGAGAACACAACTAAGCAGTCAGACCTGTGTCACAAGGCTGTGGTAGAGGAGGTACAGGAAAAGTCAGGCAGACAGAGAACCTAAGCCTAGGCTTGGCTCAGATAGTAACATTAATCCAGAAGTCAAGAAGAAATATAAATCTATAGGTACAACTGTTTCTGCTGTATGCCTCAAATCTGTAAGTATAATAATGAAGGGTAGGATTTTCATCAGATTTGGAGGGGAAGTGTGGAGTGGCTAAACTTAAAGTGCAAACCTATGGCATGTAATAAATTAAATGTGAGCATCCCAGGGGCACACCAGAGAAGGAGGTAGTCATCCTAGACTAGACCTGTGGACACAGGGGCCACATGGGCCTGACTGGAGGCCTGAGTGTTGAATGGGCCAGAGGTCTCCATATGCAGATGCCTTCACTTGAGAATACACACAGGGTGTCTCATGTGTACCCCAATCAAAAGATTTAGTGCAGAAGGCTCTACCCTGCAGGCTGCTGTTCTAGCTGGGCAGCTTCCCACATGGGTAGCTCTATGTGTGGCTGGGATAACTGGGTTATGTGGGGACAATTTAGCCATCAGTAGTAACTGTCCTCCCAAGCCGCACAACTGCCCAGCGGCTGAGTGGGCATGCCCCTCTTTTGCCCCAGGCAGGAACTAGGGTGCCAAAGACAGAATTTGCTCATTGGGGGCTGCCCCCTGAGCTAGGAGAAGGCCTCCCAAATCTACAAGTCCTTATGGGGACACCCAAAAGGTTCTTTAACTCAGGCCCAAATGTCCCCAGCCCAGCTGCGTTGAGATAGGGAACCACACTTGGAAGTGGAATGACAGTTTCCCAGGCTTTGTCTATGCAGCGACGACAGGAGGTACTAGGGGTTCCGACATCAGTCTCCAGCATCCTCTCACTCAGGGCCTGGGAAGCACTTGATCAGACAATAAGGGACATCAGAACTCCCTTCTGGGGGCCTCATTGCTGGTCTCATGCTGATGGGGACCACTGATTGGGGCCCGGGGCATGTGTGCCTCTCACCAGAAGCCAGGAGAGTGGGAGATGATGGTGAGGTCACTCAGCAGGGAATATTCTCGTCCTGCTCCAAGCTGGAGCTGAGGAGGGGGGCCCATCTGTGCAGTACCACAACACATGCTGTGTAACACCATTCTTCCCACCCCTGCCAACACAGATGGCACAGAGCTGGGGCTCGCCAGGGAAGGGGAGTTAGAATGGTGAGGAAAACCCTGCCTACGTTGTGGGCCCACCTTTGGGCCTGGAGGGATGAGCCATCTTGGGTTAGGAAGAAAGGGAAAGGAACAGGAATGGTGTTCCAGGCAGGGAGCAGCCTGAACAAAGGTCCCAAGGTGGGAACAGAGTATCTGATCCAAAGTCTAGCCTAAGTGAGGGGAAGGCACAGGCAAAAGGAGTCCTGGAGAATAAGACATGCCCCACCCTGCATTCTGCCAACCTGCCAGTTCCTCCCAGCCTTCCCTGCAGCACCAGAGGCAGAACACACCAATGTTCCCCATGTGTCACATCCTCCAGGCATCTGCTGTCTCTTCTGCTACCCCCCACCCACAGGTCAGACAGTCAAGCTCCAGGATCCACAGAAAGCAAGGTAGGTTTTCATGGCACTCCACAATGTCCCTTCCTTCCCATTCCTCTGGAACTCCTGACTCTTATCTTGGCTCTAGATGTACTTATTCCTTTCATGGAAAAAAAAAAAAAATCAGCACACACACAGCCCTACACCTGCTTAAAATTCTCCAACAACGCCTCACTGCCTGTGGGAGAAAACCCCAAGTCCTCAATCTAGTCAGGCCCCTCTGCAAGCCAGCTCAGCCACTGCAGCCTCCCTCTCGCAGCTGCCACTGGCTTCTTCGGGGTCTTCCACACCTCCTGGCCTTTGCCTGTGCTCCCTCCTCTGCTGCAAAGGTTTTTGGTTGGCAAGCTCCAACTTAAACATCATTTCTTCACAGAAGCCTGCTCTCCTGGTCTAAACCAGGTACCCCTTTTCGCCCTCTCTCCCCAGACCCTGTTATTTTCTGTCACACTATTTATCCCACTTGTAACTGTATGTCCCCTATTTCCTGCTCATGCTCCACACTGGAGGGATCTGCTTCTCAAAGCCAGGGCTCAGTTCCATCCACCCTAATTCCCCAGAGCCCAGCTTGCATCCTAACATGGACTTGTTTTCTAAATATTTAAATGACACTCCTCTGGATGTATGCCTCCTTCCCCACCCTTCACCCTGCACTTCCCGCAGCAGGCTGCCCCATTTCTTGTTCTCCAGCTTCTCATCTCCATTATGGCTCAGTTGGTTAGAGCATCATCCCATAGGCCAAAATGTCACGGGTTTGATTCCAGGTCAGGAAACATGCCTAGGTTGCAGGTTTGATCCTGGTTGGGGCACATACCCTGGTTGGGGACACATATTAGAAGGGTATATACCCAAAAGACTAGAACAAATATTTGTACACCCATGTTCATAGCAGCATTGTTCACAATAGCCAAAGGGTGCAAGGAATCCAAGTGTCTGTCAACAGATGAATGGATAAACAAAAGTGGTATATACATACAATGGAATATTATTCAACCTCAAAAAGGAAAGAAATTCTGACATGTGCTACTATACAGATGAACTTTGAAGACATCATGCTAAGTGAAATAAGCTGGACACAAAAAGACAAATATTGTATGATTCCACTTATATGAGGTTCCTGATATAGGCAAATTCATAGAGAGAGAGTAGATTGGTCATTGCCAGGACCTGGGAGGAGGGAGGCTGGGGAGTTATTGTTTAATGGGTATAGAGATTCAGTTTGGGATGACGAAAAAGTTCTGGAAATAGATGGTGGTGATGAGTACAGAACAATGTGAATATACTCAATGCCACTGAATTGTACACTTAAAAATGGTTAAAATCATAAATTTTATGTTATGTATGTTTTATCTTTTTTTTTTTAATTAAAACCTTGCTACTTGGATGTTATATTCTAGAGGCACAGACCTGGAGAAGAGAGCTCATTAACAAAGAGTAGGGTTCACTCTCCCCACCTGAGAGCAGAGGTCATAAACTACATCTGGTCCTGTAGAATCTGGGTGGCATGATAGGAGGTAGTGAAGAAACAGGAGGCCACACACAGGTTCTCCCACACTCTCTTCACAGAATACTTCCCCTTGTTACTGTCTTCCATTTTAAGCATGTTCAGATAAAATTTTGTCTGAAGAAAAAGGCCACCACATATCTTCAGCACATAACAAAGGGGTTGATCTGGTAGAAGATGTTGATGATGGTGAGGCTGTGCATGTGTAGGGGCAGGGATATATGGGAAATCTCTGTACCTCCCTCTTACTTTTGCTCTGAACCTAAAACTATTCTAAAAAAAAAAAAAGATACTCTCTAGGAGAAAAAAAAAAGGCCACGGCTTCTTGAAAATGTTTTTTTCTAAACCACTGCCTTCCTTCTCCAAAATGAATACTGGTTCAGAGATGTTTCTGTAAAGAGTGAGCAGGCAGGGACCCACTCTGCGGGAGAGGTCCCCTGAGTACTCGCAGGCAGGCGCTGGCTTTGTGAGGAGGGTCCCATGGGCAGGGGTCGGAGGAGCAGGAGACCGGCCTAGAAGGGTAGGGCGCTCAGAGCCCTTCTGGCCCTTCCCTTAGGCTGGGGTGGTCAGGTATCAGATCTCTGGCTCCATCTCCTCCTGAGGGCAGAGTTCTCCGCTGAGTCACCTCTGGTCTTGCCCAGGGTGGGGTATAGAAACAGCACTTGATTTTGGCCTGGGAAACCTTGGCTTCAAGTCCTGGCTCTGCCCTCACACATATGACACTTAATGTCCCAGCCTGTTTACCTAGCTGTAAGTGGGGATGACCTGACACCTCCCAAGATACGATGTACATGACACCACCAGAGGATGGCCAGCACAGTGCCAGGCACAGAAGGTGTGTGTACAGGAAGCTCTTGTGTTCAGACCCTAAAGCTGAGGAATGGGGGACTATGGGCCCCAGCTGTGTCTGGAAGGCCCCAAGGCGGGGCCCTCTACCCTCAGACCTGCCCAGCTGGACTAGCCAGTCCCAGCATTTTCTTGGGGTAAAGAAGGGATACCTCATGTACACCTGCCCCCATAGCAAATAGCTAGGATAGCACTGGACTGACAAGACAGCAGCCCTGAGGTGCCTGAAAATGCTTTGAAGCCAAGTCATGGTTTCACGAGCCAGTTTCTCAAGAAGGAGGCACTGGCCCACCACCCCGCAAACCCCATCGCCACGTGACTATTCTCCACCTTCCACACTGGGCTGCAACTTCTTGAGGGCAGGGATTCAACCTACTCATCTCTACTCTCCCAGCACATAAAGATCAGTAACTGTGAGATAAACCAGCGGACGTGGTGATATGACAATGATGGGGATGGTGAAAATACAGCGGTTATCTTGTACATGGCCCTTACCACAGGCATGGGTCCCAGCAGGTGTGTACTACTGGCATGATCCTTATTTTTAATGAAGGGACTGAGGTGCGGAGAGTAACTTGACAAAGGTCACATGCAGAGTGACAGAAGCAGGACTTGAACCTGGGTGCTTCAATCAGTCTTTTCTTTCATTGCTACTCCAAAGTGCTGACAATTCGTGGCGAAGGGACCACTAGGAAAGGGAATTTAGAATCCTCAGGTAACTTTCTTAGGTAGGCTCTGCAGTGCCCTCTGAGATGGCTTGGCAGGGTGACCATGCCAAGACCAGGCAAACCTTCCATTGACAGGGAAGACCCAGCGCATCTTTCGGAGAAGGAATCTGGGCCTGCTTCCCTCTCCCGTGGTCCATCATCCGGAAATAAAGAATTGTTCCCTCCTTCACCCTCAGGTGGCTCTTCAGGTATCTGACTCACCTCTTTGCCCCTGGCTCATGATCTTGGCCCCATCACCCACTCCTCTGTCTCCAGGCCCTCTCCTTCCTGGTCGCCTGCCCTGTATGTGTCCTACTTGGTTAGTTGTCATGACCCTGTGCCCCACACTGGACATCCCTGAGGCCTACTGAGTAGTAGACATGGCCTGCACCCCCTCATTGTCCCAGGTCCATGCCTCCCGTGTGTATCTAGGATCTTCTAAGCCAACACCCCTGGTCCACAACCCAGTCTATGCCAAACCAACCCCCTAGGGTCCCTCCGCAAACCCATCTCTATATACCTCGATTAGTTATCTTGTTGAATCCAAATATAAAATGTTACATTTTCCCTTGTAAAGTTCCTTCCTTTCTTTCCATCCTACCAAGGCTGGTTTGAATCCTAATTTTGTCATCCCAAAACCATTTCATTTGTCCCTTGCAGGGTTGTGTCATCTGCAACCTAGAGAAGCCTCCCTGCAGGGTATTTACTTACTTATTTATTTATTTTTAAAATTGCTAAACAGGACAGATTTCGGTTTCCTCATCAGTGTTTAAATCTAGGAGTAATAAATGGATTTATCTCTGGTTAGACCACCCTCTCCCCAGAAGTGCTGATTCAGGGGTGCTAGTCAACCTAGATGAACATGACAGGTGAGGAATGTGACTCTACCCCGGGAAGGGGTTGAGGGGGTTCCACTAACATCTCTTCTATTATTGAGAGTGTCATTTTACCCCATATGACCTTTGTTACTTTCTCCCCCAGTTTGAGGACTATTTTCAAGGGAGGTAAAGTTGGAAAAAATTGGGAATTGGTAGCTTTTCTCTCTCTCTGACAGTAATACTCCATACCTCCTTCTCCTAGTAGAGGGCATCTTTGCTCTGTTCACCCTCTTGCTCTAAACAGACTTCAGTATGGAAGCAGACAAGCAGCCTCCACACGGGCCAGGCTTCCTTTACAATCATTGCTAATTCTGGACTCCCGTCCTTCTGGACATTCTGACATGACTGTGTCGCACACTGGGTATTGCGTGCACATGAAAAATCAGTAGGGTTATTGAAAATCTAAGCCCCTTTGTCTTCTTCTTTTGACACCCCCCCCCCATTAAAATCATTTGTGGCTTCATCATCAGAATCTAACTTCCACTGATAAGAATGCTTACGGTTGGATGGTATTTCTCTCCCCCCCACATTATTACATTCCTACTGAAGAAAATAATTCTGTTACGCAACTTCTTAGAACCACTACTTGACCAAGCCCTGTTCCATTTCTGGCCTTAGGGGAATGGCTTTGCAAACCTCTGAAATCTTTTCACAGATCTTTTATAACTTACCTTAATATTGTTATTTTGCCCCATTAGGAGAAACAGCTTCATCATTTTGTAATCAAAATAGCATTTGCAAGTACCAACAATAGGATGTGTAAGCTATTATTCATGCCTACTATATAATAATCTGTTGTTAAGACAAAAACCTTCTGCCATGACACATCTCCAGCCCCACTACCTTTGACTTAATGCTCACTTTCTCAGATGGTGTGGAATAAATAATTCTTGTCTTAGAAATACCTGGCTTTTCTTTAAGTTCCCCTCACTAACTGGAACATCCCTGCTGTCAGTTCAGGTGACTCACAGAAGCAGATGTGTAGATCCAGTGGCCAGGGAGCCAGGAGAGGACAGGTCACTGAAGAAGCAGACACCTGGCCCTGGTTTGGTGAGTGGGCTGCCTGAGGCAAAGCAGTGAAGATGGAGTTCGTCCTTCCAGCGCAGCCCCAAACACACTGCTCCCTAAAAACCTACCCCAGCCCGGACACTCAGTGGCTTGGTCCTGCCCTCTAGTCATTTAGGCCTCCCTACCAACGCATGCCACCCTAGGATGTGTCCAGCTCAGTGTCCCCTCTCTACATCTACTTTCAGGGCATCAGGGAGCCATTATCAGCAAGCTTTCAGATTAGAAAGGATTGATTCACAAATTCACATTGGTGAACGCAGGACTGCATCTAAAGCAGAGGGGTTTTAGGCTGAGAGGCAGACTAGGGCATGCAGGTGTGGGAGTGGGAGATCTTATCCCACTACCTGAGATCACAGCATGCCTCAAACCCATGAGGGGTGCAACTAGCCCTAATCTGGAGCAGTTCAATAGCATCAAATTTATCTAGGATCATTGTGGTTCCCATGAATTACTTTTTTTGAAAAGTGAAATTTCAATTGCCAAAACACTGTTTTAACCACTTTAAAGGGAAATCTTGCTACAATGTGTCCCATGGTTCCCTAACACCTTAAAAAAAAAATCCTTTTCCACTGAAGTGGTCATTGTTATTGGCATCCTCTATGGAACTAGAAAATAATGTGACTGTGTTTCCTTCTTATTGTTTTTCTGTCCTTCCCCATGGTCCTCACATTCCTGTTATCTATACATCCATCTCTAAAATCTAACTACAACCACCACCCTCCCAGGCCATTTCTTCTACAGTGTGTTGGGTAATCAGAGAACCACTCTCATTAGAATAGTGTGCTAATAAATGGCAACAGAGTTGGAGGCCCTCAGGGGGTAAACACCTGGTGTAGATGCAGGGATTTGATTGCAGCTATTTCTGTGGATTCTGTTTTCAGTGACTCCCAGTTCAGGACTAAAGTCCAAAGGGAAATGGGGCTCTGAGACTTACTCCCTCCTGGAATGCTCCTTGCATTTACAATATTTATCACCCATCCTCTTGCTGGTGAGATGTCTCTATTGTGATGCTACCTTCAGGAGCTCCATGTCTTCTTCTTCCTCCCTCTGTTATTTATAGCCCTGCAGGTGAGCCTGGGTGGTGACCCCTGCTAGGCCTGGGAGCTACATCAACAGGGCTGAGATATTCAGTCCTGTGGCACCTGAAATGGACCTGACATCTTTCTCTCGGGTGTCTGGAGGACTTTAAAAACTTTCAACGTCCTTCCACAGCATGAGATGGTGTCTACGACCATGGCCACTTTATGGCACAACCAACTGGGTCCCTGAAAGGAGACTCCACAGAGAGAACATAGCATCACCAGGTGGACCGCCACTAGGAGCACATGGTTGCTGGAGCCATCATCTGCCAGCTCTTCAAGGGGCCCAGAGGGTGACGTCTGGACAGGGCCATTGAGCCTGTGTTTGAAGTTGTTCTGAACAGCAATGATCTCACTCTGCATTTTTCACCCTGTGCACTGTGATCCATTACTGAATAGTGAAATCAATTTAGTGGGTCACAACCAGCATTTTTATTTAAAAAAAAAAAAAAAGAACAGAATGGAAAGTATCCAAGTGCATCACACATAGTGAGGGTAGGTACTGGTTTTATAAATGTTTGCTTCGGTTTAATGTATTGGTATGCAGGTGTGTGTGGTGGTCGGGATGAGATGTATTTCTTCCTGGGAGTGGCTGGCAGGGAAGTCTGAAATATAGTGAGCTGACACCCATCCATCTTGCAGCTACATTCTCCTGCGATCCATCCCTGCCACTTCCATCATCTAATGGGAGGTCAAATGGAATCTGTCCAGGGCCCTATAACAGCTTCACCTGGAAGGCACGGGAGTCAGGGAAGCGTTTTTGGAGGAAGTGGGGTTTGCTGTGACATGAGCAGAAACAGGGAGAAGTGGTAGCAAGGCAAAAGGAAAGGCACAAGCACTGTCTTTTCCAGTGGAAGGAGTGGGGCAAACAAGGGCCACGAGAAGCCTGCGAGGGACAGCTGTAGACACCACCCTTCTTTGGGAAGGCAAACCGAGGAGGGGCCACAGCTAGCTGGGTAAGGGGAGAAAATCCCATTTCATTTAAAAGACCCATTTTTCAAAGTTACCTTTGGGCGGTACTTAATAGTGGGGCAGTTGAATGGGGTACCGGGCCTAATGTCCCTATCTCTCATTGATTTAGTGAATACAGCCTAATAGTGTCTGCTTTTCTTTTGTCAATTTAAATTTAACTTTTAATTAAAATAAAAAATCTAGTTCCTTAGTTACACTAGCCACATTTCAAACACTCAATAGCCACATGTGGCTAGTGGCTATTGTGTGGTATAGCACAGAAGAACATTTCCATCAATGCAGAAAGGTTTACTGGACAGGGATGTCCTAGAATGAGCAAATGAATAACTCATTCCATGTTCACCTTCCCTCAGGGAGGCAACATCTTCCATTATTCCCATTACACCGGTCGTTCTCAGTGTAAATGTTTCTGGAAGAGCTATTGAAATGGCTTAAATTCTTACCAAAGAGTAACTAGTTGATCTCAAGGGCCTGAAGAGAGTCACAGTCTAAGAAGCCATCCACCAGAGGTCGAGTATGTATAACAGCATGGGGGGACGAGGGGGGAAGGGATGTTGGAAAATAAGACACTGCCCCTAAGAATGTCCCATCTGAGGGTACTGATGGATAAGGGTTAAGCTTCTCCATCAGACGATACGGAAAACTATGAGTCCTATGAGGAAAGGAAATGACCCACTGTTAGCATTCATCTTCAAGTGAGAAGACTTGAGTTCATTCCCCAAAGGTCCTCAGCAAGGGGGTTATTACATGAGAAACAACTGGTTTTCTATTTCTACAGAGGGAATAAGAAATGAATGAAGGTTCATAAGGTAGACGCTTGTGAACTTGGCCCTCTTCTGTCCTCTACATTCACTCAATGACCAGGCCCAATGATCTATCTCCTTCATACCAATGACTCTCTGAGAAACACCACAGGCCCAGGTCTAGAGATCCAAATACTAACTTATTTCCACCAGCAGCCTCCACTCGTCAATCCCAAAGAGAATCTCTGGCCTACTGCTCCCCAGTCCTGGCTCATCCTCCATCTGCTTGCTCTGTTGTCTGGGTCAGCACCCTGTGAGTCACCCGATACTCTTCCCCTCACTTCCTTGCTCCCCCACTCAAAGTCACCACATCTTGGCCACCTCTCCACTCTGCCTTGAATCTGCCCTGCTCCATCCTCTCTAGCCCTCACTATCACAGGAGCCAGTCACAGCCACCTACAGCCCAGTGAATCTTAACCATGAATTAGCAACAGAATGGCCCAGAGAGGAGTTTAAAATCTAGATTCTGACTCAGTACATTTGGCCAGGTTGAACACTTGTATTTTGCAAGAGTGCCCCAGGTAATTCTGATGCATACCCTTCATTAAGAACCACTGCCTCCTCCTCCTCGTTATTAATAACAACAAAAACAACAATTAACATTTTTTGTGCACTTACATGTACTACCTCATGTAATCTTCATGACAATCCTGTGAGATAGGAATTATCATCTATCTACTCCCAATTTACAGTTGTTAAAACTGAGGCACAAAAGTCCCATGGCGCAAGGGGAAGTATTGGAACATGACCCACCACTCCTAACCATTCTCTTCCCCACACCACTGTATAGACTTGACTTTTGGCTCCCTCCTTAATACCCTTTAGAGATAGTTCTAGAAAAAGATGGCAGCTTGGGGACATACTCATGATTTCCCTCTCCACCCAACCTCCCACCAACAGCTTTTTAACTCTAAAAGAAATATCTTGACCAGGGTGGTAGTTATATAGTGTACATATATGTAAAAATTCACTGAGATTAGATACTTAGGGTTTGTAACTTCACTGTATGTTTGCTGCTCTTCAATAAAAAAGATCCTGAGCTTTGGTTGGTGTAGCTCAGTGGATTGAGCATCAGCTTGGAAACCAAAGGGTCACCAGTTCTATTCCCCAGTCAGGGCACATGCCTGGGTTGTGGGCCTGGTCCTGGGTAGGGGGTGCATGAGAGGCAACCACACACTGATGTTTCTCTCCTTCTCTTTCTCCCTCCCTTCCCCTCTGTCTAAAAATAAAATAAATAAAATCGTAAAAAAAAAAAATCCTGAAAAAGTCACTTAAAAAAGAAAGAACCTAACAAATGTGACATAGGGAAAACATGCATGCACAAAAGCAACCAGGAAAAAGTCCTCTCAAGGCTGGTAATTATGAAGAATTCTTTCTGGAATAACACATTTAAGAACAGAGTAAGAAAAAATCTCCAGAGCTAACCCACAGGAAATCCTTAGAGGAGAACAGGCTTAGAGAAAACACAGGCTGGAGGCAGGGTCCCCAGCAAAATGGACAGGAAAATCCCAGTATAGCCTGACTGGGCTATGCTGGGGAGCATCTGGCTGATGCTGCAGGAGCCAAAGCAGTATGGACACAGGCGCTCTGGGGGTCCACAGGACTGTCTGAGCCAGAGTCTGGGGGATGCCCCAAGTGCAGGTAAACGGCAGTGAGGGCCTTCTTCCTAACAGGTTATGTGATGTCTGTACCAAGTAGAAAGTGCAGCCCCATCAAACCCAGCTGCTGGTATGTTTGGTACTTAGGAATATAAAAAGTCCAACTAGGATCATCTGCTTCCAGCTCCCACTGTGCAGAGCAGGGCTTGGCATAATGATTTTGAAGTCCATCCTAAAAGAGCAAAAGAAAATTATGAGAAAAAAAGTGTGATGAAGTATAGACTTATCCAAGCACCTACTAAGGTATATTAAAAGAAAATGTGATCAAAACACATGGAACAGACAATTAACTGGAACACACCAGAGAGACTGAGAGCAGACCCAGAGATACATGGAAATATATTGTAAGTACAGGTAGTTTTCCAGATCAGGAGAGCAAAGATAGGTATTTTAATTGGTGACTTCAGAAAAAAGTTAAATCCTTAACTGTCACAATTCACCAAAACACCACAAATTCCATCTAGATTAGAAATTAAATGTAAAACAACAAAAAACAGAAGCTTTAAAGTATTATGAGAGAATTTATATGAATATATAATTCTGTCACAGGAAAAGCCTTTTTGAGACTGACACAAAGACAGAAACTAGGCCAGGCCTAGAGATCCAAATACCAAGTTCTTTCCATCAGGAGCCTCCATCGACAATTCCAAAGGGAACTACAACAATCTTTGTTCCTGCCCCCCACCCTCCCTCCCATATTCCTGATTCTGGCTAATCCTCCACCTGCTCACTCTGTGGTCCAGGTCAGCACCCTGTGAATCACCCGAGACTCCCCCTCGTTCCTCACTCGCCTACCCAAGTCATCATATCTTGGCCACCTCTCTACTCTGGCTCGAATCTGCCCAACTGGGTCCTCTCCAGCCTGGCCATGACTGTAGGCCCTATCCTGCCACCCCTGTGCCAGTGCAGGAGCCCTGCTTCCAGTCATGGTCACTTCCAGCCCAGTGGTTTGAAAAGCCTATATAGACTACCTTGACTACATGGACATTTTAGATTTATGAATGCTTAAATAGTAAACAAAACTAAATGGCAAATGACAATCTAGGCTAAAATATCTGTAATATAAGGAAAAGAGTTTAATAACCTGAATATACATCAAGTACTCTTAAAAATCAACAAGACAAAGAGAATAAACCACACTAAATAATAATAAAATACTGTACAAATGAAATGAAAAAAGTAATATACTTACTTTCTAATAGAAAAGTAGATAAAGCACATAAACAATTTGTCAAAAGAGGACACTGAGGCTTCCAGTCAAGACGGTGATATAGGTAGGCATGGCTCACCTCTTTGCACAACCACATCAAAATTGTAACTAAAATATAGAACAACTATCACCCAGAAATGTCAGAAACTGAGTTAAATGGAAGTCTGAAAAAAACAGAATTGAAGAAACCACATCCATCCAGACTGCTAGGAGGAGAGCAAACGCAGAATGGGCTAGCCCCACACCCACGTGGATAAAAATTCAAGAAGGATATCATGGGAGCAAGGAGTCCCAGACCCACAACAGGCACCCCCAACTCAGGATTCCAGTGCCAAGAAGATAAACCCCCACAACTTCTGGCTGCAAAAACCAGCAGGGATTGAGTCAGTGGAGGAGACTGCTGGAGCTCTAAGCAGCTCCTCTTGGGGAACACACATGGACTCACCTACTCAGACTTGCTTGCTCTAAGCCCCAGCACCAGGGTGGCAGCTTGAAGGGCACCAGTGGTACACAGGGAGAGGCTGAAGTGTCTGGCAATGGGGCAAGCAGAGGCCATTGTCCCTTTGCTGAGCCCTCCCTTCACAGTGTCAGTAGACTGGTGCCATATCTGAGACTCCATCAACCTGGCTAACACTGTGTGACCCACCTTGGAGGTTTTACCCTACCCAACTTACAGGCCCACCCAAGCTGCTTTTCCATAGGAATGGCTCGTCTTGGCTCCTAAATCCTATCAAACAAGCAACAGCTGGCTTCAGTGACCCTAGCAGGAGCCAGAATGGAGTCACCACTTGGCTTCACCTGGGAATCTCCAAGCCCAGCACAAGTAGCAGGCATCTCAGATTGCTTTACAGCTCAGGCAGGGTGCCCCAGGCAAAACACAGGTGGGGGCTTACCTTGGCCTGCACCACTCGGGAAACCCCAGGGCCAAAATACCCAGTGGGCCGCTACAGACCATGTCTAAGCACCACCACCCTGTCCCTGCACAGCTGATCCTCCACGGAGGGTGGAGGTTGGTGGTCAGTGGTCACAGCCAGTTCTTACAGCTGACTCCCATTGACCTGCCAACAGGAACCAAGGCTCAACAAAAAGAGGAGGGTGTACTCAGCCCACACGAAGGGTGCACCTTGAGTACCCAGCTTGGATGATAGGGGAGGCCGTACCATTGGACCCTACAGGACACCTACTACATACATTAGGCCACACTACCAAGACAAGGAGTCAAAGTAGCTCTACCTAATACATAGGAACAAACACAGGGAGGCTGCCAAAATGCGGAGACAAAGAAACACGGTTCAAATGAAAGAACAGATCAAAACTCCAGAAGAAGAGCTAAACAAAATGGAGATAAGCAGTCTATCAGATGCAGAGTTCAAAACACTGGTTATAAGGATGCTCAAGGAACTTAGTGAGGACCTCAGCAGCATAAAAAAGACCCAGTCAGAAACAAAGGATGCACTAATTGAAATAAAGAACAATTTACAGGGAAACAACAGTAGACTGGATGAAGCTGAGAATCAAATCAATGATTTGGAACATAAGGAAGCAAAAAACAACCATGCAGAACAACAATAAGAAAAAGGAATCCAAGAAAATGAGGATAATACATGCAGCCTCTGGGACAACTTCAAGAGATCCAACATTCACCTCATGGGGTGCCAGAAGGAGAAGAAGAAAAGCAAGAAATTGGAAATCTACCTGAAAAAACAGTGAAAGCTACCTTCCCTAATTTGGTGAAGGAATTAGGCATGCAAGTCCAGGAAGCGCAGAGAGTCCCAAACAAGATGAATGCAAAGATGCCCACTCCAAGACACATCATCATTAAAAGACCAAAAATAAAGAGAGACTCTTTTTTTTTTAAAGGTTTTATTTATTGATTTTTAGAGTGAAGGGAAGGAAGAGGGAGAGAGAGGGAAAGAAACATTGAAATATGATAAATACATTGATTGGTTACCTCTTGAATGTCCCCAGCCAAGGACCTGGCCTGCAACCCAGACATATGCCCTCACTGGGAATCGAACCAGCCACTTTTCGGTTCACATGCTGGCACTCAATCCACTGAGTCACACCAGCCAGGGCTAAAGAGAGACTCTTAAAAGCAAGAGATAAGAAGTTAGTTACCTGAAGGTTGCCAGATGGGAGGGCAGAGGGGGACAATGGGTGAAGAGGTGAGGGGATTAAGCAGTACAAATAGATAGTTACAGAATAGCCATGGGGATGGAAAGTACAGTATAGGAAATGGAGTAGCCAAAGAATTTATATGCATGACCCATGGACATGAACAATGGTGGGGGAACTGAGAGAGTAGGGAGTGCTAGATGGAGGGGGCCAAAGCGGGGAAAAATCAGGACAACTGTAATAGCATAATCAATAAAATATAATTTAAAAAATTAAGTTTATTTTTTTAAAAAAGGGAACAATGACTAATTGGCCTGTAAAAACAGTCTAAGTAATAATAATAAAAAGAAAAGCAAAATAAAATAGCAACAATGAAATACTATTTTTGCTTACCAAATTTGCAATTTTTAAAAAGAATAATTAATACCTAGGGTTAGGAAGGATGAGGTGAAAGAGATACTCTCCTAGGACAGGCATTGAGAGCCTAAGTTGATGTATCTTCTCTGGAATGCAACTGGGTAATATGTATCAAAGTAATTCAAAGTGTGCATTTTTTTTTATCTAGCTATTCTGCTTAAAGACTATGTCCTGGGGATAAAAATAAGAACGTAGGGGGAAAAAAGATGTGTATAGAGTTAGTATTGTATAAGCGACAACTCCTAGTAACCTAAAGGGGTAATAATAAGCAATTAGTTAAATCATAGTAGGTACACAATGAAATACAAGAGATCCATAGGAAGTTTATTTATTGACATGGAAAACTGTTCACAACTTAATACTAAGTATAAAAACGCAAGTCACAGAACAACTGGTACAATATGAATCCATTTATGTAATGAAATGTATATCTGTGTATATATCTACATGTATGCACAGGGAAAAAAAATCTTAAAGGATGTAACCAAAATAGTAACAATAGGTATCTCTGACAAGTGTTAATAGGATTTTAATTTTATTCTTTGTTCTTCTTTGGATTTCCTACTTCTTTTATAAGAAACATGGAGGTGTAATGCAGAACCCTACTACCACCATCCACCTGGTGGGGAGTCCCTGTCCAGAACTCCTATTTGCTGTCAGCATCCACATCCCCTGTATGTGATATATATGGTATTTCTTTGCTGCTCTGTAACTTTTCAAACTTAGCCTTTTCTCCTCATTTCTCTAGACTGTGGGTATGGTCTGTGTCTTACATTTCTTTTGTGTTCTTCTCAGTGTCTAGTACATAGCAAGTTCTCAGCAAACGGTCCAAGAAAGAATGTGTCACTTCTGTGCCTGTGCCCCTGTGAGCTGCCTGAGCATGGGTTGTTGGTTGGCTCCACAGGTGTGGCAACCAAGCCCAGTTTCAGGTCAGGCTTGGGGCTGTGCATTGTCAGCCACCTGTCACTCTGGTCCTGTTAAAATGCCCATTATTGCTGCTAATTATTGTTGAGTGATGGGACTGTTTGTATAAAGCATAGTTTACTGCCCCCACACCCAGAGGTAAAGCCAATCCCATGGCATCCTATAATTAATAAGCCAATAAGTATTTCCTCTGGTGCAAAGTTGGCTTTGATCCAACAGATCCCTTCCCAATTCTTCCACCACACTCACCCCATTTACAACTTCCCATCTTGGCTGTGGGAGGCCTCCTTTGGAGACACACCCCCTTCATCCAAACTGTGGGCGGGCAGCCCTGTGTCTCTGGTCCCAAGCCTGACTCACCTACTCCTCCTTCTCTTCCTGGATGATAGTTTGCTTTCATGTCTAAGCAAATCTAGCTATTCAAAAGCATCTCCGCCTGTAAGCCCGGAGACTGAAGGGCCCTAAGGGATCACTGCAGGAGTGACAGAAAATTTTTTCATGCAAATTTAACAAGTAAATTTTCATGGTTGTCAATAATCTCTGCAATCAGTACTTACTTCAGTTAAACCCTTTCGGGGGGGAAAATACATAAGCTATCAGAAATGGAGGAGTCAACCAGGGAGAGAAGACCAATCAACTGCTTTTTGTTTTCTCTCCCTGTATAGATATAAACAAATCCCAGTGCTTCCTAGAGGAAGCAGAGAGAGGAGAGAAGTCCTGGAGCGCTCGCTGTGAACACACGTGAGAAGCTGCATAGAGGCCAAGCCCAGAGTGCCACCACAGGAACCTTGGACTGGTACTTGATGGCTCTGTGGCTCAGCTTCCCCATCTGTATAATGGAATGACAACAGTGGAATCTGCCTTATAGACTTGTGAGGATTCAATGAGTTAATGGATGTAAAGCACTTAGAACAGTGCTGACCTATAGGTGAGCAAGATGTGTCTGCCATTGTTAACAAAAGCAGAGGAAGTCATAGTGACAGCCACTTGCTGGGAAGTCTGCCTTGCTGTAGCCCAGGGTTCCTCAGCCTCAACACCATTGACATTTTGGGCTGGATAACTCTGTTGTGAGCAGCTATCCTATGCAATATAGGATGTTTAGCACTATCCCTGGCCTCTCTCTACCCACTAGATGCCAGTAGCAAACCCCTCAAAACCCCCATGAAGTTAGAACAACCAAAAACATCTCCAAAGATTGTTAAATGTTTCTAGTTTAGGGGGTAAGTGGGTGGCAAAATTGTCCCCATTTGAGAATCACTGATACAGTCCTATGGAGAAGCCCTGCCACACACTCTGACCTCCCACCTCTGCAGGTCTGATGTGGATCTAGGCCTGGAGGTCCCACACTGGGGCCCCCTGTGGTTAGATGTAGGAGGTGCAGGTAGGGAAGTAAAGAGCAGCCAATTCTGTTTCTCCAAGTGGCTGCCATTTTCTCTTCTTGCAGACGGAATAGTAAGCTGGGGCCTAGGCAGCTTTCTAGTTGGGAGGTACCCTCAACCTGGAGAGACCAAGAGAGTACAGAGAGAAAAGGGGGCTAGGGTTGAATTCTCCAGGAGCCTGAGACTGTGGCCTTAGATAGAGAGCATGAGCAGGGTTTACTAAGACTCCTGGGAGCCCAGTTCCACCCAGAGGGGAGAAGGCCAGATGGGGTTCAAAGATGAAGCCCTGGCCACGGTAGAGAGAAGGCTGCTACTAGTGAGGCCTCTGGGCACAGGAGCAGCAGTCCCTCTCTTCTCAGAAACCAAGTGGGCTCTGCATTTGATTCTAAAAAGAAATCTGCTCTTTTCATAAAAGAAGTTTCTGACCATTTAACATTATTAAACTCTAACACACACTTATTTTGACCCAGCAAATTTACTGCTACAAATGTATTCTATAGCTACATTAGCACAGGTGCACAGCCGTGGTATAGTAATCCAGAGTGCAGGCTTGGGACCTGACTGCCTGGTTCAAATCCCAGATCTGCCACCTACTAGATATGTGATCATGCATAAGTTATTGACCTCTTTGTCACTTAGTTCCTTCACTTGTGAGACAGGGGAAATAATAAGGCCTAACTCACTGTGCTGTTAACAAGGGTTATGTGACTTACTGTATGCAAAGGAAGATGTCTGTTGTCAATAAATGCTAGCTATTATTATGTTCATTTTGTTCTTAATTGATAACAGCTAAAGATCTGGAAACTTATGCCAATCACTGGTTAAATGCATGTGACATACCCATTCTATAGAATACTGGGCATCACTGAAAGAAATGCAGTAGAACTATATCTACTTAAATAACACTATTTAACAATAAGGTCAAATTGTTAAAGAGAGAAGCAAGTGAGTTGCAGATAAGTATATATAGTTTGAGATTATTTGTATATAAAAAGAGCTACACAGAATAGATACACGTCTTTATCTGCATAAAAAATTTCTAGAGCTCTCAAGAAGCTGTTAGCAATAGTTACATCTAGGAAGTGGAAATGGAAGACTGGAGAACTTTTGCTTTCTCCTTTAGTACTATTAGAATTTCCTACTATCAGCATGTATTTTTAAAATTTTTTAAAAGAATAACATAAATCTGTATCTACAGCTGTGGAAACATTTTAAAATATATTATGAATTGTTTTTTTAAAAGTGGCAGAACATGAATAGTACAAGCCACAGGAATGGATCTCAGTTCACAAATTTAAGTATGCAAGAAACTAAATGTTAGTTTCTATAACTCAACTCAGTGTTTATGGTAAGCTTCCATCCTGCCAATAGGACACTTAATTCTAGGTGTGTCTGAGTTCTCCAGAACACTGAAAAGTGCCAAGCATGGGATAGAGGAAACGGCTGTGAAGTTGGCCGAGGCCAAGTCTAGTAGCCTCTGCTGCTCTGTGCCACTTGTGGGCAGCCAGGAATCTTGGACCAGGCTACCTGACTCCCCACAGTTTGCACACCCCCCGATCCCATGTGGCCACTACTCTCTGGGATCGCACTCCCACCCATCCAGGGGAGCTGAGAGAAAGCAGTGTAGAGACCACAGATCTTTCTCTCCTGTCTCTCCTGCCCCCTCTCTTCCAGTCTGGGAAGGGAGGGCTTTGAAGAGTTGGAGGGTCTTTCCACTCCTGGTGAAGTCCTTCCTCTTGTTTCTAGTCAAGACATTCAGTCTGTGCAAGAGAATATTTTTCTTTGATGAGCTATTCTGCAAATCCAAGTTTCCCTAAGTGTATAAGCTTTTGGCACATAAATCCAGGGACACCTGAAGTATTCCATTTTCTAATCTGGGGAGCTAGCTCAGGAGGAAATGAGCTCCATGACCATGAGAGTGGTAAAGGGGGAAACCTAACTGGCGGGGTGGGGGGGGTTTAATTTCTCAAATATTATGCCAGCCACACATATGCATGTAAATGCAGAGCAAAAAGTCTGAACATTTATATCAAATAAGTAACAGTGCCTACCAGTAGGGTAAGCTTTAGGATAGGGGAAGGGGTGAAAGGGGAGCTTTACCTTTATAGTATATGTATTTTTAACTGCTTGAACTTTTTCATGACAAAGCTATATTCAATATTTCTTATATGGATCTACTATTTTTAATAAATACCCATACAGCTTTTGCCTTCAGGCTAGAGATGGAGACTGATGCAGATCATCCCTCTCTGGTCCTCTGGTGGGCAGGACCTTGGGAAGCATATTTGCATGAGGGGCTAAGAGGCCTGTTGGGAAAGAACTCTTTGTAAGGGAAAGAGACAGGTACCATGAGCTAACCCAGAGACAAAGCTTTGTTCAGTGGAAAGGTAATTAATTCTGAGCTAGAGTGGTATTTATGATTTAGACATATCTGTGGAGCCAGACCCCATGGCTCTGTAAGGCAGTGAGGGTACCAGCAGCCCTATAGCCCTGCTCCTACAGTGGAGCCGGCTGACCTCATGCCAACAGGAGTGTCAGTGGTTCTGGTAGGTGTGGGATGCCTGATGGGTGTGGCAATGTCCAGCAAAACTAATAGTTCCACAGGGTGTGGCAGGGGCAAAGGAAGGTTGCAGAGTGAAGAAGGGAAAAAGATAGCTGGGGGGTGAGGAGGGGGTGGTAACTGTCTAACCTTATCCACCAGCAC
Organism: Mormoops blainvillei; assembly: GCA_004026545.1. Classification (NCBI taxonomy): domain Eukaryota; kingdom Metazoa; phylum Chordata; class Mammalia; order Chiroptera; family Mormoopidae; genus Mormoops; species Mormoops blainvillei. Next base: position 246,047 of record PVJD01000392.1, on the reverse strand, counting down.
ACGAGAGACACACACCCTGAGGACGCCCAAAATGCTCATGGAGTGAGGGTGTGGGAACTAGGCAGGACTTGCACTGGCAAGTAGGAGCCAAAGTTAGAGACACATGTGAATGAGCTCTAATGATGTGAGAGGCGCACAGGAGTCCAGGTGTATGCACAGGTGGGGAGCACAAGACAGGGAGCCACAAAGTCTACATGGGAGGGTCAGGAAAGGTCTACTGAGTCAGCTGCCTGGTAATTCAGTGGGTGGGAAGGGTGGAGGGCATGAGGAACCACGTATACAAAGGTCTGGAGCTGTGAGGGAGTAAGCAGGGTTTAGGGGAAGTGAAAGCAGTTCAGGCTGAATACAGGGGAGTGGTAGATGAGGCCACAAAGGTGGTGTTCCGTGGTATGGAATTGGACTTCATCCTATAGGCAGTTGTGAAGCTCAGAGCAGGACTTTAAGCAGAAAAATGAGATAATCGAATTACCAGGAAAGCTTTTCACCACCACACTCCTGCCACTCCTAGCTAAATCCCACCCAATGAGTAGTTTCAGAGTGTTGCTTCCTCCAGGAAGTGTTCCCTGACCACCACTCAGACTCAGCTATTTTCACCTAAGGCTTCTAGAGTTTCCCAAGCACTCCTATTACACTGTCTTGATTACCTGTGCCCTGTACTTTTTCCCTCCCTTTGTATATTGTGAGTGCTGGAGGCCAGGAACTGTCTATTGTCTTCTATGTTGTATCCCCAGCACCCTGTACAGTGCCAGACATGATAAGCGTTCAATATATATTTACTTAATTTAAAAAAAATCCTGTGAGAAGATGCCTCTTGTAATTTCCAACCTGAGCTACAGAGTATAGGTTGCAAAAGAGAAAGGAGACCAAGAAAGAACCTCTTGTAATCATTTGGGTAGGAAGTGGTGAGGGCCTGATCTGAGGCAGTGGTCGCAGAGCTGGAAAACAGGGAGAGATTGGGATAATATTTAGGAGGCAAAACTGATTGGCCTGGGTGATTAGCTGAGTGAAGTGATGGGTCTCAGATAAGGAGAGGAGGGCTCCTGGGCTTTTGGCTTAAGCAGTTGGGCGGATGATGGATTAACCACAAATGGCTACTCTGGAAGAGGAGGCAATGTATGGGGGAAGATGATTAAATCAGTTTAAACATGTTGACTTTGACATGCCTGTAGGGCACACAGGTGCAGAAGTCCGAGGAGCAGCTGGAATCATAGAATTGGAGCCCAGGACAGACATCTGGTCTAAAGGTAGAAATAGGGGAGCTGTCATCCTGTAGGTGATGGTTAAAGGCTAGGGTGGGGATAAGATCACCAAGGAAGTGAAGGAGGAGGTGAAACAACAAGGAGGACACCCACCTGTAAGAAGTGGGCTGAGAAGGAGCAATGGAGGGGAAAAGAAACATAAGAGGGGGAGGGAGAAAAGAGAGCAATTTCACAGCCGCTAGAGGAGAAGTGGCTTCAAGGACTAGCAAAGATGGTTCAATAGTGTAGAGAAACTAAGAGCCCACCCAGACTCCTTAAAATTGAGAAAACTAAGGCCCAGGGAGGCTAACTGAGGTTTTCAAGGCCACAAGCTATTATAGTCTATGGTCACAGTGATCAGTGGCTAATTATGATCACTGGACTCCTGGGAGTCCCCAAGATCTTTTCCAGGGTATTCAAGAGGTGAAGAACATTTTTATAATAATACCAAGATTTTTTTACAGTATTCACTGTGTTGACATTTGCACTGATAATGCAAAAGCAAGAGTGGGTAAAACTGCTAAGACCTTAACACAAATCAACAAAGTAATATTCTTCACCCCCCATGCACTTACAGTTTAACAAAAAGTCCGGCTTCACATAAGACTGTCCATATGGCCCTAGCTGGTATGGCTCAGTGGATTGAGAGCTGGCCTGTAAACCAAAGGGTCAATGGTTTAATTGCCAGTCAGGGCACATGCCTGGGTTGTAGGCCAGGTCCTCAGCTGGGGGCGTGTGAGAGACAACCACACACTGGTGTTTCTCTCCTCTCTTTCTCCCTCCCTTCCCCTCTCTCTAAAAATAAATAAACAAAATAAAACCTTTAAGGAAAAAAAATGTCATACAGAGTAATAATTATTAATGTTATTAAAATATGACCCTTGAATATTGATCTTGTTAACAATCTGTGCATAAGGTACTCCTGCTGCATACTGAAGTAGTGGATGTATTGAGAGCTGAACTACCTACTTTTATTTTGGAACATCATTTTCATTGGAAAGAACAATTGACAAATTGTGATTATTTAGAGGTGGGTATTTGGCAGACATTTTCTTGAAAATGAATGAACTGAGTTTGTCAAATATAGTAAACAGCTGATAGTATTTTTTGCCAATGATAAAACTTGAGCTGTCAAGTGAAAATTAGAATTTTAGAAAACTTGTATCCAACACCATGAGCTTGACAACTTCCCAATACCTGAAGACTCTGCTGATGAAATCAGTGGTAATATTAACACACCTGATATTGTGGACTGAAATGTGTCCACATTTGGAAGATCTGCATAGCTCACCAAGCCATTATGTTCCAAATAACCAATGCACAATGTAACGAAATCAGGCATGAATAAAAGACCCACTCCAGGTGTAAGACAGGCCAATGGAGTTTAATATAGCTGAGTATGAGAAGTTCACTGATGTGGTTTCAGATACCACACTGCAATTAATCTTTCAGAAACTGACTCTGTCCAATTTTGGTGACATATCAAAGATGGCCACAATTATCTGAAAAGGCTATTAAAATACTCCTACTTTTCCAACCACAAATCTGTATGAAGCTGGTGTTGTTCATCTACTTCAACCAAAGCAACATATTGCAACAGACTGAATACAGAAGCAGATATGAGACTCCAGTTGTCTTAAGTTAGTCAAAGAGATTTACAAAACTGTAAAACAACATTTTATTTTAGAGAACACATTTTTATGAAAATTATTTTAACGTGTAAAGAATATACTATTGCTATTTATTTAAAAATACCTTTTAAAGTCTGTTTTTAATATTCACTTCCATATTTGTAATACAGTAAATATCTATAGCTATAGACCACATAAATAAAAGTCTTTTGAAGTCCTCAGTAATTTTTAAGTGTGTAAAAGGGTACCGACCAAAATTTAGACAACTGTTGACACAAACCACCCATTCCTGTCTCCCAGGTCTTGGTGCTTGTTTCCAGCACACCTACCCCTCCCACTAGCTTTTTCAGAGGATACAAAATTATAAAACCTAAAAACAAAATTAAAAAAAAATTCAGCTAAAAAAGAGCTAAGACAGCAGACACAGTGAACTAAAAAGAGCATTAAGACCCTTTCTTCCCTTCAAAATAATGTTCCTAATTTAAAGGCTAAGGTCTGGTTAGCAGCCCTGCCAGGCAAGGCTGGGTTCATCTACAATCCCCTCTACTGCCACCAGTGGGAGAAGAAAGACTGGGGGTAGCGGGCTGAATGGATGTTCAGGTGTCTTGTCTTCTTCATATTCCATATCTAATTTGAAACAACAGCCAGTGAAGTAAGGCAGGTGGAGCCATTTTTCTATTAGTCACAATTTACATGGGAGGAAACAGGTGTGTGTCTTGCCTAATATCGGTAAATAAAAATCAGATTAGGGGTGAAAGAGGACATAAGGGACATAAATGGTAATGGCAAAAATTCAAACATACAATAAAAAATAAAACTATTAAAAAAACACATCAGGATCAGCAGCCTGGGATTATAATCAAAGGGTCCCTCCACTGGGTACTTGTGCTAAGGTGCCTCTGTTCCCCACTCAAACCTATAGGTCCTTGCTTGCAGGTAAGGTCTTTTCTTATGCTTACAAGCCATATAGATTTCATTTTTTAATCCTTTGCCCATCCTTTTGGGTAACTGGTTCTTTTATAATAGTTTGTAAGAGAAAGTGACATTTTGCATTACATTTCAGTTACAAATAGTTTAAAAATTATTAAAAGTTAATGAAATAGAATACAGAGAAAGAAAAAATACACAAAAGCTAGTTCTTAGAAAAGAAAGTTGACCTCTAACAAAATTAATCATGAAAAATTTAATCATACATTAAATAAGTGATACTGGGAATGAAAGAGGAATATAAATAAAACACAGTAGAGATATAAAGTTAAAAGACTATAAAATTTTATGCTAATAATTTTTAAACCTTTTTTTACTTTTTAACATTTTTGAGAAAAATTCAAAATTACCAAAATTGACTTCAGAAGTAATAGTTTTAGTAATACTTATGGTTGTAGTAGAAGTAATATTCTGGGGTCTCCTCCTAAAGTGCAAACTGCTCAATGAAGTAAGTGCTAGTGAATTTGTTTCTCAGTTGCCTTTTGTGACAAAAGAGATGGGTCTTTGGGACCTGGGCCTGTCTGGTTGGGAGGAAAGAGGACTGGAGAGCACAGGGGAGGGGATGGCACTGCAAGTCCTATTCCATGCCTTACAGTTTAGCAATCCTGGTGGCCTGGAGTCAGATTTCCCCAAGGGGGCATGGGGCTGCCCCTACTTGCTTCCCTAAGGCTTGGACTGAAACATAAGATTCTGCCTGGTCTGTCAGTCCCAGAGGGAAGCATGCACCCCTGTCAATCTCCTCTGCCCAGTACCAAGGCTTAGCCTATAATCCCCTCCTACTTTACCACCTGTCCTCCTTCCCTCTCCTCCTCACTCCTTCTCTCTCTCCCCTTCCTCCTTTTTTTCCTCTCCCTACATCCTCTCCATCAACGTCTGTTGGAAGACAAAGAGTAGATCCAGGTATCACTGAAGGCGTATCATGTGCTACACTCTCTCTCCCCACATTCTACCCTCTCCCCACTCCCACTGCTGGTACTTTAGCAAGAGGGGTTGCAGCAAATATGAGCAGTCCTGAGGCCTAGGCACTCAGCCTATCTTGGCCCACTCCCCAAACTCCTTTCTTTCTTTTTTTTTGGGGGGGGGGGCATCCTTGTCTTTTTTTTCCTTTAAAGATTTTATTTTATTTTTAGACAGAGGAGAAGAGAGGGAGAAAGAGTAGGAGAGAAACATCAATGTGTAGGTGCCTCTCGTGCACCCCCCACTGGGGACCTGGCCCGCAACCCAGGCATGTGCCCTGACTGGGGAATAGAACTGGTAACCCTTTGGTTCACAGGCCAAAGCTCAATCCACTGAGCTACACCAGCCAGGGCCTCAAACTCATCTCTGAGTATGATGTCAGAATGGGACAGAAAAAGGGTAGAGGGGTGTGATGGTGTGTGCAGAAAAGGGAGATAGTTGTCTAGCTCTGTGCCCTGGTACTGGAGTTAATGCAAGAGATCATTTATACCTTGTACTGTTTGTGGTCCAAATGAATGTCCCACATATATAAGCAATAATGTCTAAAACTTGTCAATGTAGTTGAATGAATAAAAAATAAATCTATTTAAATATGTTATCCTGTCCAAACCAGCTTGTGACCACTAGTATTATCTCAAGCAACAGACACTAAAAGCACCACCACTAAAAGATGTATTTGCATGTGTGTGTGTGTGCTGCAAGGTTAAAATCAATAAAGTCTTTTTTTAATGATAGAGTGATCTTCAGGAGAAGGATGGGGATGACCAGTGTGCCCAAAATTGCTGTGGTCAAGTTGTGATGTCTCCTTATGGTCTTATCCATTGGGGTGGGGAGTAAGAGTGGGAAGGAGGTCACAGAGAGAATTGAGTTTAGGTAGAAAGGGGTCCTTTGTGGACCTTGCTAATGATTTTAGTCCTGGATTGACTATAGTCCCTAGCATCCTCTAGACAGGTACTTCAGGGGGACTCCCTACCTTGCCCAAAGCCTCAGGGGTGGAATGAGATGTGGAGGGCAGATACTCACTGTGACCTCCAACTTTTGCTGACTACCTAATCTGAAGGGGTCAGCCTGCCCAGATAACAAAAAACAGATGCTGCGATGACAATGACCATATCCAAGGCCAGGACACTTGTCAAGTGCATTAATGGGTTGGAAGAACTGAAAATCTGACCAATATCAGCTGTTTGATAGTCCTTACCAAAGTAGCCTCTAGTGAGAATGTGGATAGAAATCTCCAGCATCAGAGAGCTAAAAACCTCCAAAAGTAAGAAATATGTGCCATGTCATGGTCACTTCCCAGTCCAGGCTGATGGCGTGATTTGAAAGGCGCTACGGAAGATCCTCAGAACCCCGCTATCTACTGAAAAGATGCCTAATTCCAAAATTAGGGCTCTCTTCCTTCCTTTCACTGATCTTCCACTAGTTTGGGTAGTGCAGGGTAAAGGTGGATAGAGCTAGGACCAGTATTACGCTGAGCTGTTGTGACTCCTTTTTCCCCAGCATCAATGAAGGTTCTGAGAATGAAGTGTGATGGGGTAGGGCTGGGAGTGGATGAAAGTAATAATGAGGAGATGAGTTTCTAACATTGCCGACAACTGATTATATTGACAGTCTAGGCCTTTCAGGTCTCTCTTCCTAATTCCACTGAACCTATTTGGGTTCAATCTTTGGGAACTGTGAGCTTCTTTGAAGTACTCACCATTCCCTGCCACCTAAGAGCTACGAAGTAGGGTGCTTTCACCCTGGGCTCTATGTAGACTTAGGGCTCTAAGTGATCAATTCAAAACCTCCCTCTGTGGGTGCCTCTGTATCCAGGAAAGGAGGAGAGTGGGGTGACATAGTAGGAAGCCTGGTGAATTTTTGACGTGATCCTTCCAAAAACATCATCCTTATTCCAGACCTACCTGACACCCAAAATTTTACCATTAGAGAGTCCTTAAAATTACTTAATAGGTCTCTAAAATAACACAAAGATCGCTCTGGACATTGTGGCTCCTTTGGTTGGAGTGTTGTCCTGTAAACTAAAAGGTGGCGGGGTTTGATTCCCAGTCAGGGCACATGCCTAGGTTTCGGGTTCGGTGCCATTTGGTCCCGGTTGGGGCACATACAATTAGATGTTTCTCTCTTACATCGGTGTTTCTTTCCCTTTCTCTCTCAATCCCTTTAAATCTCTCTCTAAAATCAATAAGCATGGCTTTGGGTGACAATAAAAATAAAGAAATAGCACAAAGATCATTTTCAACTCAGGGTAGGCATGGGCAATTAGTGAGGAGTCACACCAGAAAAAACCAGTGGTAGCCCTGGAATTCCTAGATAAGGAGCTTAGAGGTGACAATCCAGTGGGAAGAGGGCAGGGCTGAAAAAGTGGAAGGGTTGAAGTTTCTATACTAAAGCTGTGTTTTCTTAGTGAATACACTGTTTTTAATTATATTGAATATTTATTTGAGATGGCTTCGACAAGGGACTGATAGAGATTTGAGATGCTAAAGACTCCCCCATAAACCACCCCTTGACTCTACCACTCCAACAACAACAAAAAAATCAAGCTGAGCTCCAAGACCATGAAAATCAAGACGCAGGAGTCCTGAACTTAAAGGGGTAGGGAAGGGTTCAAATTCAACACCCTCCCCTCTTAGTCGTTTTGCTTGTGAGAGGCAGGCAAACACCTCAAGGCTGAGCTGAAGAATATCCAGAGGATCTTGAGTCCTTGGAATTCTCCTCTGGGTCCCCACCCTGGAAGAAGGGAGTGCAGCCCTTCAGGCCAAGAATGGCAGGAAAAGGGCAGAGTAAATTGTGAGCTGGATTGTCCAGTCACATGATGCAATCTCACTGCTTCTTGTCACGTAATCTTTTTCCCTCCTCTGCTGGTCTCTCCCCCTCTCTTTTCCCCTCCCTTTGCTCTGTTTTGATTTGGTTAAAATAGGTACAAACTCTGGTCTTTTCTATTTTTAATACCCAGCTATTACATAATCCATACCGTAATTGCTGACTTGAAAAATTATTGGCAACAGTAGAAAATCCCCAGAGTTTTAAACAGGAAAAGGATTATTACAGCACAAAACCTTTGGCAGTTTTACTGACTGGTAAACCGTCTGTAATCGTCACTTGCCAGTGGAAGTCACATGGACCCTGGGAAATACTCTCCCCACCGCAAGGAAAGCCGACTGGGGGAAGGGATAAACTGCAGCCTCAGTTGGGAAGAGGCTTTGTTTGGCAAGGCTGGGGGTGGGATGGTGCACTGGGAGTTTTCTCTGGACCCAGACCCAAGGACTGATGGAGTGAGCTTCAGGTTACCACCTCCTCCCAGGGGCCACCTTTTACTGCTTTTATTTCTTGCTTAAGAGTAGTCTCCAGCATCCAGGGCCTTTCACTCATCAACTTCCCAGGTATTCCTATAGATTCCAACACATTTCTGAACAACTCTGAGTAAAAGGGAACTATCACAGTCCAATAGATGATTTTATAAAGACAGAGGTGCAAGGAAGACTGCTGGTTTATCACAGAGACCTGACCCACTCCTCTATAAGGCTCTCCACATATTAGGCCAACCCTACACTATTTAATTTTTCTTAAAATGTTCCAATAAAAATATAAGGACTATAGGTTTGGTAAAGGGTTTCAGAATCAAATCAAAATTATGTCATTAAGACAAAATTCTCTGAATGTGTACTAGAGGTGTGGGTAGTACTGGAGGAGACAGAAAGGGTTTTCCTGATTTTGCCAATTCTGCTGCAATCCTAACCCCAATAACCAAGGAGGCTGAATCCAACTTAGGTAACTATATGTGACAACTCATTCAATAAATGTTTGCTGAATGCCACACACTGGACTAGTTGCTGGGTATATAACAGTGAGCAAAATCATTACCATAGTGGAAGTGCCAGGTCAGTGTGGGAGACAATCAAAATATTACATAAACATATCATTATAAACCATGATGAAGGGTTAGAAGAGAAAAACATAGGGTGCTAGGGACATGTAAAACAGGGGGCCTGAAAGGGTCTGAGGGTTCCTGGATTACCCTAGAGACTTCAGGATTCTTTTAAAATAGCACCCCATCTTCTTTAACTTCCCTACTCTCTCTCCTTCCTTGCTACCTGTAGTTAATATTTACTGGGTTTTTTTTTCTATGTACAGAAGATAATATTAGGTTCTTTATATGCATGGTCTCATTTGATTCACACAGCAAAGTGACAATTCAGCACTTTAAGACAAAAGGGCCTGTTGAGAAAGGCCAAACCACAATTTATGAAGAGGGCTATATACAATTCATAGCATAAATTAAGACTCTACTGGCTGCAGATTACAAAAATTGAAATCAAACTTTCAAAAGAGAGAAGGAAAAACAGTAACAAGGAAAGCCCAGACCCATGTAAAATGAAATGCCCAGAATTAGACTAGCTTAAAGCTTAGATCCAAGTGCTCAAAAGATGTCATCCAGTCCCTATCTCACAGCTCAGCTTTCATGTGTTGGCTTCAGCACTTCCATTGGGGTGGCAATATAGTCACCAGCAGCCTCAGTTATGTACATACTACAGGATTGGCAACCCACTTGGAAAAGAAATGAGAATCTACTTCTTAACAGCTCTAACAAAAGTCCAGAGTCCTGACTGGCCTGGATTTGAAACCATGCCCATGCCAACTGCTGTTCTTTGATTAGCATCATCATGTCTCCTCCATCTAGAACCAAGGCATGGACTTGAATCCAGTCTCAGAATGGGGAAGGAGGTGGTCCCCTAAAGGAAAACCAAAGTATTCAGACCTACGAAGGAGGAATGCATGCTGTGCAGTCAAAGCCCACTTGATCTCCACTGTCTTCAAACTTTGGAATTACAGCGGATATTAACACTATTCTATAGTTTCTTCCTCCCTAAGGAATGAACAAGAGTGCTTGTACAGTGAACCACAGGCTGCATTTGCCACAGTCCCACTCCAGCTGCTCATGCACCTTGGCTTCTTGCTTCAGGGCACTCACAGGAGTCTTAATATTTGCTTAAGTGCTTGCTCAGAGCAATCTTCAGGTCCTAAGACTTTGTGGAAGACTTTTACCACCTTCCTTCACTCCCGAATGATGTGCCCTACTCAGCACAGGCTAGAGAGGCTGAAGTTCTCTGGCCCTTTGACAAGTGTTCTCAGGGTCTGTAAATTGTAGGGAGGGAAGGGAATGGCAAGCCCTTTGTTGGAAACCTTTGCTTCCCTTTTGGAGTCTAAACTGAAAATGGTTTTCACTGGGCAGAAAAAGGAATATGAGGATAGTTCCTGAAGCACCCAACAAACAGACCTCCACAAGAAGGATCCTAAAGAGTGGGCTTGGGGAAGTCACTTAAACTTTCTATGAGGTACACAACAGCACTACAACAATCAGATGTCAGTTGCAACCACCCTGTCTGTGTGCATGTTTTAGGAGCTGCCTGAATCTACCATCCCAAATTCTATGGGAAGTCCAATGACCCTCCCAAAATTTCTACAAATTCCCAGCAGCTAATGCTCTTAACAATCCCTTTTGGCTCTCACTCCAGATCCTTCTGGACTTGTGATTTTACTTACATTTCACCTCCTAAGGCTGGTCTCTTCCCTCTGCTCTGAGCTGTCCCAGATGTGGGACTTGGCTCCCTTTTCCCATGCTTTACCAAAAAGAGAAAAAAAAATACACATATACAAACTCACTCAAACCATTGTGTTCATCAGACATCCCTGAAGTTATAGAGAGACAGAGGGCTTTTATATTCCATGCTGCTGGGCACCTTCACCCTTCCAAATGCTTCTCAGATTTGGGAGGGGTCCCTCCTTCCCTCAGGAAACTAAGCTCCCCTTATATTATTCAGAGTAACTTAGCTCTCCATCCACTTCCTCTGACATCCAATGACCTGTGATAGCTGGAGTCAGACCCATTTTGAACCATCCACTCCAGGATCCACCCGACTAGCACAAAAAGAAGTTTGAACATTCACTCTCTGCATCACCATTCTGTAGTGATGAAGCAAATGGAATGATTCTTTCCCCTACAAATAGGAATTATGTCATCCCTCTTTAGAACAGACTTAGCTGCCGTCAGTTTTGGTTTTAAGTAAGTTTCTACTATAGGCATACCTCAGATATATCACAGGCTCAGTTCCAGACCACCGCAATAAAACAAATATCATAATAAAGCAAGACACATGAATTTTTGGGTTTTGTAGTACATATAAGTTATGTTTACACTATATTGTAGTCTTATTAAGTGTGCAATAGAATTGTGTTTAAAATACAATGCACAGAGTCAACAATATTATAATAACTATGTATGGTACCGGGTGTGTATCTGAAATATCTAGGGAACACTGTAAAGTACATGATTGCCTAACCACTATGCTGTACCTGGAACTAATTAAAAAATGATGCTGAATGCAAACTGTAATTGAAAAATAAAATTGAAAAATAAATAAAATTTAAAAATTAAAGAAAAAAAAAGAATGAATGGATCCAGCAATTCCACTTCTGGGTATTCATTCCAAGAAAGTACAACACTAAATTGAAAAGAGATCTGTATCCCCTTGTTTATTGAAGCATTATTTATCAATAGCCATGATATAGAAGAAACCTAAGTGTCCATCAATAGATGTGGATAAAGAAAATATGATATATAATGAATTATTATTCAGCCATAAAAAAGAAGGAAATCTTGCCATTGTGACAACACAGAGGATTTTTAAAATTATATTTTGTTGAATAGGCTAGTATCATCCCAATTTTCCCCCTTAGCTCCCCCCAGCACCCTCAACTCCCTCAGGCAATCCCAACACCATTGCTGATGTCCATGGGTCATGCATATAAGTCCTTTGGCTACTTCATTTCCTATATATATACTTTACATCCCCATGGCTATTCTGTAACTATTTGAACATCTTAATCCCCTCACCTCTTCACTGATTCCCTCACAGCTCCCTCCCATCCAGCAACCATCAAAATGTTCTATGTATCCATGATTCTGTCTCTGTTCTTCTTGTTTACTTAGTTTGTTTCTTGGATTCAATTGTTGATAGATATGTATTTACTGCCATTTTATTTTTCATAACTTTGATCTTCTTTTCTTAAATAAGTCCTTTAACATTTCATATAATAATGGTTTGGCAATGATGAACTCCTTTAGTTTTTTCTTGCCTGGGAAGCTCTTTATCTTCCTTTTAATTCTAAATGATATCTTCGCTAGGAAGAGAAATCTTAGCTGTAGAGCCCTGCTTTTCATGACTTCATGAAATATTGAAATATTCAATTTCTTGCCAATCCTTTCTAGCCTGCAAAGTTTCTTTTGAGAAATCAGCTGACAGTCTTATGGAACTCCCCTGTAGATAACTAACTTCTTTTCTCTTGCTGCTTTTAAGATTCTCTATTTTTAACCTTTGGCATTTTAATTATGATGTGTCGTGGAGTGGGCCTCTTTGCATCCATCTTTTTGGGATTCTCTGTGCTTCCTGAACTTGCATGTCTATTTCCTTCACCAAATTAAGGAAGTTTTCTTTCACTATTTTTTTTCAGATAGATTTCCAATTTCTTGCTCAGTCTCTTCTCCTTCTAGCATCCCTATGACGTGAATATTGGACCTCTTGAAGTTGTCCCAGAGGGTGCTTATACTATGGTCATTTTTTTGTATTCTTTTTCTTCTTCTTGTTCTGCAGTTGTTTTTGCTTTCTTATGTTCCAAATCATTGACTTGATTCTCAACTTAATCTACTCTACTGTTGTTTCCCTGTAAATTGTTCTTTATTTCAATTAGTGTATCCTTCATTTCTGACTGGATCTTTTTTATGCTGTTGAGGTCCTCACTAAGTTCCTTGAGCATCCTTATAACCAGTGTTTTGAACTCTGCATCTGATAGATTGCTTATCTCCATTTCATTTAGTGCTTTTTCTGGAGATTTCATCTGTTCTTTCATATGGGCCATGTTTCTTTGTCTCCTCATTTTGACAGCCTTCCTGTTTGTTTCCATATATTAAGTAGAGCTGCTATGATTCCCTGTCTTGGTAGCATGGTCTATTGTAGTAAGTATCCTGTAGGGTCCAGTGGCACAGCCTTACCTATCACCCAAACTGGATACTCAAGGTGTGCCCTCCATGTGGGCTGACACACCCTCCTCCTTTAGTTGAGCCTTGATTGCTGCTGGCAGGTCAGTGGGAGGGATTTACCCGGGCCAGTCAGCTGCAAGAACTGGCTGTGACCAGTGACCACCAACCTTTGGCCTCTGCTGAGGATTATCTGTGCACAGCAGGGTGGTGGTGCTCTGACGTAGTCTGTAGTTGACCACTGGGTGCACTGGTCCTGAGGTTTCCCAGGTAGTGCAGGACAAGGTCACCCCACCCTGTGTTCTGCTCAGGGCCACCTTGCATGAGTTATAAAGCAATCTGAGATAGCTGCTACTTGTGCTGGGCTTGGAGATTCCCAGGTGAAGCCAAGCTGTGAATCTAGGCTGGCTGCTGGTAGTGCAGTGCCTGGGGCCACTTAGCAAGAAGTATGGTGTTTGGGGCCTCTCTGAGGCTGACTGTTACTTGTTTGAGAAGAAGTTGTGAAGCATGAGCCAAGACCAGACAGTCATATGGAAAAGTCACTGTTAAGAGCTTGGGCGGTGGTAGGGGGCATCAGTTGGGTGGGACGGAGTCTCAGGGAATCTCCAGGGCATGGCAAACAGGTGTTAGCCAAGTTGATGGGAGTCTGTTATAGCACCTGCCTGCCAGCTCTGTGGCTCTGTTGGGGGAGGGTTCAGAAAAGGAACAATAGCCTCTGCCTGTCTTTCTATCTAGGAGAAATCTGTCCCCTAGCTCTCAACTCAATGCCAGATACTTCAGTTCCTCCCTGTATGCTACTGGTGCCTTTCAAGGTGCTACCCTGGTTCTGGAACTCAGAGGGAGTGAATCTGAGTAAATCCATATGTGGGTTTTCTTTAAGAGGACTGCTTGGGACTCCAAAAGATTCATCCACCCAGTCAATCCCCACTGGTTTTTGCAGACAGAAGTTATGGGGACTTACCCTACTGGCACTGAAACCCTGGGCTGGGGGGCCTGGTGTGGGGTTTGGACTCCTCACTCCCAAGATATCCCTCCTAAATTTTTATGTACCACACATGGATGTTCCACTTCTCGACCTCATCTACCAGTCTTGATGGATATGGTTTCTTTAATTCCATAGTCGTCAGACTTCTATTCAACTTGATTTGTGACAGTTCTGAGTGATGGTTGTTCTATAGTTTTGTTGTCATTTTGATGCGGTTGTGCAAGGAGGCGAGCCATGTTTACCTATGCTGCCATCTTGACCAGAAGTCCGGATGGATCTTGAGGGCATTATGCTAAGTGATATAAGTAGGACAGAGAAAGACAAATGCTGTATGAATGACTTCACTCACATGTGAAATCTAAAAACAATACAAAAAACAATCTCAGAGATGCAGAAAATAGATTGGTTGCCAACAGAAGCAGGGGTAGGGAGTGGGCAAAATAGGTGAAGATGATCAAGAGATAGAAACTTTCAATTATAAAATACGTAAGTCATGGGGATGTGATGTACAACATGGTGAATATAGTTAATAACACTGTATTGTATATTTGAAAGTTGGTAAGATTACAGGTTTAAAAGTTCTTATAAGAAAAAATTATAAGAATATAAGAAAAAATTTTTGTAACTATGTACAGTGAAAAATGTTAACTAAGCTTACTGTGGTGATTATTTTGCAATATACATGAATGTTAAATCATTATTTTGTCCACCTGAAACTAACATAATGTTATATGTCAGTTATGCCTTAATAAAAAGAAAAACAATGCCCATACCTTAAGAAAAAGGAGTTTATTGCTAAAAATGCTAACCATCACCTGAACCTTCAACGAGTCGTAATCTTTTTGTTGGTAAAGGGTCTTGCCTCCATGTTGATGAAAACGAAATTATGTGCAAAGTGCCACAAAGCGAAGCACAATAAAACAAGGCCACTAAATGTAAACTCTCCACCTCAGAGAAAAGCCTTTATTACAAGTCCAAAACAATTCACATACGCCCATACTGGGGTCCACTGACACTGAGAATATCATTAAGGAAAACAGTGTTTTAATCCCAAAGGCATTACCTGTCTTTCAAAGACAAAGGGGTCTATGTCCTTGTACCACCCTGTGATGAAATTCCTGTATTTTCCAGGCTGGAATTCTGGAGCCTCGAATCCCAGTGAAATGGGCAAAACTAAGGTGTTAGCTTCAAGGACTCCTTTCATCTAGGTTGGTAGGGGCCTGAGACCAAGTTTAAAGCACCTGAGAGGCTTTTCCAAAGAAACCGCAAGGACAAATGAAGGGAGCACTGCTACCTCCCAAGGCCTAGGCCAGCTCTATGCCTTGCCTTCCTGGGCCTCTTAAAAATTCACTTCCCTTTCTAAGGGAAAGTAGCAAGCAAGACCTCCTAAGCAGAGGAGGGCCCAGCCCCTCCCACTGCATCAAAGGCAGGAGGCAGACAGGCTCTGCAAGGCTGTGAATAACAAAAAATAAGAAGCAAATCTAGGAAAGAAGAATTCTGAGCTTTGAATTTCTTTGTCCATCACCAAATTCTAAGCTCTGAATTCCTTTATTCATCACCGAAAAGTGCAACAGCAGGTACTATGGCCCAGTAGCCGGCCTCAGGAGTCCTTTTAGTTCCTGGGGAGGGAATTTAGTGAAGTCCCTAAATTCTCAGAGGTTAAGATATATAATACATGATTAAACAAATAGAGTAAGAAGGTAAGGATAGGGAATAAATTTTTTATCTTACATAAACAAAAGACGTAATTTGACTTTTCATTCATTAATATCATAATTAGAATACAGCCTTAAATATTTTTCACCTAAACGAATCCTCTAATAAAATTTATAACAGGATGAATACATTGCCAATCGAATAAATAGGAATGTGTTTCAAAAAATGGGAACCATCTATTCATATTGCTCTGCACTTGCTTTTTTCACTGATACAGAAACCTACTTTAATGTTTTCATGGCCACATAACATTTCACAGTCCCTCTACTCATGGATATTTACCAATGCAATGAATATTCTTATTCAGAGAACTCTGTGCTCAAGGATAAGCATTTTTTTAGATGAAATTTTAATTTGCTCTGCCTGTATGTATTCTTTGCTCATTTTCTATTGGGTTTGTTGTCTTTTCCTTACTGATTTATAGGAACCCTTTATAAATTATACATATTAATCTATTGTCTTTTACATATATTGCAAAAATTTCCTCCCTGCCTGTTGGCTGCCTTCCAACTTTGTTTATGACAACTTTAGCCAGACAGAATTTTCTCATTTTCATGTGGCAAAACCAATCACAAACGGTTTAGAAAATACTGCCATGGGAACCGTGTACCTCAAGCTCTGAACCACATAGCCTCTTCTGCTGGGCACCACACAACCTTGCTTAGGTTCCTGTGGGGAACTGCTGATTAGGCAATCAATTTCTGAGCTGTTCACATCTGGTTGTAAAGCTAGGGTAATGGTGTAAACAGATCACGAAGAAGCAAAAAGAATTCTGAAGATTTTATTTGTTTGTTTGTTTTCAGCTATTTGGAGGCACCTTTCTTAAATGTTTAGAGTCATGTACTAACAATGTCAAATGAATCCTGAACCACTGAAAATCCAAAAACATCTTTATAAACAATAATCTGAGTATTTCCAGACTCTTTCAAACTATGTGGGCTTTAGGGCATTATTTGCTGTCACTATGAGTAGAGGGAGAAATAAATTCCAGACCCCACAGGAATAGAAAGGCTCAAGAATCCATTGACTCCTAGAGTTTTAAACAAGAAACCTTTACAAAGTTTTCTTCCAGCCTCTCACAGATGATTAGCACTGGCCCAACCTGGTCCTGAACAATTCATAAAACCCTACTGGCCAAATGAGATTTTGCCTACAAGAGTACTTAGTCCCTCTTTCTACAAACTCTGCCTAAAGGCCCAGTACTTTGTGGAGGTCCTCAAAGTACTTGGCAGGACTCCCTTCCCTTCCTTCCCCAACTATTAAAACTCCATGGTATTTAGGTAGGTGGTTCATAATGCAGACCTAAAAGATGGTTCTGGCCTCCATCCCCCTAGCTAAAATCTGACACTCCTTGAAGAGCTTGGTTTCCAGGCAATGAAGATTCTGCCATAAAATCATTCATCAGCACCCAGTGGTACCAAGAGGAAAAACAGTCTGTCTCAATGCTGCTACAAAGCCATTATTTCTACAATCTTACCAACAATAAAATCCCTCCTTTGCTGAGGCTTGTACCAAATAATTACACTTCTCCTCACTGCTGTCAACTACTAACCTCTTGGTCAATCAAGGACTTTGGCCCCTTGATCAGAGTCTACCTTTCCACTCTAAGTCAGACCCTTTGCCTGGTCATGACCTCCTATATCTCTACCCCTCTTTGTCTTTATTTCTACAGCTTCTTTTACTCAATAGCAATGAGATTTCCAGTCCCTTGGTAACAGCCCCCTGTTATATTGCTGCCTATCAGTCCTCTCCTGGACTCACTTCTCTCTCCAGTCAACTAGATGACAACCATTATGTAACCAATATCTTAGATTCCCTTCACTCCAAGTCTACCATTTGCCCCCACAAAACTCAGCTCCTATTTGAACAGAATGTCCTTTGCTTTAACCCCAAAGCTGCTGAGTGCTACTAAAGCAAAGCACTATTGTGAGGGCTGCTTCCTCCAGAAATTCATCATCTTCAACATTAGTTGGGTCTTCAGCACTGTTCAGCCTTCCTCCATGTCCAGATTACTGACATTGGCACAACAGTTTTTAAAAACCATGCCGCTGTCCCTAATATCTCACCTGCTCCTAGCAGATGACCTCAACAACTTCTGCCTAGAGAAAACAAAATCCAACAGAAACTTCAACTTTCTGTCTCCCCCAAATCTTAGCAAATTCCCATCATATCCCTTTTGCCCTAACAAATGGTAGCAAAACATAAAAAAGTAGTAACTAGTGGTAGTGGTGGTGGGGATGGAGTTAATCTCAGTCCTAGTCCTTCATTCAGTTCAAGTTTAACCTCTGCACCAATGCTCAGGATACAGTAGCCCCTTCTCCCCAGGTGCCTTGCTCAAAAATTTTTATTTCTCTTTCAATCTCCCTCTCTAGTACCTCTTTCTCCACAGCACAGGGATATGCTCAGGTCTCAAAAAATAAATAACCCTCCATAGATCCTGTGACCACCCCCTCTTCTAACTCTCATTTCACAGAAAAGTTTCCTGAAAGAGTGGTCTTCCTGACTGGGTCTTCACCCTCTCTTCATTTGCTAACTGCAGAGGTACTGTCTCTTAAAAGAGAGTGGATTGGTCTTATTTACCAAAGGTTTGCTCTTTGGAAAATTGCTTTAGAGATTAGCAAAGAAGCATAGTGAAAGGAAATACATTGTGTTGCTTTAATTCAGGGTTTTAATAATATAAAGAATAATTTTTAATAACAGGAATGAGAATTGATTTCCTTTGTATCAACACTACCTCTGACTACAGTATAAGCAAGATTGTTTAAATTGGTCTTTAAAATAAAGAAAGCTGTTTAGACGTAAGTTCCCTGATTCTCTAGATCCAAAATCAAAACACAATCTCTCCACTGAGTTCCCAGTTAGTCTATAACTGTCATACTTGATCACTTTATCTCAAGTTATCATAGAACTCTCTGTAGTTAATAAATTATTTGACAGACAAAAGAATGGACTTTATAAGCACCTATCATAAATCAGATAACCCTAATTACTAATCAGTCTAACTGACTAATTAAATCAGTCCTCCTGAAAAACCTCCACTGACATTTTGCTAATTTGATGTTAGTCTCTGCACACACTGAATTTAATAAAGTTGCATTTAGTCATTAACATCTTGTAATTTAGGGTTTCACTCATTTAAATGTGCCTTGAAAAGTCTCAAATACTGAGATATCACCATGTCATTTGGGATTCAGTCTGAAAGGACTAAGGTATTGTAAAAGTCAATGAGGCAGAAATGATCCAGTCTAGGGGATATGAGCAGGGCATTGGGGGAAAGGAATGCATATTTCTCCCTTCCCTCACCTGAAAAATACCCCAAGAAATGCTCCTCCAAGGAGGCACTGAGACTTCCTCTCATGCAGTGTCTGCTCCCCTCTGCTTCAATCCCTTTCACATAATCTGAGTGTCAGCTCCTCAGTGCAGGCATGGCTTTGTCCTCGCTGGACCCTCTTGAAGTTTACTCTTTTCTAAAACAAGGAAGTTTGCCTAGAAAGTCTCAAAAGTTTTTTTTTCCCCTGATATGAATAACTGAACATTACTTGCAGCATGAAAATAACATTTTATCTGGAAAAGCAAGTTCAATGCTTAAAGAAACCCAGTGGTAACTCCTTTTGTGATATGAAGGAGGTCCATGTCCCCCTACAATCCCCAATATAACCTCAAGCAGGACGTGGAAATTGGTGTCAGGAGCTTCTTCCAAAGCATTGTCATTCCTGCTTCCATAGTCCTTCTGAAGAAGCCAGTCCTTAATCCTTACCCAGGCAGAATTATGGGCTTCGAGGACCGTGCTGAGAGTAAAAAGGTGGTAGGAAATGCATGCCAGGAAACAGACCAGGGCCAGGTGACAGCCCCAGTCCCTCTGAAGCCAGATCCAGAACCTCCTCATTTGCTTTACCCTCGCAAAGGGTGTAATTTCCAGCGGGCTAAAAATCGCCAATGGCACATAGCCAAAGGGCAGGGCCAGGCTGGGTAAGCGAGAGCTAGCAATGAGACAGAGAGACTCCTGATTTAGAATCTAAGCAGTGAGGAGGAAGGGTCATGGAGAGCCTCCTCCAGAGGACTTAGAAAGTATCTGCCCTCTCCGGGTAAGATCCAAGTTGCCAATAGGAAATCTTATATCTCTAGAGGCCTCCTCAGTTGTTCCAGAGACTTTCTCAGCAGCCTGATCTTATTAGAAGGTAAGATCATGAGACAGGGATTCAACTGACACCAGCTTACTGGTTTTGGAAATGTCCCTTCTCTGTGGAGTCACCAGCTTACAGAGCAGAAACTTCCCATGGTGCCTCCATTTCCTCCTTTCCCACTACAAAATCCAAACAAATCGTGAGGCTGTGGGAAGACTGCTGCACACAGTTCAATATGCCTCGGGGAGAAAGAGTCCTTCAGTCCTTCACTCACTCACTCAACCAACCAGTTTCCTAAATGCACACTCTGCTCCAAGCACTGGGCTACAAGGATGCCTTGCAGGACATTAGTCTAGCAATTGCCTGAGAACCTCTTTAAAGTAGACCCTGTTAATTCAGAACTTCTGACAGGAAATAACTGTGTGTGTGTGTGTGTGTGTGTGTGTGTGTGTGTGTGTGTGTTTATGCTATCAGAAAGGGTTAGCAAATAATTTAAACCCATAAATATGATTGTCAGTTGGAAAACTGAAGGAACTTAAAAGACTGGATATTTTACTCATTAAAGTGGGTCCTCTTAGGATCTCTACCAGATGGCACATATACAAGTGAGTTACCATGTGATCCCAAAAGTAAACAAACCTAATGACTTCATAAAAAATTTTTTCATGTAATTAATTCAAACAAGCTCTTCCCTCCTGGATCAAAGTCAATAAGCTTTTACTGTATTACTTTCAAAAGAATGAAGCCAGAGTTCAATAAACCACTAAGCCACCACACTAACTCTGCTATAACCAAACTGGTCAACATTAATTCCAAAACACCTCAAGCTATTTATGGACAGATTAGGACTTTTCCCCTTGAATTCAACAGAAATACATTTTCTACTTTAGAGGAATGTCAGGGCCTACAAGGCAGTGACTATGAGAGACATGGTGTCTTCCCTGGCCCGCTTCTTCCTCCCATCACTACTGTATTTTGCCATGTATTTGTGCACAAAACTGTGGTGCACATTATACATGGCAAAATACGGTAACTATGGGTACTCCTAACTCCAGGCTGCAGCTTTTGCTCTAGTCTTTCCCTCCCTGGAAAATTCAACTCTAGGAGATGAAGAGTGAGAAACAGGAGGTGGAATTTGAGGCCGGAACACCTGACTTAAAGTTTGTATTCTACTCTTGAGTCTCAGTGTCCATATAAAAGAAGAAAAATAACAACACATTGCATATGGGATTGTGTTAGCTAAGTAGCTATATATAATGGCCTTTGTAAATGGTAGAGAGACTATTTTATTGTGATTACTGCTCACTCCTACCTCTCCTAGAAGAGTGGTTCTCCTTTCCAGTTACCCCCACTTCTACCATGAAAAGTAATTTTCCAGCTTCACAGGGCAGATAGACACGTTGGCATTATCAGTGACGTGCTACTCTTTTTTATCCTCTTCCTGACAAAGAGGCTATCAAATCAGTGTTTCCTTTCATGGAATATCCTTGTCCTTATAATCCCACTGTCTACCCTAGTTTATGTTTCACTATTATAGGCTTGGGCTACCACTATCACTTACTGATTTCTCTAATTGCATTTTTCACTTCATTTCATACATTCACACCATAAAACCTTCCCTAAACACTGCTTTTATTACCACTATTCATTACCTAGTCCCCCTAGATAAAATAACTACCTGGTTTTAGCCCATCAACCACCCTCAAGTCAGAATCTATTTCCTATTGTTTTTAAGATTTTATTTATTTATTTTTAGAGAGTGGGTAAGAGTGGGAGAGAAACATCGACATGTGAGAGAAACATCAATCGGCTGCCTCTTGAACGCCCCCAACCTGGGACCTGGCCCACAACCCAAGTAGGTGCCCTGATCAGGAATCAAACCAATGACCTTTTCATTTGCAGGACTATGCCCAGCCTATTGAGCCACACTGGTCAGGTCACCTATTTCCTATTTTTTTAAGTGGCCTTTTTTTTTCCTCCAAATCAGAAAAGATAATTTCTGTTAATGTGTTGTATAAAGTTTTAAATAAATATTTATTTCAAATGAAACAGGTTCATAAATTATATTTTTTCATGTATATATTATAGCCATCTTTCTGTGTCAATAATTATAGCTCTATTTTATTTATCATTGTAAAGACATACCACAATTTATTTGACCTTATCAGTGGCCATTTTGATTGTTTTAGAAACTCTAGTAAGAAATATCCTCATACATATATCTCTCTACACTTGCCCTTGGGATAAACACCTAGAAGTTAAATTGCTGTCTTAAAAGCGTATGCACTTTATTATTTTTTAATTGATTTTAGAGAAAGATGGAAGGAGAGAGAACGAGGGGAAACACTGATTTGTTGTTCCACTTTATGCATTCATTGGTTGCTTCTTGTGTATGCTCTGACTAGGGATTGAACCCCTAACTTTGGCATATTGGGACAAAACTCTAATCAACTTAGCTACCTGATCAGGACCAAGAGTATGTACACTTTAAATGTGACACATATTGCCAAACTGAACTTCAGAGAGACTATGTTAATTTATATCCCCAGCAACACAAGCCCTCAAGCCCACAGCAGCAATAATTTTTTTATTTAATATGTGTCAATCTAACAGTTGAAAAGTGATATCTCATTTCTGTTTGTGTTTTCTGGATTATAAGTGAAAAGAGCCTTTTTTATTCTTCTGTGACTTTGGCCCATTTTTGTGTGTTTTTGCTTTTTTCCTATTGATTTGTTAAGAGGGTTATGAATCTTAGAGACACGCTGAAAAGTCTTTGTAACCAGATGGCATCTGCTTTTTTATTTTATGGTGTTTGTTTTAATTTTTTTAGATAATCTATCACATTTTTTCCTTTATAGTTTCTGCCTTTGGTGCCCTACTAAGAAATTATTTTCTAGTATACATATTACTTTAGATATTGTGTAAAAATCTTTAATCCATCTAGAATTTATTTTGCTAGAAGATGACAGAAATTTTTTTTAAATGGTTAGACATTTGTCCTAAACACTGTCCTTTCCCACTGAAACCTGGGTCTGTTTCTGGGCTTTCTAGTGTATTCTGGGCCCAGCTCCCCAACAAGAATTATTCTTTCCTGTAGGACTGGTTTTTCCATTGTCTACAATAGGTTCTATGTAGGTTGCTGCCCATATTCATATTGTTGCCCTTTGCCCGGAACATCCTCTACCTCCCCTCCACAAATCCTTCAAGATAAGAAATATATGCTACCTAAAACAAGATATGCTTTCAAAAGAGGGAAGATAATGTAAAAGAACACATCAGTTTCCCCAAATCATTTGTGTGGTTAAAGGAGTGGATGAACTTTTTATTCAGCAGAGACCTTTGGTGGGCTTTGGACACACAGAAGTGAGTCAGGGAGGAAAAGTTAAGAGTTCACTTTGCATAATACAGTAAAAATATTTGGAGTGCTTAGTGACAATACAGTAAGGAAGGTTTGCAGAGAAAAGATTATAAGAGAGTAAGGCCATATATCTGGGTGATATGAACAGTGATAAATCCCTAATGGCAAGGTAGGTAAAAGTATTTTAAGAGACAGTAATAGCCAGTATTCAACTTCAAGTTGCTTGCTTTGCTACAATGTAAAATACTATACATCATCCCAAGCCTTTCATAAAGTCTGTCAGACACATAAAGGCTAGCTTGGACATATGTGAGTTCTACATCTGGGTCAGTGTGGATGGAAACAGGTACAGCATGTTTTAAACAGCAAGACCATTTATAATGTGAAGTAGAGCTCAAAATTAGAGTGACCATAAGTAAATACATGGCATTCCAGGAATTTGGAGAAATCTGGGTGAAGGAATAAGACTTTCTAGCAGTTGTAGAATGACACACTGAGCCAAAATTTAAGGAAAACGGTAGTTCTAGCTAACTACTTATGAGTTACACTACGGTACTCAATCTTCAGAACCTTCTAAAAGGAACCAACCTGCATGAGGTTCAGTGGTGTTTTACAAAAGCGGCCAGTGAGGAAGGTGACAATTACTCTGCTTGCATAAGAAACAAGCTGAGGATTATATGCCCCATCCCTTCTCCACTCTGCATGCTTCCAAGGGGTTTTCTGATCCCTACCCTACCTAGGGTGTTCTTATAAACTCTTACCTCCTCCATGATGCTTTCTCCCAAGTTTTTAGCCCTCAGATGCTTCCCTTCCAGAACTTCCATTTTACTTAGAATCTGAACCTTAATTTAACCTTTAATTATTCTTTGTTTTTTCTGTTAACTTCAATGTCAAATTCAAGTATAGGTGCCTTGCAGACAAGAATCACAACCCAAAAAGAAAGGAAACAAGAGAGGGAGGCTAGAAGGAAATCACCCACCCAGATCCTAAACAGCTTACATTATACTCAGAACCTACCACATTTCTGGCGGGGGAATAGTATATGATAGTGATACAGAAACAACTTTACTAATGACCCTGGATGGTGATGCTCCTAAGTTAAGGAACAGAGGAATAGGAAGGAATAGAGAAATAGGGAGAAGAGGATAAGCTGAAAGAGAATATAATTTGGCTTGGAATATGTTGAGTTTAAAATGCCTAAGAGCCATCCAGGTTGTAATGTCAATAGTGTTTGGCCATTGTGAGTCAGGAACTCAGAAGAGAAATTTAGGGTGGAGACAGAGATGTGAGAGCCTCTCACACATCAGTGGTAGTTAAAACCATAAGCATAAATGACATCACCCAGGGATAGTAGAGGGAAGAGAGAAGAGAGCTAAGAACAGAATCTTAGGAAATGTCTTTATGTAAGGAGCCTGTTAAGGAAAGGCTGGTTGGGAAAAACAAGCCTTCCACAGTTATAGGCCAACTAATACAGGCAGACTGACCAAATAACTGACTTGCTCTATTTAAGATCTCTAAATGCTCATTTCAAGTCCTCTTTCCACCTTCCTGTAAGTTACCTCACTCCCTGATCTTCACAGTTAAAACCATGGTCTTTCAGAGGAAGTGGCAGAAATGGACAACTGCCACAGGACAAGGTCCCTAGGGTGGGGCTTGTGGGTAGAGGATGCTATTTGTTGGATGTTCAAAGAACATACCTAATGGCATACCTAAAAGCTGAGCCTTTCCATCTAGTTTGTTCTATGATTAGTTCAGCCAACTAAGATTGGCCAACCAAAGATCTCACTCATGACAGTAAAGACATATACGTAAGAGTCCCAAAGAGACCAAGTAATTTCTTAATCAAAAGTCTTAGAGATTTTTTTAAATCTTCTTTATTTATTTTTACAGAGAGGGGAAGGGGGGAAGAAAGAGGAAGAGAAACATTAATGTGTGGTTGCCTCCCGCACACCCTCTACTGGGGACCTGGTCCACAACCCAGTCATGTGCCTTGACTGGGAACTGAACCGGCAACCCTTTTGGGTCGCAGGCTGCCACTCAATCTACTGAGCCACGCCAGCCAGCTGGTGTGACAAAAATCTTAAAAGATTTCTATCTGCTTCAAGTAGTCCTTTCCAGTTTGTCCTGGTTGGAATGGCACACAGAGAAAGTGACTGGCTTCCTCTTTGGTTACCACCTATGCCAGCAATAGCTCCTGGCACTTGGTCACCCACCCTACCAGGTTTAAATGGCTCTCCACCTGCAAGATCACCCTACCCATAAAGCATGGGTTTACCTCCACTGAAAGATTGAAAAAAATTATTATAGTCTGGACTGCCCGTGATATAAGCTATATCTTAGCTGTAAGAGGGATTTCATAGGGTAAGTAGAAAATATATAATGTCACACCTATTCCATATGAATGTGTTCCATCCCACTTGGCACTGATACGCATATGTAAAGTCAAAATCCTGAACTAGCAGAGGCCTGAGACTGATGTTGAGGTAAATAGTCCCAGTGTAGAAGGGAAGACATGCTCAGAAGTGCTAGAGAAATCCTAAAAAGGTCAAATGTGGGGAAAGAAACCGTAGAGAAGCCCTCCTTCCTTGGATCCAGAAACTGGAGGAAAGGGGAAGAGGATCCAAATGTAGGAGAAAAGATGTAGAATATCTATATACTTCCTCCCCACCTTAGGGCTCCACATCAGGTGACATCAGGCCTTAGGCAGACACACAGTAAGCAGTCAAACATGTGGCATGACTCCAGCAAAGACTGGTAAATAGTAGGTGGTTCAGTGGGCTTTTGTTTAATAAAGAGCACAAGGAAAGATTTCCTATCCCAAAGAGTTTTTTTCATGGATAGTCACATTACCCTCACCTAGAATTCTTCCATTTGCTGCCCATTGCTTTGGGACAAAGACTCACACTTCCTAAAAATGTGCTCCACCAAACTCCATATTCTGTGAGATTTTAATAAATATTCCTTTAGAAAATAAAATGGTTTTCTAATTAAATAAGTTTGGAAAATGTTATATTCTTTACCTCCCTTTTGGAGACTTATAAATACATATTAAAAGCTTTTTTTGAGGCATAGGCAGCTGTAGAGCTACCATGAAATTCAGAATAGGGGCCTAAACTAAGAATTTTGTTCCACACGGGTAGCTTGACAGACCAGTATGATATTCAGTTAGCCAAAAAGTAGCTGGCAGAATTCAGGATGGTCAACACTGGGAGATCTGTGCATAAGCAGGGCTCTACCTACTAAAGCCTAAATTCAAGAAAAGGCTCTAGCATCAGAGAAGGGACCTGGCCTAAGAGAGGCTGGAAAGCAAAGGTCACAGCCCCTGGTGAGAGGCTGACAACAGGGTTGTAGTCCTGGACAGGGCTAGGGGGTTCAGGCAGTGCAACTGGACAAAGCTTGATCCTCTTAGGAAAAAGTAAAAATGTAGGTGTTATGGGAGGGAGACATAGTTTGTCACACAGGGCACAATACACATGCCCAGGAGTCTCTCCCTGCTGGGAGTACTGGCTCCAAAATCTTAGTGATCTGCAGATCCAGCTACATCACTAGAACTTGTGTATGGGACTACAGCAGTTAGGGGGAAGGGATGGAGTGTGGTACCTCTAGTAGCCTCAACAGAGTTGTGCTGATTCCACTAAGTAGGAGGTTCAAACCCTGTCAGACTTTAGAAGATGAGAGGTAGAGACCATTCCTAGGACAACCCTCTAGGAAAAAATGCCAGAAGAAATGAGTAAGAATCCCAGAGGTCTGAATGAAGCCAAACGTCTGATCAAAGGAAAATGTGCTGAACTTAGGGCAGAAATGTAGACAGAGTAGAAGTTGAAGCTTGAGAGTGAAAAACATCCATGCACCCAACTGTGAGGAGCTGGGAAAGGTAAAGATTTGAGCTCCCTCTGTCAAAGAACCCCTAGAGGAGGAAAAGATGTGAAAATTTAGATCACACAGGCAGTTTGAGAAGACTGGTAAATGAAAGATGAATAGTCAACTAGGGAGACTCTCTCACTTTGGGGGAATTCAGGCCAAAAAGTTGTAGATCAGAATCACAGGGGCTAGGGTGAGCAGCCTCTGGAGTAGCTATTTTGGCTCTATAAAGTTAGTGAACAAGGGGAAACTGCACCTTTGCATGGACACCCCCAAGTGCTTTGTCACTGTTTTTGACATGGCTTATTTTGCTTTCTGGTAAAGCCCTATCTCAGCACAGATCATTGGGAAATCAAGACCAGAAGTTGTCTGTGACCAGTGGCCACTAAGGAAGTGCCCTGCCCATGTTGTCATCAGTGGCTTCTTTTGCGCCACCATTTTACATCATTTCTGGGAAGCTCCCTCATGCTTCCTAAGATCTGTGATGGTCTTGTCTGAGGACATTCACAGCAAACCACAGACCCAAAGGTCCTGCACTCCTTGTTACATTCTGCCTGTCAGCTGCTCTCCAGACAACACTGTGCCTGCACACTCAGTACGCTGGTGGGAAATCTCTGCTCCAAACCCCCTCTTGGGGTCAAGAGCATCCAACCACACCCACCCTCAGCTGCTAGGTGTTTTGTTTGTTTGTTTGTTTCCCAGAGAAAACTGTGAAGGAAACAAAATGTTTCTTTAGAGACCAAACTTCTCTTTTCAGGGTCTTTTTCTCCAAATCAATGGTGTCTCCCTCCTGTCCCTATGACTGGGAGAACAGTATACTCTACTCTCTGTCCCTTGCCTTAGTCTAGTTATCAGAAATTAATCTCACAAATTGATTTACACTTCCACTTACATGACCAAGATGCTTCATAATCAAACCCCTTCCTTGAGTCTCTTCATTTTTAGTAGGATCTCAAAGACTTAAATCTAGGGAAAGGAATTTCTCTGTGAAACTCCAAGCAAGAGCAAAGAGCTAAGGCAAGTCTTTGAGGGGCAGGACACATTCTTGGTGTCCCTAAGATTACACCTGTTGATAGACCAGCCTTGTCTCTTCTTATTCCATCACCTGACACTCTCAAGCTGTCTACTCCGCCAGCCCAGAGGCCAGGCTCCCCTGGATCTGGGCCAAACCCACTGCCATCTGGTCTCCCTTAGAAAGGCAAAAGAGAGACACCTTGTTTACTCAGTAATAATTCACTGCAATAGTCACATAACAGGTGCCACCAGCTCCAGCAGATGCAGTAAGAGCACACCACACCCTCGCCTCTGCCCCGATCATGGCTTACTCCTTGCGATACATCAACAGATTTTATTTGAATGACAGGACAGGGCCTCTTAAGCACTAAACCAGAGTTACCAGTGGTGTTTTGACACTTGTGGGTTACACAGCAATGACGACCTACAGTTAAAGAACAAAGGCTTTTTTTAATCCTCCCCTACAGCCAATTGGTATTTTTCCCACATATGTTGTTGTAGCATCTCTATGTATGGCACCTAGTAGTCTATAAACAGGATGCTCTGGCTAAACAGGTCTCAACAAGCAAAACTGAAGCAGAGAAAGATGGCGTCTCCCCATCTCTTTCTGCCCACACCCCTTTGCTAAATCTTGTCAGAAATAGAAGAGCTCTATGAAAACAGCATGGGCCTTGGAATTGGAGATCTGAGTAGAAATCAATCCTAGTTCAGCCTTTTATGCACTGCTTGACCCTGGGCAAGTTACATAACCTCTCTTTCAGCTTGCCCATGTGCATAAATTGAGGTAACTTACTGGTTTGCGTTATGACAAAAAAATATATGAAAAGTGTCTATAGTTACATGCCTGGCCCTTCAGGGATGTGTGTTCATTCTTCTCATCTAGCATATCAAACACCTGGTGCCCTCATGTTACTCTCTGGCTGTCTGAAGCCAAGGTATGCGCCCCGCACAAACCCTTCCTTTCTTTCCTAAACCCTGTCGAAGTTTTCATCCCTTAGTAGAGCTGATCTAATCATGCTGATAAAAGGAAAGCAATTCTGATTAAATTAATTCAAGTAAAATGTGGATACTGCTGGATTCCTAGATTAACTGGGTACACGGGGGACAGGGGAGGGTTCTGCATTTAAAAATGAAGCCTAGAAATTCAAATGAAATGAAGGTCACCTAAAGGTAAGGTTCTCCTAGAGGACAGATGACCAGTATATTGGTCTCTTTTCCTGCAAACATAGCCCGTATCACTATGCTGAGATGAAAGACCATCAGAGATACAGGACATCACCTCAGATTGCTGAGTATCAAACCGCGAGTCGACAGGTCCGGAATAGAACTTGGGAGCCTTCGCTACCCCTTCTGCTCTAGCCAGAAAACTCCACTTCCTCAGCCAAGAAGTAATGGTGGTGCTTTTTTCCTAGGAGGTTTCCAACACTATTTTAAACTCTTTGGAATCAAGCAGCAACAGGATTTGAATATGGTCATAGCCTTTGAACAGCCTGTACGAAGCCTGGGCTGCACTTCCAGAATCGTACTGGAATGGTCCCAGCAAGGCCCAGAGTAATACAGAAAGCAGAGTGAACCCGTGTCTTCACTTCTTTCTCAGTAATCCAGGAAGGAAGACTACGGGGAAATTTCTGGGCTTTCCACATACAGGATCAGGAAGCAGGTTATTACGACTAACATGGCCTAAGCACAATGTGCTGTGCTGACTATAAATCACAATTCAGCATGGGAGTTCTTAACAGTGTTCATGTTCTACTTGATTTTCCTGGCAAGTCCCCAGGGAGCCCAGGGCACTAGCTCAGGTTGGGGTCTCAGAAGCCAGACACCTCTTGGGGGTGATAAGGGTTAGATGGCAGGTTCAGCAGATGGTGTGAAAAGGAAAGTGAAGTCCAAGGTGAAGGAGGGGCTGGTCCAGGCAGGATTATCCAACGGCATGTGCTTAGGGAGCTAGCAAAGAAAATACAATAACAACATCCAGAAGCAAGAAAAACTGGGATTCCAAAGCTTCAAGGTCAATATTCATTTCTTCATTGAATAAACATTTCCTAAGGAGCTAGCTAGTAAGTGCCAGGTCTTTGCTCAGTCCTGGATACAGTAGTAAACAAAATATACGGCTTCTGAGTTCCCAGACCTCAGTCTAGTGAGAGGAGCTGACAATAAGAGCAAGATCCAAAGGCAAAGGTCTACAGTGCAAAACAGACAAGACGACATAGCCAGCAACAGGATGTGGAAGGAGGAAACCTCTTCTGGGATGCCAGCAGAAGAGACCATCAGCAGGCACGGAGCTATTCAGAGAGATGAACTGGGTCAGATAATGCCTTTATCCTCTCTATCCAGAGAGGAGGGATCCACTGTGGTGGTTTGTGTTCATCAAGAACAGGTAACCAGGGCAGTCACAACCAGTGCTACCATGAAGTAGCTTCTCTGCTCACAACCATGAACTGTGATATGTGCCATGTGAGCTGTGTGTGAGATCCTAAAAATGCAAAAGAAAAATAAGACTTGAGTTGTCTACTGACAAATTCTAGAAGCTTAGCAGGCCAGAAATGAGAAGCATAATTCAACTGCTAGAAGAAGTTGTGTGACCGTCCCCTCAAATGCCACCCACACTTCTCTGACAATGCATGAAAATGAAATATAAAAGCCTGATTTCACCTGAAGGATTGGGGCCAGGAAGAGACCTAGTGAAATGATCAGGCTACAGCCAGAAACCTCATGAGAAGAGTTTCTACTTTAGGATATAAAGTGGGCGAGGATGGGGAAAGACTGTGCCTGCTGTATTAGAGAAAGGAACCATGCCAACAGTTCAGCCCCGGCACTACCAGAAGTTGATAGCTGTGGTGAAGGTGGACAGCTGGCAACAGCA
Source organism: Mormoops blainvillei (assembly GCA_004026545.1). Taxonomy (NCBI): domain Eukaryota; kingdom Metazoa; phylum Chordata; class Mammalia; order Chiroptera; family Mormoopidae; genus Mormoops; species Mormoops blainvillei. Next base: position 215,275 of record PVJD01000392.1, on the reverse strand, counting down.
GGAGCTTCAGAGTAAGTGCCCAGCCAGCAGAGCAGTGGCCTAGAGAGATCTCTTAAGTATTTGCCCATTTTGGCCTTCCATTCCCTTACCTGAAAAATGAAGACTATAAGAGTGTGTACTGGTTTCCTAGGGTTGCTGTAACAAATACTAGAAACTGGGTGGCTTTAAAGAACAGATATTTATTCTCTCACAGTTCTGGAGGCTAGAAGTCCAAAATGAAGTTGTCAGCAGAGCCGTTCTCCCTCTGAAGGCTCTAGGGAAGAATCCTTACTTGCCTCTTCTGGCTTCTGATGGTTGTCACTTATCTTTGCCATTCCTTGGTTTGTAGTAGCATAACTTAAATCTCTGCCTCCATCTTCATCTGGCCATCTTCCCTCTGTGTATGTCTCCCTCTTCTTATAAGAACACATCATTGGGTTAGGACCCACCATAAACCAGTATGACTTCATCTTAACTTGATTATATCTGCACAGAGACCCTATTTCCAAACAAAATCACATTCATGGGTTCAGTGTGGACATAAATTAGGGGAAGGGGGGACACTATGCATCTGCTTCATGAAGAGTATACATACGTAAGGTGCTTAGAACAGTCCCTGGTACATAATATATGCCATGTAATAGTGCGCTACCCTTTTTTTCATCTCTGGCACACAGTAGCTGCCATAAGACATGTGGATGCTCTACTTTACAAAAATCATCCTCCCTCTGTCTTGAGTCAGAGGCAAGCAACTAGATTGCAAGGGACCAGAATTCCAAAATAAGCTGATGAGTTTATTACTATTCAATACCTCCTATCAATACCTTAACAATACCCCCAGTCTGAAGTGTGGAAATATCTGCTATAGTCACTTCATTTGTTTCTTGAACACAGAATTTAACATTCCAAACTAACAACGGCCTCTTCAAAAGAGTCCCCAAACTGGGATCCACTTAGAAGGAGCCTCCAGAGCCAGTAGAGAATTGTACCAATGAGTGTACCAGTCTCATCACTTAAGAGTCAAGTTGTGAGTTCTGATCCCAACCTGCTTTACACAGCATATTCATTCCATAGCTTATCAACAGAAAGATTACTGACTGCTGATTGAGTTTCAGGTAGAGATTTGCTATCTCTAAGATATCCTACTTTCAAATTGGAGGAAGCGAGAACCAATTCTCCAGAAGGAGAATTCTTCCTGATTCTTGCTCCTGCTCTAGCTCCTTCTTCGATAAATGGGTTTGGGAAACTACCCAACTAAAAAGAAATAGAGTCAGCCCTGAGTGGTATAGCTCAGTGGGTTGGACATCGTCACCCAAACCAAAAGACTGCCAGTTCAATTCCCAGTCACGGCACATGCCTGGGCTGTGGGCCAGATCCCCAGTTGGGGGCATGAGGAAGGCAACTAATCGATGTTTCTCTCACATATTGATGTTTCTCTCCCTCTCTTTCTCCTTCCCTTCCCTCTCTCTAAAAATAAATAAATAAATCTTTTTTTAAAGAACAGACGAATCACAACTGTTGTCTTCACATCAAAATAAATTCCAAATGGATCAAAGACTTAAATTTCAAGATTTAAAATTATATATATATACACAAAGTTCTCAAAAAGAATGATATTTTTATAAGTTTGAAGTAACAAAGCATGCCTTTTCTTTTTTTAAATGTACATTGTTTTTCAAAGATTTCATTTATTTTATTTTTAGACAGAGGGGAAGGGAGGGAGAAAGAGAGGGAGAGAAACATCAATGTGTGGTTGCCTCTTGCACATGCCCCCTACTGGGGACCTGGCCCACAACCCAGGCATGTGCCCTGCCTGGGGGATCGAACCTGCAACCCTTTGGTTCACAGGCTGACACTCAATCCACTGAGCTACACCAGCCAGGGCTAATGTACATATTTTAATTAAATTCACTGAGGTGACATTGATTAATAAAATTATATAGGCTTCAAGTGTACAATTCTGTAATAGATCATCTGTAATTGTATTGTGTTTCTCCCCCCAAAGTCTAGTTGTCTTTGGTCACCATTTACTCCCCCTTTATCCTCTTCTACCTGCCCCTCCCCATTTCCCTCTGGTAATCACCATGCTGTTGTCTGTGTCTATGAGGGGTTTTCTTTTGTTTTTGTTTTGTATGTCTTTTTGCTTAATCCCGTCACGTATTTCACTCAGCCCCACAAGTCCCCTTCCCCTCTGACAGTTGTCTGTCTATTAAAGCATACCTTTTCTAAGCACTGGCCTAGTAGCAGAGAAAACTACAAAGGAAAAAATTATTTTGACTACCTAAAAACATAAAACTTCTAGGCAGAAAAAAAAAACTGCATAAACAAAGACAAAAGACAAAACTGGAAAAAATTCTGTACCATATATAAGAATCAAAACTTTAATTCTTACAAATTATTAGGAAAATATCACTGGGAAAATGTGCAAAGGACATTAAGTGATCCAAAGAAAAAAACATAAACGTCCAAAATACATTTGAAAAGATACTTAATCTTTAATATTCAAGGAAATATAATCATACTTATTGAGTGCTACCTCTCAGTTACTATTTGAATTCATTTTACTTGAATTAACTGATTTATTTCCCCACAAGATAGGTGCTATTATCATTATCCCGACTTTACCAAAGATGAAACTGAGGGAAGAGAGGTTAAATGACTTACCCAAGGTCACAGAGTAAATGGTTGAGTCAGAATTCAGGATCCAGCAGGCTGGCTCCAGAGTCACATTCTCAGCTACTGTTATAGTGACAAGACCATGTCTCACCTGTCAGATGGGGAATACGAAAAACACACAATCCAGTGTTACTCATGATGTGGAGAAATTGGCAATCTTATGTGCTGCTGGTAGAAGTTAACACTCTTAAAGGTTGTTAAAATGAGTCAACATTTTAAATGTGCATATCCTTAACTCAACCATCCCATTTCTTGAAATTATCCTAAGGAATAAGTAGACAAGTATATAAAGATCATAACGTATATCAGGGTATTTATCACAGAATGTACATAATAACAAAAATATTGCAAATAAAAAATCCAATAGGTACACAAAAAGTCCAACAAATTCATTTATTCAACAAATATTTATTGAGTAGCAATTGTGACCAGGAACTATTCTAAGCACCAGGTATAAAGTAAGGATAAGAAAGAAAAAAAAAATCTCTTCACTGAGCTTACATTCTAATGGATCATGTTAGAAAATAAACAAATTTTTAAAATGTATATCATGTGTGAAAATAAAAGCTATAGAGAATGCTATAGAGAAAACTAAAAAAGAAAGGAGACAGGAAAGAAAGGAGGTTTATTACAATTTTAAGTAGGGGAGTCAGGAAAGGCCCCACTGATAACAGATAAAATACATAGATTAAATAGTAGAGAATAAAATGCATTATGGTATAGCCACACATAGAAATGTAATTCAACCACCTACTCTGTATTGGTTAAAATGAAAAAACGTCTATAACACACATTCAAATGGAAAAAGATTTTCGCCACACACAGACAAAAAACTAGTAACTGTGTGGTAATAATGTGGTAATCATTTAACAATATATATGTAAATAAAATAATCACACTGTACACCTTGAACTTGCACAATGTTATATGTCAATTATATCTCAATAAAACTGGAGGAAAAGGTAAAAAAAAGGATTACAAAACAGTATTAAAAAAAAACAGGGAGGGAGTGGGCAGGGCAGGGAGAGCAATGGGGGAAAAATGGGGACAATGGTAATTGAACAAAAAATTTTTTTTGAAACAGTATTAATGTATGATTATATTAATATGAAATTACATGTACATATATGCTGATACTTTTAAATGGGAGAAAGAAAACACAGAAGATTGATAAATACCAACCAATGGTCTGGGATGAGTGCCAGACAAGTGGTACAGGTGGCATTTGTTTGTTCTCCCAGCCACTCACTCATCCTCCTCCCCACAGCTACACTTTGTTCCAGAAAGGATTTAAGGGCAGCAAATCCACATATCCCTACCAGTTCTTTAACTCTCTCCCTCTTCTCTCATTCTTTTCCCTCCTCTTCCCAGAAGCCAGGCCAGTGACAAGATAAAACGGATAAAAGTTTAAGATCAAGGTAAGCTGAGGAGCATAAGAAGGATGGAGGGAAACCCTCCTAGATCTGGATGGGATTCCTCTCATTTCGGCACATGGAAAACAGATACTGAGAGGCACACTTCCACCCTGCATATCTGTAAAACTTAAAACAAGGCTATCTGATTCAGAGTCCCTATTTCATCTCCCACTTATCCCCAAAAGCCTTGCAGAGCAACCAAGAGGGGACATTCACAGGGGGTAACACGCACAGCAGGCCAGGGTTCTGTGCCTGGCACGAGTACCTGTATCTCCCTATGAGCAGAAAATGACACAGAGCTGAGCCCTTTTCCCCCCTACCTTATCCCTTCCTCCATGCCTGCACCTAATGAGCTAATGAGCTAATGAGCTATCCTGGCTAAGTTAAACCCATGTCCAACCCCACACACCCACCACCACCTTGCCACAACTACCCTAGAGATTCGTTCACACACTTCTCCACCAAGATTCTCAAGACAAGGTTCCTACTAAGAAAGTTGCCCAACGTGGTAAGACATGCTAGTTTGTCTGGAACATTTTCAGTCTGGGGTGAGGTTTTATGTAACCTAGTGGACAGGGTCCAGATATATTTGCTCTCAGATATGTAGGAGCAGGTTACACTTCTCACCTGAGCATAAAGCCGCAAACAAGGAACTGGAAGCTTCCCAAAGGTAGAATCTATGTTGCTATCACCTATCTCTCTCTCTCATTTTAAAATGTTTATTCATTTTAGAGAGAGAGGAAAGGGGAAAGAGAGAAACATTAATGTGAGAAAGAAACATCAACTGGTTGCCTCCGATACGTACCCTGACTGGAGATCAAACCTCCAACCTAGGTATGTGCTCTGATGGGGAATTGAACCCCCAAACTTTTGGTGTACAGGATGATGCTCCAACCAACTGAGCCACACCAGCAAGGGCTATTCCCTATCTCTTTAGCCTGACAGTAGCAGTGGGGGCACATGAGTAGAGATAAGGGACCTAAAGAAAGATTTAAGTGTTTGAAAATATTTCTCACATACTCTGTGTCACCTCTTAGCTACCTACAATATGCCAGGCCCTGTGTTAAGTGCTGTTATATACTATCACCAAAATGAAAAATCATTTTTATCAGACATTCCTACCATGTGTTACTAAATTTAAGAAGCCTAAGACACAAACAGTTCCGGATGTCCTGCTGACAGGTGAATATCCCGGCTTGAAATTAGGAAGAGGATAGAAATCTGAGATCTTCCTGAGGGTTGCAAGTCACACTACATACTATCAGTCCACAGCCTTAAAGACCCCATGCCAGCCTCTGCTCTCTTTCATGAGTTTTCAGTGGGGAACACCCCCCCCACACACACACACACACAAATCCTCCAATACACTTAAGTCTGCAAGTAAAAGAAATACTTCACTAGTGAGAGTACAAGATGAGTCAGAGAAAAACCAAAAGCATTCATCTCTTCAAAAGAGGAATGTCTTTTCTCTCCCTCTCTATGTCCTTATCTTCCTTGAACATGTAGTTTTTGAGCAACTTCTATATGCTCATGCTCATCACTAGAGGATGTAACATAGGACATGTCTCCTGCCTTCAAGAATCTATTCCATCTGGAAAGACAAAATCAACACATAGGAAACATGTTATAAAAAGGGGACTCCAAGATTTCTAGTGCATGGAACAGGAAACACAGAGATGCCAGTAAGAAAAAGAGGTAGGTGAAGTAAGACAAATAGTGGGGTATCCTGACATACACCGTATCTTCAATTTCAAACATAATCTCTCTTTTTTGGTTCATTCTTAGTAAGAGATGTAGTCACTTCAAAAAACATCTCAAATACAAAAATCCAAGACATAAAGTTGGGGATCATTCAGTAGACAAAAGGGATCTTTCTCTTTGCTGTAAAGTTTAGAGAGACAATTTAATAACCTCACAACCCTTGTCCCTATTACCACACACACACACACACACACAGTGTTTATATTCAACTTTGTACAATCATGTTTATAGGGTAAAGCAAACTACTTTTTAAAAGTTTATGAAAGACGCCCTGACCAGAGTGGCTCAGTTGTTTGAGTGTCATCCCACAAACTGAAACATTGGCAGTTTGATTCCCGGTCAGGGTACAAGCCTAGGTTGCGGGATTAATCCCATTAGTGATCATACAAGAGGCAACTGATCAATGTTTCTCTCACATCAATGTTTCTATCCCTCTCTTTATCCCTTCCTTTCCCCCCACCTCTAAAAAAAAAAAAAAGCTGACAGGTGAATAGATAAATAAAATGTGGTATATACCTAAAACAGAGTATTGTTCAGCCTTGAAGGAAATCCTATCATGGTACATGAATGAAGCCCAAGGACATTTTGCTAAGTGAAATAAGCTAGTCACAAGAAGACAAATACTGTATGATTCCAGTTTTATAAGGTATCTAAAGTAGTAAAAGTCACAGAAAAAGAAAGCAGAATGATAGTTCCCAGGAGCTAAAGGGAGGGGAAAATGAGGAATTTTTAAATGAGTGTAACATTTTCAGTTTTACAAGATAAAAAAGTTCTGGTGGTCTGTTGCACAACAATGTGCATATACTGTACACTACACTACTTAAGGGTACACTTAAAAATGGTTAAGATGGTAAATTTTATGTTTTTTACTAAAGTTTTTTTAAAAGGGCAATGTATATGTGTTTAAAAAAAACAAAAACAAAAAAAGCTTCTGGCCCTGGCTGGTGTGGCTCAGTGGATTGAGTGCCGGCCTGCGAACCAAGTGGTTGCCAGTTCAATTTCTGGTCAGAGCACATGCCTGGGTTGCAAGCCAGGTCCCCAGTGGCGGGTGGTACATGGGAGACAGCCACGCACTGATGTCTCTCTCCCTTTTTGTCCCTCCCTTCACCTTTCTGAAAATAAATAATAAAATCTAAAACAAAAAAACAAAATAAAACCCCACTGCAACACAAAAAGATACTTAAAAACAAAAAACAACTTCAGAAGTAGTCTGGGTATAACAAGTACATAGAGTCCTCCCACTCTTTCTTACAAATACTAAAGCTAGCCTGCTACAAACACTGTTCTGCACCTTTAGTTTTCTTTTATTTATTTTTAAATAATTCATTTTTTAATGTTTTCTTTTTTATTACCATTTATCCTCCCTAGTTTTCTCTTAATGATAGATCTTGTAGATTGTTCCGTGTGTGTATATCTAATTCTTTCTCATAGCTGCACAATAATATCTAACATAATTTACTCAATATCTTACCAATATATGATGTATTTTTAAGCAAAACATAAAGGCTTTTTACACCAATTCTGCATATTTTTCCTCTCAACAAAAATGTTCAGATTTCACTCTTTATGCTCCAAGCAACTATGAATGATGACTGAATTTGCTTTGGTTTGAATTTAATAGTGTTTCACCTTGGCTCATTTCTACTAGGCTATACAAGGCGGGGGACCTCCAAAAAACCTAAAATTATCATCTGGAGGGCGGGCCCTTGTAATACAGGCTTCCCCTGCTAGGTGAGTGTTCTAGAAACCCATCTATATCAGTGTACCAGCTGGCATTGTTGTGAGAAGCTGCAAAAATAAGTAAATTTTTTTTTTTTGAAGACTCTTCCAATGCCTTTACCCATTTCATGATGGATGATTTATGAGCACACCTGCTCACATCATGCTGAGTGTTCAGCAGTTTTGACCAAAAACAGCATGATCCCCATTCCCCATGCTCCCTATTCACCCAATCTCTTCCCGAGTGACTTTTTGTTTCCCCAGATGAAAAATGTCTCCAAAGGAAAATGTTTTGCTGACATGGAGGTGAAACAAAAAAAAATGGCAGAAGCTCTAAAAGGCATCAAAATGAATGAGATCAAAAACTGTTTTGAGCAATGGAAAAAATGTCTCGATAGGTGACTGCTTCAAATGGAGAATACTTTGAAGTAAATGAAGTTTAAAACATGTAAGAATACACAATTTTTTAATAAATAAATTTTGTTTTTTGGAGGGGGTCCCCCTCTTGTATGTTGACTTTTGTCATTATCACAAGAAATCCTCAAGGCAAGACAAAAACAAAGAACACACAAAATACACATTATCCTCTAAATATTATGGTCACCCTTTACTCCATCATCCTTACAAATGGCTTGTCAATAGTATACTTTTTACTGTGTTTAACTCTGAGGAGATTTTAAAAATGTATTTACATATACTTTTATTCCTAAGCAATTTTTTTAAAAGCACCTCTTTAACTTCAGTGTCTCTGAGCTTGTTATTTGGCTTCTTTTAGAGAGAACATAGTAAGGTAGCATGAGTGAGGACTCTGTACAGACATGTCAAGGTTCAAATCTCAGTTCTGCTATTTCCAAATTAACCCTTCTCAGAGCCTCTGGCTTGTCATCTGTAAACCAAGAGCAGTACTATCTATCTCTTACATATGTGAAATTACCATGCAGGGCAAAAGTCCATTCCAGAAGACCAGTCTTGTCTGTTGAATTAGCACTGCCTGGCAAGTCTAGGAATTGCTTAGAGAAGTGGTAAAGGATAAAAAGGAACCTAATCAATTGATGAGAGGCAACAAAACATTCAAAGGGTGAGAGCTGTGAAGAGCCACAAAGCATGAACACAGATACCAACAAGAAGGTGAAAGGTAATTTAGTCACCAAGTACTTGAGTATCTCTGTGCACTAGGCACTGAAGATACAACCATGAACGAGAAGGTCCCTGCCCTCATGGAGCTTATAATCTGATAGGACGGAAAGTGGTAAGTGAGTTAATAGAAGCAAACAGAGTGCTAAATAATGTGTGTGTGAGTAACATGGAGTTGCTTTGTATGCAGTGGCCAAGACAGACCTCTAAGAGGAGATAATGTTTAATTGAAATGTAAAGACAAGGCATAGTTAATGAGATGAAGGTCAAGGTAAAGTGTGTTCCGGGGAAGGGCTACAGCCCCGCAAAGGCACTGAAGCCACAGAACTGAAGAAGGCGTCAAGGAACTTCGAGGGTGCCTGCAGGATATGGAGATAAGGAGAGGGGCTTGGAATAAGCCCTGAGAAACAGCTTTTCTGGACCTTGTAGGCCACAATTTGGTCAAAATTGTCCAAGACTGTTTATTCCAACCTGATACATCTGGACTTGATTGTACAGATAAGAGAAATGCAAAAGAGGATTTGAAAAAAGAGAGAGACACGTTGGGTTATTTTATAGGACAGTGGAAGCTATATAGAGGATGGCCACAGTGGGAAGTGAGGACAGCTCAGAGACCGGTCTACCCTAGGGCAGGGTCTTATGTGCACAAGAAGAAGAGGCATCCCAGACACAAATCTAAAGTGCAACTGGCAGCCTTCAAGGTCTATGTTGTAGCCTGCCTTCTGAATCCAAAATCAAAGTCCACTGCAAATCCCAAAGATACTGACCTGCTGCCATGGGGCAGTCATTAACACCCTCTTCCTCATAGTAAGGCTCTGTACCTATTATGGCAATGAGAAGATGAGGTGCTGGTACACAGGGAGTTATCAAATGTTCACAATGGATGACTAAGGTTCCTAGGACCTTAGGATGCAAGTAAAGGGCTCAAATTCTTTTCTTTCCCCTTTAGGGGTGGGGAGTCAGCACAGTCCACTAAATTGGAGTTTCTCTGAATATGGTCTGCAGATGATGACCGCTGTCAGAGTCAACAGGGAAGCCCATCAAAATGTAGATTCCTGGCTACCAACCCAGACCTACTAAATCAGAGTAGCTAGGAGTAGAAACCAAGCATCTGCATTTTAAATAAGAATCCCAGCTCTCCCCTCCCCAACCCTTGCCCCATGGGTAATTCTGATGCATTAAAGCTTCAAAATCATAGCGGTAGGAGGAAGGCTAATGGAGGAAGGCCCTCACTTGAAGCTGGCTGGCAATGTCAAAATGAGTGACTATGTAGAGCCAAGAGTCAAGCTGGGCATGGAGTAATATAGACAGAGGTGTCAGAATGGATTATGAAACTTGAAGGCCACAAAACAGAAAACAGAAGGCAGGACATCAGAGCACAGGGCTTAGAGAACAGAGGAGTCAAAGTCAGGAGTATCCACACTGTTGAAGAAATCTCTAACAAACGCCGTAATTTCTAGCCCCCTTAGGTTGGCTTTCTTAGCGGAGCCCTAGGATGGGGATACAGATGCCTTGCCTCACACAGGCCAGGTGACTGGGCCTTAGACTACCCAGTATGTACACATAATCACTCCATCCAACCTTCAAAAAAGAACACTCCCCTCCTCAGTAAGTACTATTTCTAGCCCTATGATTCTCCCTTAGCACCCACCATTATGCCAGCTACTAGTCAGTCTGCAGAAGAGCTCTAGGCTACAGAGAAAAACAGGCTACAGTATACCTCTAAGGGCTAATGACTAGCACTACTCTACTTGGCACATCGGAGACCCCCTAATGCTACCATAAACTTAAGGACCATTCCAGGTCAGAAACTTTGAAGTCCACTGCCTATATACCTTCAAGTCCTACCATCTATACACACCCAGTCTTCCACTTCTCCTTACTATGTCTCACCAATAAAAGTACCATTCTATATTCTACACTCCCATGTCCCTCCCCAAAATTCAGAGAGAAATTCCACAGATTTAAGCTAAACAGAGAGTTCTGAACTCCTGAGGCTGCAGAGGCCAGCTCCTATGCCTGGTTTGCTGGAAGGAGGTCACCTGAAGCAGTGTTCTCCCTACCCGAGGAGAGCACCAGGATTGTTGAAGGTTTCTGTACAGTAATCATTTTTCAAAGATGAATTAGTTGAACCTAGTATATTTGAAAGAAGTGAAAGCAGGCTCTTGGGAGCAGAAGCTGAAGTAGGGGGAAAAGGTAAGGTAGAATTTCTGGAGGAAATTAAGGCAGGATTTGGTTGTAAATAGCACGTAAAATACAAAGTAACATGCACTCTAGATCAAACTCTTGTATATCAACTACCTAATGCTTCTTATAATCCAAAAGCTGGTTCCACACTAAAGAGCTAAGAATGCTAAAAGATGATTTACATAATCCTCAAGATTATTTATGGTCCTAATCATGAACTGCTTGCTCTGTCTTTTCTTATACTCCACCCACTATCCTGATTCTCTACGTTTCTGACCTAATGATTCAGTTTTCTGTTTCATCTTTGCCTCATCTTATCCCGAAGGCCTTTTGCTTCCTTCCTTGCTTAGGGTTCCACTGCACTCTCAGCTATTCTACCATAAGTCACTGGGAATAAATAACTGGCCTACCCAGATCCTCAGCCGTTATCCTCAGCATTCATGCCCCTTTCATGGAGAAGTTCCCTGCCAGGTTTACTCTGATTTTATGAATGTGTCTTAGTGAGAGACAAGTGTATTAGATGGTTCCTCTCAAGAATGTTAGATGGCTCAGCCAGGCAATCACTGGCATCATCAATGATGGAAGAACGAGAATCACAATAAGCCAGGGACAAGTGGCTAGACCTCACCCTGACATTTTAAGACACACTTTGTTGCCCTTCAGGTGATACCCCGGTATTCCATCCCTCCTACCCACCACCGCCAATTCGAGGGATCCTTCCATCCCACAGCACCTAGGACTAAGAATACATGGTGAGGAAGATATGGGCCTTTATCCAACAGAACTTACAGTCTAGTTAAGAAGACAAATAATTATAATATGTATGATAATTAAGGCAATACTTGCAGAATTGTAAGATTAAAGAGGCTAATAGGGTGAAATTACACCTAAGCTAAAACTTTAAGTATATATAAGAGATACCCAGGCAGTGGCAGGGTATTTGAGGAAGAGTGTTCCAGGGAGAAAGAACAGTATATACAAAGGTCCTGCAATAAGAAACCACATATGAAGAGACAGGATGTGTTGGGGGGTGAAGAGACCAAGGTAGGGAGTGTACTAAGAGGCAGATGATGCTGGACAGACCAAGCAGGACCTCATAAGACATATGAAGCTGTCACATATTGTTAAGTACTATGCAAAAAATTAAAATAGGTGATGTTATAAAAAGTACATAACTGGCTTAGAATCATTAGGTGGTCAGGGTAAAGCCTCCCTGAGATGACATTTAAAAGCAGGCATCTCAATAAAAAGGAACCAGGATTTCCGGCCAAGATGGAGGCAAAGGTAGATATACTTTGTCTCTTCACGTAACCATAAGAAGGACAACAACAAATTTAAAAACAAAAAATAACCAGAACTGCCAGAAAATTACACTGCATGGAAGTCCAACAACCAAGGGGTTAAAGAAGAAACATTCATCCAGACAGGTAGGAAGGGTGGAGACAGGTGGCCAGAGCAGGGAGAACACATAGCAAGACTGCGGCTGGCGGACTGGGCAGTCCCACATTTGCATGAAGATAAACTGGAAGGAACAACTGGGGAGAGAAAGAGACCATGCAACCCAGGGTTCCGGCACAGGAAAAGAAAGCCTCAAAACCTTACCAGTAAAAACTTGTGGGGGTTGCAGCAGTGGGAGAAACTGCCAGTCTCTCAGAGAGTTCCTCTGAGAGACCCACAGGGTCCTAGAACACACACAAGCCCACCCACCCAGGAATCATCACCAGAAGGGACTAATTTGCTTGTGGGTAGCAGGGGAAGTGACTGAAAGCTGGCCAAGAGCCAAGCAAGCGGCATTGTTCCCTCTCAGACCCCTTCCCCACATACAGCGCTACAAGGCACTGACCTGGGTTGCCCCACCCTGGTGAATACCTAAGGCTCTGCCCCTCATAACGTAATAGAGCTCTGAGACAAAAAAAATATGGCCCAAACAAAAGAACAGATCATAGCTCCAAAACTAGAACTAAGTGATGAAGAGATAGCCAACCTAAGATACAGAGTTCAAAACACTAGTAATCTGGATGCTCACAGAATTGGTGGAGTATGGTCGCAAAATGGAGGAAAAAGTGAAGGCTATGCAAAGTGAAATAAAGCAAAATATACAGGGAACGGAAACCAGGACTCAAATCAACAATTTGGAACAGAAAGAAGAAATAAACATTCAACCAGAACAGAATGAAGAAACAAGAATTCAAAAAAATGAGGAGAGGCTTAGGAACCTCTGGGACAACTTTAAACGTTCCAACATCTGAATCAAAGGAGTGCCAGAAGGAGAAGAGGAAGAGCAAGACATTGAAAACTTATTTGAAAAAATAATTTAGGAGAACTTCCTCAATCTAGCAAAGGAAACAGACTTCTTCTGGAAGTCCAGGAAGCTCAGAGAATCCCAAAGAAGTTGGACTCAAGGAAGTACACACCAAGGCACACCATCATTACATTACCCAAGATTAAAGATAAGGAATCTTAAAAGCTGCAAGAGAAAAGAAGAGAGTTACCTACAAAGGAGTTCCCATAAGACTATCAGCTGTCTTCTCTAAAGAAACCTTACAGGCAAGAAGGGGCTGGAAAGAAGTATTCAAAAGTCATGAAAGGCAAGACTACTGTAAGAACACCCAAGAATACTCTATCCAACAAAGCTATTATTTAGAATGGAAGGGTAGATAAAGTGCTTCCCAGATAAAGTAAAGATAAAGGAGTTCATCATCACCAAGCCCTTATTAAAGGAAATATTAAAGGGACTGATATAAGAAAAAGAAGATGATCAAAACTATGAACATTAAAATGACAACTCACAACTATCAACAACTGAACCTAAAAAAACCAAAACTAAAACAAACTAAGCAAACTGGTAGAACAGGAACAGAATCACAGAAATGGAGATCACATGGAGGGGTATCAGTGGGGAGGGAGAGAGGGGAGAATGGGAGAAAGGGTACAGGGAATAAGAAGCGTAAATGGTAGGTACAAAATAGACAGGGGGAGGTTAAGAATAGTGTAAGAAAGGGAGAAGCCGAAGAACTTAATATGTATAACCCATGGACATGAACTAAGTGGGGGAATGCTGGTGGGGGGGGGGTGCATGGCGGAAGGGAATAAAGGGGAGAAAAAATGGGACAACTATAATAGCATAATCAATAAAATATATTTTTTTAAAAAAAGGAACCAGCCATTCAAAGATCAAAGGGAAAAACATTCTAGGTGGGAGTAATAGTATATGCAAAAGCCCAACGAAAAGATCACTGAAGGTTTTTAAGCAGAGGAATTAGATCATAATCATTCTTACATTTTATAAAGATCATTCTGCTGCATATGGAGAATGGAAGTAGGAGAGCATAAAAATTAAGACTGAAGGCAGAGGCTGTACGGGGGAGAAGGAGAAGAATAACAACAACAATGACTATAAAGACGACAACGAATTAAAACAATAGGAGGGAGAGGAGTGGACGAGGAAAAAGGGGAGGAGGAGGGAAGAGAGGAAAAGCAGGAGCAAGTCCATCCTTAAGTATTTTATATATATTAATTCATGTAAATCTCACAAATACTCTCTATTTGATAAATTAAGAAACTAAGGTACACAGTGGCAATGAAGAAGGAAAGAAAGCATTCCAGAAGGCAGGTTTCAAAAAATATTGGGGAGGACAAGTTCTAGTGATAAGCTGGTTGCTGGCTGTGGGAAGGGAAGGGAGGACTTACAATTACTACTAGGCTTTGGGGCCTAACAACTATGTGGATCAATGGTGCTATTTACCACATGACAGGACACTGGATGAGGAACAAGTGGGGAAGAGCAGGAGGCTGCATTTCGCCAAGTCTGCAGAACAATCTAGTGGAGTTGTCCATATCAGCAGTTGGATATTTTGGTCTGGAGAGAGATTTGGGCATCATCCATGTAGAGATGGTAACTGAAGCCATCAGAGAGGTTGAGATCACCTAGGGGGGATATGATGAAAAGGGAAAAAAAGTCCTAGGAACAGAATGCTGACATTTAAAACACAAGCTTCATTCATAACAACAAAAAACTGGAGATAACGTAACGTCCCTTGATAGGAAAATAGCTAAATACAGTATATATATTCTATGAAATATTATAAAGTAGCCAACAAGAATAAGTACCTTTGTGTATCAACATGGAATACTGTCAAAGTGTATTACTGAATCAAGGAAAGAAATACCAGAACAACACATAAAATGGAACCCAATTTGTGTAAATAAATAAAACACAAAAATAATACTTTAAATTTTTCTGGGTTCATACATATGTATGCAAACATACAGAAAAAAGTCTGGAAGGTACACTGCAAACCACTAACAGGTTATCTTTGGGGAATGCAGAAACAGTTAAAACGTGGGAGCAGGAGTATTAAAATACCTACGATGTTTTGATTGCAACCTTGCTGTGAACCAAACTATTCTTAAAAAAAAAAAAATTAAAAACTGTAAATTTCTTTTTAAAATGAGCAGAAGAAGCCTGCAAAGGCTATTCTTTCCTTCAGATACTAAGTTTTCTCTGTCCTTCCATCCCCATCCCCACACTGACCTTGATGTTCTAATCTTCTGGCTTTCCATTTGCCCATATCTGTAAACATTAACACTAAGTTCCATAATTCCATGCTCTCTCCTGAATTCTTGGCCTCAAGCTACGCCTGTCCACCAATTCCCAGACCTGGCAGAGGCCCAGGAAGGGAGGTCAGACACCAAAGTCCTAAACAAACATGAGAGAATGAGTATAGATGCTCATCAAGGACAGAGACCAGACACCCTTGCTGGCCATCACAAGTTCCAAAGGAAAAAATGTATTTGAAGTTCTTGAAGCAGCTCTCCAATGCTGGGGAATGGGGCCAGGGGACAGTCAGACAAAATTAGGGGGAAGATGTATGGGGTTAGTTGAAGAAAGAGCCAAATGCCCTTAGAAAAATTCCAAGTGAAGTGCTGTAATATGGTGGAAACCAGGTTTACAGCAAAAGGAAGAAGGGAAGCTATATTCTGTGAAGGGGTCAGGAACAGGGTATGTAGGGGTTTGTGTCTAGGGGCATGTAGAAGAGTCACCTCATACCAGAACAGCAATTCCAGAAGGCACCATATAAAAGTCTAGAAGCTGGAGCAGCAGAAAGCAGTCAGAGACTTGGCTCCTTCCAGACAAGAAAAGAGGCTCTACAAATGAGGAGAAAACACACTGGGAAAAGCCTTTCTTTCTTCAGTAAACCAAAGGCAAGAAAATATCATGGCAGACCTCTAGAGAGTATGCTCTTAACTTTCAACTTTAAGGATGAAAGACAGTGTATTTGGTCTACATGTTTTCTTTGCTATTCAAAGAAATAATACTGCCTAGGCCTTACGCAAGGCTGATTCACCATCAATTAGTCTGTATCACAGCCTGCTGAGCCTTACATCTCACACAGCCACATACCAGACAGCTCTAGAAAGAAAACAACCTGGTGTGAGCTGTCAAAGTCCTCTCAGGTACCTGACCTCACCCTGCCGGGTAGGTTTCATTTCAAAACTGAAAGGGACTGAAGGGCTGGGGAAATCCAGAGATGAACAGAGCCAGGAATTGGGTGATTCCCAACAGAACAGGCTCCTAGGTTGGAACTCAAAACAGAAACCAGGCTACTGATAAGACATAGTTTATGATGTCTGTGTCCAAGCCTTCAGACGCCATTTTTACGTTTTCCAATATTTACAACAGGGCATGACCATTCTTATCCAACTTCTGATAACTAAATCTCTAATTCGCCAAATGTTCAATCAACTTCTTGGCTTTATTAAAGTTTTAGGAGCTTTGGGGTAGCTCTAATAACTGGGGTACCAGGGGACTGGTGAATTTCGCAGTCTTTCAAATGTGACACATTTTAATTATAATGAATATAATCACTTCTTCCTCCTTCGTCTCCCTGCAAACCCTTGGCAAAATTCCTGTCTCACTAAAAAATTTCCAAGTTGTTCATGATAATCCTCTTATTAGAGCGATATTCAATACTTTGACAGTCTAGCTCATCAAAGGCGTTATCAAAGTTATTTGCTTGAGGTTCATTTTTAGTTTTTAAGATTTTATTTATTTATTTATTTATTTATTTATTTATTTAGAGGGGAAAGGAGGGAGAAAGAGGTAGAGAAACATCAATTGGTTGTCTCTTGCACACTCGACCAGGGACGGAACCAGCAACCCAAGCCTGTGCCCTGACTGGGAATTGAACCAGCGACCTCTCACTTTGCAGAACAATGCCCAATCAATTGAGCCATACTGGTCAGGGCTTGAGATTTTTAACTAGCTGAGTGACCTTGGGCTCAGTTTCCTTATTTACAAAGTAAGGAGGCTGGAAACAGATGAAAGAAAAGCAATAAAACTTTCCTAAACTAAGAAAAGACTTAAGTTTTTAAGCCTAAAGTTTCATCAAGTGGCAAGCAGAGTTACTTTAAAAGGACACACACCTAAGCATATCATGATGAAACACTAAGCATAAAAAAACTTACAAACTTTCAGAAAGAGAGAACAAGTTATTACTTCAAAGAAAAAAGTATCCTGTTGACAAAAGACTTCTCATCTGTATCACTAGAAACAGAAGATAGCAGAAAGCTGCATATAAACTTTGTAGACTAGGACTACTATTCAAGAGTCCTAAATCCAGACAGGATATCATTTACATACATGAAGGTTAAAGAAAAAAACAACTGGACATAAAAGGACCTTGAAAGTATCATCCATGTCCCTTTTCTAAGAAAATCACTCAAAGAAGTGTCCTAATCAAATTAATACTTAAGATTGGAACTAAGCTGAGAAAGACAGCGTGGGCCGGGTAACTCAGTTGGTGAGTGTTGTCCTGATATGCCAAAGTTGCAGATTCAATCTCCAGTTAGGACACATAAGAAACAACCAAAGAATGTATAAATAAGTGGAATAACAAACTGATGTTTCTCATTCTCTCCTCCCCTTCCTCTCTCTAAAATCAGTAAATTTTTAAAAAGGAAAAAAGCTGGTTGAGACAGAGCATACACAGATGTGTTTCCTTTTCCCTCTGCAAAAAACCTTTAAATGAAGATGTACCAGATGACTTTTGATGGCCTTTCCAAATACAAGCAAAAACTGTCCTGTACAGAGCTTGCCCTGGCAGTCTGGGTTTGTGAGTCGTTCATCACCTAGCGGTCTGATGAAGGAAATGCAGTTTCTTCAAGTGCCCGGATAAACTTCCAGCCATTTTGAGAGCTCTAACTGTGTAGAGGGCAGCAACCTAAGGTCCTAGAGATTTCAAGAGTAGAAGACTATCTCCAGATTCATACGCAATTGCATATGTTCAGCTCATTATCCATTCATTCTCCAAAAACATAGGAAGGGCCCACACGTTGTGCCTAACTACTTACAAGAAGTAAAGCATTTATTTGTTGCAAGGCTGTACTTGCAAAGTAGTAAGAGATAGAGACTGCTTTTGTGGAGACCAATTGAATAGAATACAAGTTTAGATGCTACAGGAAAACTGTAAATATGCCTCATAAACAGAAAGACTATCTTCTTCCAACATTCACAAAATTGGTATGTGGAAGATGGTTTATCCGTATTTTGCCACGTAAAATGCGCACCCACGTTTTTGGCCCAAACTTTCAGGAAAAAAAATCTTTCATTTTACTTTTTAAATACAATTATTTATTCACTTATATTTAGAAACAAATTCTATTATCATATTTTGCATACAGTATCATTTTGCACAGATATCAGTTTTCTAGAGTTACATTTTTAATGCATAAGCATACATAAAAGAATTAACAATATCTGTATAGATATAGAATTAGTATTACCCATGTGTAATGCACATCTGTATTTTTCCCTCAAAAATCTGGGCAAAAAAGTGTGCATTATACATGGCAAAATACAGTATATTTCTCCTGCATGGTTCCAGGGGACAGGCCTAAAACTGTTAAGTCATCTCATCAGATTACAATTCAAAATAAATAATTTCCTGCCAGTGAGAGCTGTTCAACAATATAATAGGATTCCTCAAGAAGTGATGAGCTCCCCAGCAGTGGAAGTATTCAAAAGGAACTTGGATGATCATCTGTCAGGGGGATGACAAAAAGCATTCCTGTAACTAACTGGATGACAGTCTAGAAACACGGAATAGTGTTTGACACTATTATTGTAAAGGCCCTTTCCAACTCCAAAAATCTATTATTCTAAATAAAACAAAAACAAAACAAACAATCAAAGCCCACTAATAAAAAACTAAAGGGCCCTCCCTCTGCTTTTTTATTTTTAAGCTCCAACCAGGCATTGTAACTTAGTGGATCTGATACCACTTTCCACTTGAGTAAATGAAGACAAAGTATTTAACTTTTTGCTTCGCTTTCATTATCTGTAAATGTAAGAACAAGTACCTATCTCATAATATAACTATGAAGATTAAATAATATAATACTTTGTAAAGTACTTAAAACAGTGTTTATCATAAAGAAAGTGTATAAAACTAGCAGCTTGAAAAGGAAAGTGAGTTAGGGGGTGGGAGAGGGGCAGTTTGGAAAGTGAAACCTAAATGTGCTGCTTGTTTTAGTTATCTGTACCCAACCCTCAACCAAAGCATTCTTGACTGTTGCTGGCCAGAGGCTAGGTTCCCTTGGCAACCAACCTCAAAAAAAGAGACCAGATCTACCTTCTTCAGGAAGGCAGCTCACTCCCTGACCTGAAATCTGGCATCTTCCCTGCACAAAGCAGACTCCCTAAAACTCATAAATACCACTGCTTCAAAATCAAGGAGCTGGGGAAAAAAATCAAGAAGCTCTGAGTTAGTGTTACTCTCCTCACTTCATATGATCAATCACAGAACATTAGAGTTAGATGGGATCTCAGTGACCAGCTAGAGCAACACTTTTATTTAATGAATGAGGACAATATGCTGAGGAAAGTGAAGTCCTATACCAGGCAAGCTGGTGACAGGGTCAAGACAAGATCACAGGTCCAACAGTCAAAATCTTCCCGTTTTCCCAATGGGAAAAACAGAACTGGCCCTACTAAGCCACCAGGTCCATGCTACATACTTTACACAGGTAAGAGAGGAATGGCAGCACTAGAAAGAAAGGGTTAAGAGCATGGACTCGGGGACCAGACTGCTTATAAAGATGGCAGCTGTACCACTTGCTTTGTGATTTTAAGCAGGTTTCCTAACCTCTCTTTCCTTCTATAAAATAGGGATAAGAGCAACTATTTTATAGCATTATTTTAAGGATTGGATAAGATAATCCATGTAAAATGCATGGCACGTAGAAAGTGTTCAATGCATACATTGCTCTGCTTCTCATCATTACCAGTTAGTTGTATTAAGAAGAGAAACAATCATACTAACAAAAGAGACCAGAGGAGCTTCTACTTCTGATCCACAGAGCACTGGGAAGGACACAGGTGTTTACTTAGCTCCATCTCCTGGCCTCAGCCAAGGAACACCCAATGAGTTAGTTATGGAGAAGACCATCATTAACCCATCACTCATTCATTTCTTTGGATCTAGGGAAGGTCAACTCAAAGAATAATCAAGCACATGCTATGGTGATAAGATGTTTAAGATAACAGATGAAGATTAAGTAGGTCCAAGCTCAAGCCTGACCTTTACATCTATGCTATCTGAAGTTGAATAAAATGTAGTTCTTACCCAGTGTCTTCTACTCCACCCATGAAGGTGGTGTAACATAATGGTTAAGAACAAGAGTTCTGCAGTCTGACTGTCTGGGAGTAAACTTCATCATTTATTTTCTGTCACTTAGGCAAATAACCTTACCTCTCTCTATGCCTTTGTTTCTCTATCTATTAAATAAAAACTATTTTAATTCTGATACAGCTGACATTTGGTGAGCACTTTCTATATGCCAAGCACTATGCAAAGCACTTTACATGACTTACGTCATTTAATCCTTACAACTTTATGAAGCAGGTACTATTATTATCCTCATTTTACAGACACAGATGGCAAAAATGAGGCAGTTTCCTTATTGAAGGCCACATGGCTAGTTACTGGCAAAGCTGAGATATCCGTGTAGATCTGACCTCAGAGTCTATGTTCCTTACTCCTAACACTGTTCTGCTGCTCATAGTACCAGCCTCATATGGTTGTTATATTGTTAAAATAAGACAATCCACAAAACATGCTTAGCACAGTGCCTGGTCCATCAAGGTTAGCCATTACCATTATTGTTGTTATCTTCATAACAGATCCCTTTGAGCCTCTCAAATACTACTACCTCCTGAGTTCCAATTTCATCTAAAAGGAAATGGTTGTTTTCCTACCTAGATACAAGCTCACTGGGCAACCTAGGGTGGGGTTCTAGCATTTCATTTCTCTCATGTAATACAGGGATAAGTATCTGGGTGGAGAGACAAGGAAATATTTTCTGTAAACTTGCTACTCTATAGAAAGCAATATATTAGTCTTTGTTTTCAAAAATAAAACTTCACTGCTCTCATTAGAAAAGAAATATGCTTATTAAAATTAATTTTTCACCCTGGCTGGTGTAGATCAACGGATTGAGTGCCGGTGTGCGAACCAAAACGTTGCTGGTTCGATTCCCAGTCTGGGCACATGCCTGGGTTGCAGGCCAGGTCCTCACTTGGGGACGTGTGAGAGGCAACTGATCAATGTATCTCTTAAACACTGATGTTTCTCTCCCTCTCTTTCTCCCTCCCTCTAAAAAAGTAAATAAAATCTTTAAAAATAAAAATATTAATTTTTCAAAATAAAGCAGGGATACATAGTATTTGTTTAAAAACAAAAGATATTATCTGCCCTCTAAATCCTTCCCCTTTTCATTCTCCTGTTCTCAAAACCATTATACTATTGTATCATTTAATCCTCACAAGAAGTAAAATTGGCCCCGAACAGTGTGGCTCAGTAGGCTGGGCATCATCCCACTAAGTGAAAGGTCCCCAGTTTGATTCATGGTCAGGGCACATGCCTAGGTTGCAAGTTCAGTCCCCTGTCAGGGCGCATATGTACAAAAGGCAATTGACTGATGTTTCAGTCTCTCTCACATCTGTTTCTCTCCTTCTCTTTCTCCCTCTTTTCCCCTCTCTATAAAATAAATAAATAAATAAAAATAAAAGAAGACTGGTGTCATTTACCATTATCTATTTTGGACAAGTCCAGAAACTGAGGCTCAAGACCAAACAGCTAGTAAGCAGACAGTCAGGGATTCCAGAAAAGAATTATCAGATATGGAAAAGGTAAAGATAGTAAACTCTTTCACTTATCCTGAGAGGTCATTATGATAAAAGATTCCTAGGAGGTAATTAAATTACCAAGACTGATAATGGGATTTTTAAGAAACTCTTATTGTTAACAAGGCAACACCAAACAGGAACTGTCACCCAAAAGCCAGTAATGCAGAGAGCTATCATCAATCCTACCCTCCAAGAAACAGTACAAACTTTTTTTTTGCACTTTTATTTTATTTCAATCAATTTAAATTTTAAAATATAAACCTAATTTTATCGCTGGAAAACTTTAAGCTTAGGTTGCATATGCAAATATACTTTTTCTGTTGTAAATTTTTTTTTAAGGGATGATTTTTTTTTTAAGATTTTAGTTTTTTATTTAGAGGGGGAGGGAGGGAGAAAGAGGGGAAGAAAAACACTGATTTGTGAAAGAAACATGGATAGTTGCCTCCCATGTACCCAACCAGGGACCTGGTCCACAACCCAAGCATGTGCCCTGACTCGGAATCAAACTGACAACCTTTCGGTTTGCAAGCCAGCACTCAGTCCACTGAGTCATACCAGCCAGGGCTCTGCTATAAATTTTATGAAAGCTAAATACAGATCAAATACGTCCAATGAAAATTTAGCACATTTTTTTCTTTCAATTTCAGAAAATTATTGAGAAGTCAGACAAAGCAGGATTTTGTCCCTGAAGACATCTATACTCTGGCACACCAGTCCTTACCACCCCCCTCCAATTTCAAGATGATGTATTGCTTTATCCTGCCAGAGATCACAGCGCTGTTTACATCAAATAATAATTTTTTAGATTAAGAAACTTGAGGACAGGAACAATGCCTTATTCATACAGATATTTCCCTCATTATCTGGTACACAACCTTCTATATATTCAATACGTTTTGTTTAAAATTTGAATATATTTATTCATTCAACTCCTACATGCTAGGCATTGTTTTCTAGGAGAGATATAGCAATGAGCAAAACAAAATCTTAGCCATCACACTATTTATATTCTAGTTGTATGTGACAAGTGATAAATAAACTGTAGTATAGAAAGTCCTTAGAACAGTGCCTGGTACGTAGTAGGCAGCATTCTATAAATTTCTGAATAAATAGTATGCCAAATAGCAGTAAGTTCTGTAGAAAAAAAATAAAACAGGGAAGGGGGCAGGGAAGACAGAAGATGGCTTTTACTTTTAAATAGGATGGTCGAGGAATGCCTCACAGATTAGGTGACGATTGAGCAAAACCCTGAAGGAGGTAAGGAAGGAAGACATCCTAATATCTGAAAGAAGCGCTCCAAGCAGAGAAAACAACTACAAAGGTCCTAAAGGTGCCTGGCATATTGAAGCAACTACAAGAAGACTAATGTAGTTAGAGCACAAAGAGAAAGTAGTAGTAGATGAGGTCAGAGCAGCTGGGAGATAGTAGTGCTAAAGATGCTGTGTGGCCTTATAGACCACTGTAAGGACTTTAATTTTTGTTTTGTTTTATTAAGATTTTATTTATTTTACTTTTAGACTGGAAGGGAGGGAGAAAGAGAGGGAGGGAAACATCAATGTGAGGTTGCCTCTTGGGCACGCCCCCTACTGGGGACCTGGCCTCCAGCCTAGACATATGCCCTGACTGGGGAATGGAACTGGCGACCCTTTGGTTCGCAGGCTGACGCTCAATCCACTGAGCTACACCAGCCAGGGCCGGACTTTAGTTTTTAATTAGAGGGGACCAAGAGCAAAGGAGGTAGACCATTTAGAAACTATTCTAATAGTCACAGAGGAAGTGATGAGAAGTGTTCAAATTCTGGATGTATTATTTTAAGGTACAGTAGACAGGACCTGCGAGTATATTGGATGAAAGCAAAAGAAAGAACAGAGTCAAGGGACAGTCCTCCATGTATTCAATAGAATGGAAACGGAGATGGGAGGAACGGAGATGGGAGGAATTGCCAGAGACACATATTTCAGAGGAGAATTCAAGTTAATTTTTTGAATATGTTAAGTTCAAGAAGCTATCAAGATACCCAAGAAGAGGAACCCAGTAAACAGCTGGATATCAGAGTCTTGAGTTCAGGAGAAGACATTCACACCAGTAATATACACTTAAGAATTGTCATGGTGTAAGTGATATTTAAAGTCTTGAAATAGAGTACCTAGGAAATGAGTGTAGACAAAGAAAGGATCCCAGGACTGATCTGAGTACTCCATCACTGGAGGCTGAGGAGAGAAGCAGAAATCAGCCCCCAAAAAGGGGGTTGGGGGGTGTTTGAGAAGGAGGGACCAACAAGGTAGGAGAAGAACCAAGGAAGTGGTAGCCTGAAAGCCAAGTGAAACTAGCGTGCAAGGAGGAGTGTCAAATGCTACTCAAACATAGGTCAAGAAAGAAGACAACTGAGAAATGACCACTGAATCTACGTGCTATTTTCTAAGCACGTTCTTCCCTACTCCCCACGTACCACTTTTTATCTTTTAATCCAGGTAAAATCCCAGTATTGGTCAATGAATACACGTAAGGTTTCTGTTTAATGCGGCTATATCTGTGTCTCTGAAAAACACAAAAAACAAAAATCAATGCTCTTAATCTAGACACAACAGATTTTACACAGTGAATAATGTTGAGTAAATGCTTTGTCTGGTTCAATTGTCTCTCTGAAATGTCTCTAACTACATCTTGCTTGTGCTCAGGAGGTGGGATCAGAGAAATGAGCTATTTAAATGTATTTCTTTTGTTCTGCCATAAAGTAGCAATTACTCTTCAACTCTTTTCCCTCCTTCCTAACTCAAACAACCTAGTCAAAGACCCTAAATTTCCACACACACCCCTTTAAAAACAAAGCAGAACACATGAGAAAGAGGTACACTGTGTATACACTTCTTTCTTTTACTGCACAAAAGGTTAATGATCGTTTGCTAATTCAAAAGCTGTGCTTTATTTACATTTTTGTCCTCACACTCTCCAAGACAGGAAGTGCAATTTCTGGTGTCTTCATCTTAAAAGAGAATTACTGCTACAAAATAAGGACTTTAACTTTGTGCTCTAGCAAGAAAAGTCAAGTGTCGATAATTTATATCTCTGAAGCAGAACAATAACCACCAAAAACTGGAACATGCAAACATTGTTCATACCTCCCTGAAATGACTGTAACTTCTGAATGAACTGTGCTCCCTCTGCCTGTAATACCCTTCCCTGCCCTCCACCCTGCAATTTGCCAACTTGCGATTCTGCTTTAATGTCAACTTCTCTAGGCAGCCTAGATTCCCTGAATCCCCTCCAAAACTGAATCACGGTTCCTCCTCTGAGCCCATAGCACCCTCTGCTTACTCATATTCTAATGTTGTACTTTAACACAGTGTACTGTAAATCTACTTAAGTGTCTGTCTCCCTCTCCAGACCATAAAAATCTTGAGGGCAAGGACAGGATCTCATTCATTTGAATATCCTTAGTGTCTGGGATATAGAGAGCAATCAATAAGTGTTTAATGAATGAATGAAAAAGATGAAATTTGACTTGGAATACCTTACGTTGATTTTTGTAGTACATTTTCCTTAATAAACCAATTGAACTATTATTGATATTAAAATTGCTCGCATCTAAACACATCCCCAGCTGAGAGCAAAAACAAAAAAATTTCCCCTTCCTGATACTGGAAATAGAGGTTTAGAAAAAGAGATGTTCTGCCCAAAATCAGCTCAAGGAGGAGTTACCATACCAGCTGCAAGACGGCCTGTGCATCCCACATAACAGGAGGGGTTAATGGGTGTCTGGGTTATTCTCTTCACCTCCCTTCCACTAATCCTGTATTCTCCTCCTTTCTGTCCTATTATTTTCTCTTTCTTTTTCTTATCTTTGTTTCCTTCCTCATTTTCAATACTTTGTACTTGCATTCTGAATGTTCTCATTTTCCCTTTAACTTTTCTCTGCACTCCCTTCTCCATGCCTTATTTCAGAGTGACCCTGGGGAATCTACAGCATTGCTTTCCCCAACTGGGAGAACTTAGGCCAAGGATGTTGCTGTATCTCATCACTTCTGTAAGGCTATTTCTTCTGTTTCTGAGGAAACAAGTAGTGACCCCGTGACAGCAATGGAGGGTCACCAGCAATTGAAGTCAAATTGTTACTATCCATACAAAGTGGGAAGGCTATGCTTTTAGGCTGCATTCCAAAAGTAATACAAGAAGGGTGCTCTTAATTTAGTATAATTTTAAATAAAAGAGAAATGGGAAACTAATATGAAGGGGGAAGAGAAAAAGAAACCATGTTTTTGGAAAAAAATGCTGCCATGTTCGTAGGGCAAATTTAAAAAGCTGTACTATACTTGCTGGGATAGGTAATTTAGAAAATCCCTGCCCCCTGGGAACCCAAGAGTCTTACTGAGGAATCTTGCCCACCACTTCCCAAATCCATAAATGTAAACATTACAGAATACGAATGAACAGATTCTCTTAAACCAAAAAGAGTTAGAAACCTAACAAGTGGATTAATGTTCTAGAACAGAACAATAAAGACTGGATGGAAAGTTTTTTGAGTTTCAGATAAAGCTATTCCATGTGTCGGTCAGTGTCACAAGCATCAGAAGCCCAGAAAAGGACAATCTACAACTAGAAGTCAAGAAACTCGGCTCAGGTCCTAATAAGCTGTGTAAACTTGAGCAAGTCACTTTACTACTCTGATCCAAAGATGGTTCTTTCATTAAATAAGCAGAGTACCCGCCTGGCAACAGTGTCTGTGATGATTAAATAAATAATGTAAAATCACTTTGAAATGTTGTTTATAACAAGCCAGTGTGAAGTAAGAGGAAGCAAAAATCCTTCCTCTGGAGTATAAATCCTGTGGTTCAATTTCCAAAGTCTAAGCCTGACTCACCTTAACCAACCTGCAGTCACTCAAGTGGGAGGAGAAGAGTCATGTGTGAAACTCCAGGGATAGGGCAGTGACTATTTATAGTCACTTGCTCCATTATCTCACTGGCTTCATCTATAAAATGGGTGGTGTGGAATTCATTCACCTATCCGCAGGACAGTGCAGGTCTGAGAAAGAAGTGGAGAATCTACCATAAGTAAATAAAATAGATTATTTTCATAACCCTCCCCTCTAGGGATAAATAACCAAGATCATCAAATATCATTACTCACTGGATAGAATTAAAAGGGGCCTTAGATATCACTTAATCTCTCTCTCCCTTTTTTTTTTTTCCACAAATAGGAAGACTGAGGACCAGATAAATGAACTAGGTTACGGAATCTCAAAGCTAATCGATGGTGGAGCTGGAGTGAGGAGCCAGAGTCATGACTCCCAAGTCCAGCACACTTTTTGCAAGATCTCAGGGTCACCCAAGGTATCTGTGGCCTGTACAACATATTATCAACACCAAGACACATTACAATTTAATGAACAACCAAATGTGGGCTACTCTAGGGGAAGAGGTGTAGGACTCTGGAGGAATGGGAAGACTGAGAGTTAGGAAAGGTAAGGCTTCAATGAGGAGGTGGGTAGAGTCCTGAGGGTACTCTACTAAAAAATTAAGGAAATAGTTCAGGCAGAAAAAGCTTAAAATAGGCAGTCTTGTGAAGAAAGACCCAATGGATAAAATTTTCTTTAGGGATAACAAATAGGTGACAGAGTCAAACGACCAGAATGCTTTCAATCAGGATTCTTTTTAAAAAGATTTTTTAAATTAATTTTACGGGGGGAGGAGAGGGAGCGGAGAAGAGACACTAGTTTGTTGTTCCACTTATTTATACATTCATTGGTTGATTCTTGTATGTGCCCTGATGGGGGATCGAACCAGTTATCTTTGGTGTATCAGATGACACTCTAATCAACAGAGCTACCACACCAGAGCTAGGATAATTCTTGACTATATGTAATTTAGTCTCCTAAGTTTTTAACACTTACTAGTATTTTAATTCCCTAATCAACTGTCTTACTACAAGATAAAGCCGTCTGAGAACACATTCACGTTAGCGGTTAGGTATATAGGCTCTGGACCCAGACTGCCTAAATTCAAATTTTTGCTTTACCACTTACTAGCTATGTGACCTTGGACAAAATCCTTTACCTCTCATACCTCTGAGAAATGGAAATTACATCACGCTATCTCAGGAGGTTTTATGTGAATTAAATGTGTACATTAATCATTTCAGTCACAATCTAATAATAAGTTTTTCATCATTTTAGTTTTGATGTACCTTTAACTTTTTTTTATTTATGGATTTTGAGAGAGAAACATCAATTTGTTGTTCCACTTACTTAGGCAATCATTGGTTGATTCTTGTATGTGCTCTGACCAGGGGTCAAACCCACAACCTTGGCGTGTTGGGACGACCCTCTAACCCACTGAGCTACCTAGTTAGAGCCCTGATGTGCCCTTTCTAATGTAAAGGTGAGAATAAAAATTACCAGAGTACACGCATGTAGTAAGGATAAGTAACATATTGCAAAATTTTGTGTTATATACATGGTGCATATATGTCTGCTATTATGTGAAATTTATTTTTTACAGTGGTTTCCTTCTAAAAACGTGAGAACCACGAAATAACACATAAAATACAGCTTCGAACAGTGTCTGGCATACAGTAAGCACTTAGTTCTATCATTGTCATTGTTGCCGTTAGGCACCCATCTATTAAAGTTGTTTACAGGACTATATAAGGTAATGTGAAAGCACTCTGGAAAGTCTGATACGTGATATTAATGTAAGTTAGAGACAACGAAAAGCCTTTTTCTCCATTTCTAGCACCCATTCAAGTAAAACCCTGTTTAGGCACATATTTGTTCCTTGGTCCACAAGTTATTTGTTACACTGAACAGAAGAATCCACAGACTATGATTTATCTAACGCTCTGTCATGCTCCGTCAATATTTGCAGAGAAATAGAGGTTTGGCGCCACTGTAAAATTATTTATTTTTACCCGCTTGGGGTGGGGAAGGCGAAGTCATGCCTATTGGTAGCTAAAGGAAGCAAGTGAGTCACACAGGGAAATTGCTTCTCCACAGAGCCAGGTAGACTCAAATCGTGCCACAGATGAGGCAGGACTGACAGGTACTGGAGCAGTTACGCAGGGTTGAATCACTTCCCCCTCCCTATCCTCACCTGGACACCTAATAAGAAAATAACATTTGAGTCCATTACAGGCACAGCTCACACCAGGAAATTCCGGGAATCCCCAAACATGTACAAATAGGGGGTAACTACCCACCAAAAGACTACCTGAAGAATTCCTTTAAATGACAAGCTCACCTAAATGTCCAAATAGTATTTAAATTCTAAAATCCTAATTTACAGAAAAATTTGGATATGTGCTCACCAATAAGGAAATAAGGAGGCCTGGATTCCATTCTTGACACTGTGTGACCTTGAATTAATCACTTCATCTCCCTGGACCTAAATGAACTCGTCTGTTAAAAAAAGAGAGAAAAAGGTAACACCACCTACCTCAGAGAATCATCATAAAACTTAGATAGTATGCAGTAAAATGTCTAGCACAGGATCTGTTACTGGGAAATGCACATTAAATGTCTGTCCCTTCTAGGCTAAAAGTGAACACCAGTTGTGGGAAACTGAGGCTCACTGTCCAGTGTGCAGGTGCAAAAAATCATAGGCAGCTTAGTCTCCTCATGGAAATTTTTTTTTAAGATTTGCAAGATCATTTCTTGAACTTTCCAGCACAGTTGCCTGTGCTAGACTAGGAAAACAGTAATTTCCCACCTCACTCCTTAAAGTAGTAATTCCTAAATATTTTATTATTTGTTACTCTTTGGTACCAGCCCCCGCTATGCGTTAAATTTAAAATGAGCGAAAGACTCAGTATCAAGCCTACATTTTACAGTTCATATTCGCGGTTCAAATTGATGGCAAAAAGGAATTAAAATTCGCTTCCCCCTTTCCCCAGCTTTTGGACCACGCTGTGGAAATTGTTATCGGACTGGTCCGAAGACTCGCTGCGCAGGGGAGGTCCCCGGCCAGAGGTATAGGGTATGGCAGGAGAACGACGAGAACACATTCTAGAGTTTTCTTGCCCACCCCAATTTCTCGTTGGCGGCGAAACCGGGCCACGTGTCGCCATTTTGTGTTAAGGAAACATGGCGGCAACTCCTGTGGGGAAGGAAGGGGGGGGGCGGAGGGACCGCCACGTTAGCCGCCTTCCTTGAGAGCCGCAAACACGTTGTGCACAGGGTCTTTTCTGTCTGGTTTAACCTGGCGGAAGGGTAAGGGGCAGAAATCACAACTAGCACACCAGCAGCCGGAGCGACCTTTCTCCTTTAGCTAAGAATATATGCAATAGCGCCAACGGCAGGAAAGGCTTTCCAAGATGGCGGCCTCGTCTGGCGCCACCCCCGGAAAGCGCGGGGCACGGCGGTTGCGCTAAGTGTGCTAAGGGCCGCCAAGCCGCAGCAGAAGCGCAAACCGTGCGGGGAAAGCCACAGGGCACTCCCAGAGTACTGGTCAGTAACTCCTGAGCGAATGCGGCCCACAAGAAGCACGCCATTGTCTTAAATGTCTGAAGAAGCTACCGCGACTAAAGCGGCACCAGGGCAGGAGGTGGGGTTTCTGCGGGTTTAACCGAAATAAACTTGCAAAATGCAAACAAAGCATTATGTAAATGGACGCCATTCTTTTCACGGCCACGTTTCTAACACTTCCCAGAAACCACGAGCAGAGCCGCGACTCCGGCGGCGGAGTTCGGGCGGGGGTGCTCAGTCTTTCTCTTCTCCGGCCGCCACCCCCGGGCCTGGGCCCGACTGGCGGCTGGCGCCCAGTGCCCAGACGCCGGAGACGAAGGAGCCCCACGTGCCCGCCCGCGCTCCCACCCCTCGGCCTCGCCTCGCCTCCCTTCCCCCCCGGAAGACGGCGGCTGCCCCTCCCGTTCCCCCACTCCCTCGCGCACGCGCCCTGGCTGCCTCACGCGCACGTTTTAAACCCGCGGCGTCCCAGCTGCCGCCTGCAGTTACTGCCTGGTCTGCCTTTGTCCTTCCGCGTCCGAGGCCCTTTTGCAGGGCAGTAAAATAACGTGTCGTCCCTATTTACAACACTAACATTGCCACACATCTGCCGGTGCCACTAGGGTTAATAAAGTACAATTCGTTTTAAAATTTTGCCGGACTCACAGCTTCTGCCCGTCGGAACTTTATATTCAGTGCCAGATTGTTAAAAGAATTTTTGTAAAACTACCGCGTGGAGATTGGCATAATCTTGTGACCTAAAAAAACTTGGGTCCTCATTTTTTTTAAGGGGTCCTGCGCAGCAAGCACTTCCGGGGTCAGAGGGTACGCGGGGTTGAAAGCGGGCTTCCCGCCCCGCCCAGACCGCCGAGGCTGCCGCCGGAGTCGCCACCGCCGCGCCCTCGCCCACCCGCCCGCCCGCCGCTCCCGGCCCCGCTCGGCCCCGCTCGCCCCCTCCACCGCCGCCGCCCGCCCCTGCGACGACGCCGCGGCCTCCCGCCCGCGCCCGCTCGCTCCCGCGGCCCTCGCTCGCCTCGCGCCGGCAGTTTTGGGCCTACACCTCCCCTCCCCCCGCCAGCCACCAAAGACTTGACCACGTAACGAGCCCAACTCCCCCGAACGCCGCCCGCCGCTCGCCATGGATGCCGGTGTGACTGAAAGTGGACTAAATGTGACTCTCACCATTCGGCTGCTTATGCACGGAAAGGAAGTAGGAAGCATTATTGGGAAGAAAGGGGAGTCGGTTAAGAGGATCCGCGAGGAGAGTGGCGCGCGGATCAACATCTCGGAGGGGAATTGTCCGGAGAGAATCATCACTCTGACCGGCCCTACCAATGCCATCTTTAAGGCCTTCGCTATGATCATCGACAAGCTGGAAGAAGATATAAACAGCTCCATGACCAACAGCACGGCGGCCAGCAGGCCCCCGGTCACCCTGAGGCTGGTGGTGCCGGCCACCCAGTGCGGCTCCCTTATTGGGAAAGGCGGCTGTAAGATCAAAGAGATCCGCGAGAGTACGGGGGCCCAGGTCCAGGTGGCGGGGGATATGCTGCCCAACTCCACCGAGCGAGCCATCACCATTGCTGGCGTGCCGCAGTCTGTCACCGAGTGTGTCAAGCAGATCTGCCTGGTCATGCTGGAGACGCTCTCCCAGTCTCCGCAAGGAAGAGTCATGACCATTCCGTACCAGCCCATGCCAGCCAGCTCTCCAGTCATCTGCGCGGGCGGCCAAGATCGGTGCAGCGACGCTGCGGGCTACCCTCATGCCACCCATGACCTGGAGGGACCACCTCTAGATGCCTACTCGATTCAAGGACAACACACCATTTCTCCGCTCGATCTGGCCAAGCTGAACCAGGTGGCAAGACAACAGTCTCACTTTGCCATGATGCACGGCGGGACCGGATTCGCCGGAATTGACTCCAGCTCTCCAGAGGTGAAAGGCTATTGGGCAAGTTTGGATGCATCTACTCAAACCACCCATGAACTCACCATTCCAAATAACTTAATTGGCTGCATAATCGGGCGCCAAGGCGCCAATATTAATGAGATCCGCCAGATGTCCGGGGCCCAGATCAAAATTGCCAATCCAGTGGAAGGCTCCTCTGGTAGGCAGGTTACTATCACTGGTTCTGCTGCCAGTATTAGTCTGGCTCAATATCTAATCAATGCCAGGCTTTCCTCTGAGAAGGGCATGGGGTGCAGCTAGAACAGTGTAGGTCCACTCAACCCTTTCTGCTGTTTTCCCATGATCCAAATGTGTAATTTCTGGTCAGTGATTCCAGGTTTTAAATAATTTGTAAGTGTTCAGTTTCTACACAACTTTATCATCCGCTAAGAATTTAAAAATCACATTCTCTGTTCAGCTGTTAATGCTGGGATCCATATTTAGTTTTATAAGCTTTTCCCTGTTTTTAGTTTTGTTTTGGGTTTTTGGCTCATGGATTTTATTTCTGTTTGTCGATAAGAAATGTAAGAGTGGAATGTTAATAAATTTCAGTTTAGTTCTGTAATGTCAAGAATTTAAAAATTAAAAATGGATTGGTTAAAAAATGCTTCATATTTGAAAAAGCTGGGAACTACTTTGTTGGTGCCTTTTTTTCCCCTTCCCTTTTAGTGTTAGTCATTTCCTGGGAGAAGGGTGGGCCCCCATCCTCGGTATTCCCTCAAGCCTTTTCACCTTATTGGTAAGATTCCATTTCCTCTCTGTCCCAACAAAGGAACACAGCAGGTTGGGCCGCCTTTGGGATGTTTGCAGAGACAGAGGTTCTCTCCGGGAGAGTAATATCCCTCCACCCAAGTTCCAGAGATAGGCCTCTGCCCATTTCTCTGGTAGAAAACGTGTTTTCTCACATGGAAAAAGTATACCCACTCAGGAGGACCTCTGAATGGCCCTGTGTCCCTCCCTTCTAACCAGCTCTATCCCCACCCCCAATCTCACTTGGAAAACTCAGCCAGGAACAAAAAAATGTTCTGAGGTGGGAGGAGCCGGGGGGCGGGGGCGGGGAACGGACGAGAGAAGCCGGCGGGGCGGGGGGTTGGGGGAGATTGGGCTGGGGAGGAAGGGGGAGGCTGAGGTGGGGGAAGGGTAAGGGACCAGGGTGGGTTTGAGGGTTTGGAAGAGGGCAGCTACAGGGTGATTGGTGGTTGGTGGGTAGGGATAGAGGGGTCTTGGTTGGGCTGCAGGACTGAATGGGGGGATGATACCAGCGGAGCACACGTGTCAAGAATGCACCTGTGGCAAGCAGCCTGTCAGGATGTTATTACACCTGCCAAGTGGCGTATCCAGAAACAAAAGAGGCCCAGCTTCTAATTCTTCAGCTGTGTGCAATATTTAGAAAAATTATTTTACCAGGAGATAATCCTGCCTAAATGGAGCAGTCCTCACAGGCAGGAATGTAGGAGACTGATCATTGGCTTTTATGGCCTAAGAATGACCTTGGAGTTAAAAATGAGGATTTGTGGGTCCCACCCCAAATTTACTCAGAAAGCTGCATTTTTAACACTATCAAAGGTTCTTAGATTTGAGTGCCACTGATCCTCTTCACCAGTGGATTGGGGAGGTCCTGCTGTGAAGGCCTAACAGCCTCATGTCCACATCAGCCAGTGGGACAAGGCTGGACCTGATGAGAGAAAAATTTTCATTAGGCAAAGATAGACTAAAAGCAACGGTATAAGACAATAGACAATTAAGTGACAAAGTAGTTCAAACCCCAGGCACTGTAGGAGATTACTAACGTTAAAGAAAAATTCCAACGAAAGGAGAATTTTACCCATGATAAATACGTTGAGACAACTCTCTCCAGGGCATCTGTTCCTTTTTTCTGAGGTGCAGACCTGGTTCTGAGAGTCCTCAGAGATAAAATCTGGGTCTTCCATGCATTTACACCCACTCTGGAGTTAGGCATTCAGTCGCTGAAAGGAGCCCAAATTCTGGAGTTAAACCTGAGTTCAGATTTGAGTCCTATCACTTAACTTGTGTCCTTGGGCAAATTACTCTGCTTCAGCATAAAATGGTGGTGGTAAAAGTACTCATCAATCTCCTGGGCTTGTGAAAAAATAAATGAGAGCACGTATATAAAGCAGAACAGCTCTTACAACACAGTAAACGTCAATATATGTTAGATTGCAAAAAGCCCAAAACCCATTTCTGCCTACAATACCTGTGGGCACAGAAGACATATTAAAAGGTAGGGAACAAAGCAATGTGTACCAAATGATAAGCTTGAGGTAATACAGTCGGACTGAGGGGCCAGGACAGGTAAGGGAGGGCCTACTGAAGCCCCAGAAATGGGTTCAGTGTCTCCTGGGAGTAATAAGCACAAATCACATTTGCGTAGGCTAAGGAAGGAATGAATCATTAGGCTGGCCCCTCATACACCAAGCCAAATAGTTTGTGAGGAGTCCCTGAAACATGCTGGGTTTAACATTTGAACATCTACATGTAAAATACTTTGAACTAAAACTTGATATTTTGGTACAATTGGAAGATGTAACCTAGAGCATGGTATGTGATAAAGAGGGAAGGGAAGGTGGAGGAAACCACTAAATCATTTGAGGCTAAATTATACACAGCCTTGAATGCCATAATAAAGGGTTTGAGCTTTATCCTAAAAATGGGTGGTCTGCAAACATTTTTTTAAAGTGTACCCCTTCAATAACAAGTCTTTAGCATATATTTTATTACATTTGCTTATAAATTACATATATGGAAACTCGTCATGCTTCTTTATATACTATATGCAAGCATAATCTAAATATTATATACCAGTATATCAGAAACAATAAAAACTTAATAGTTAAGATAAAAAACAAATTGAAATCTAATTTCTAATAGTTCTTTTACCCCTTCCCCTCGATCATTTTAGAGAGCACGTCAAGAGAATACTGGAGAAAACAATTTCAATGTTACAGGTATCCTTGGGGAGTGATGGGGAGAAGCCAAATTGCACCAAGAGAGGAGGGACTGGGGGGTGAGGCAGTGGAGACAGGAGTGTAGGTGGCTCAAATATATGACTGTGCAAAGGACAGAAAGAAATAGGACAACCCGAGGGGGAAGAATTGGGGAAATGGGTTTGGAAATGGGTTTTTTGAAAGGAACCTCACTAAAGGCAGCTAATAGGGAATCTGTAGAACGCTGTGGATAGGAGAGGATTTGGGGGCAGTAAATACCAGGTGCCAGGCCAGCTTGACCATTAGAATTTAATTCACTTTGTACCCAGTCCTATGGTGACTTGCATTTCAGGACTCCTCTCCTTTCTCTTTGGGGCAGCTTGAGTATGTCCTGTCCGCTTTTAGATTAAGGACTGGAAATCCATGAGCACCCCTTCAGATGCTGTGTTTCTGGTCACAGCTCCATTCCTATCACCAGCTGCTAGGCCACAGCCACTGCCACAGTCAGGAATATATAATAATTTCTCTAAACATTGGCAACCTGCTGTGTTGTAGCCATATGAGTTGTGCCACATGTTAAGAAGGCTGCTATCCCTCCCAGACCCCTTGCCCCACTCAACATACGGTAAATGTACATCACCACCACATGCCCCACCCCAGCAAGCAGTTGGGGCAACGAATCACCACTGTTAGTTTCACCCCTAGAATGGCTACTTCTTTTTGTCACCTGTTTGCCATGATCTTGAGGCTTAGGAGCTGAACCCATCTCATCCTGATACTCTTGGCTACCCCAAGTAGTAAGCCACATGCTGTCTACCATCTCTGGACCTATTGCCTCCTGCCAATGAGACAGCACCCAGCCAGACATATAAATAGGCAGTCACCACCAGAGAAGGCTCTACTGCCAAGTCTTCAGGACACCTTGCCTAGCCTGGCCACCTGTGGGGCCTTCCTAAAATTCCAGTCTGACCACATTATTCCCCTGCTTAAAGGCCATCAAGTCCCACCTGCCATCATGGTCTATAAAAGAAAATCCACACTTCTCAACACAGCTCACAGACCCTTCAGGATCTGTTCCCAGCAGCCTCAGCAGTACAAGGCCTCTCACACATAATGACTTATAGTTCCCCAAAGTCATTCCATTTGGTAATTCTTGCACTTGGGAAATAATTGTTTCTTTGCAATTCTGACCCTGGCTACCCTCTTCTTTGTTACCTGCCTGGGGTTCTGGGGCTCCTACTCTTTTTTTTTTTTTTTCTTTTAAGATTGTATTGATTTATTTTTAGAGAGGGGGAAGGGAGGGAGAAAGAGAGGGAGAAAAATATCAATGCAAAAGAGAAACATAGAAAAACATCAATGCAAAAGAGAAGCATAGATCAGTTGCTTCCCACATGTGCCCCCACCAGGGACTGAACCTGCAACCTGGACACGTGCCCTGAATCAGAATCAAACTGGCAACATTTTGTTCTGTGTTACAATGCCCAACCTACCCAGCCACACTGGTCAGGTCAGGGGCTCCTACTTTTGAGCATTAACATTCAGTGAGGAATATTACACTCTGCTGAGGATCCAGGAGACTGAAGCCTAGTCCTAGCTCTGATACCAACTCCCTGGGTGATCTTAGACAGGCTGCTCCCCCTTTCTGGGTCTTAGCCTTCCATCTGAGAAGAGGGGATAAAATAATACCCACAATTCTCTGGCTGCCTTGGGAAATAATGCCGCCTTTGTGGCTACCCATCCCTGCTTCTGCCTCCTGCCACAAGGCCGACTTCTGATACATAGACCTTCCCCTAAGCACACTAAGAGAGAAAAACGGAAGTTAAAAACCGGCAGCAACAAGTCCCAGCTTGGCATTTTGGGTAACTACTCACAAGGGTTTGATTGAGGAGGAAGCAGAAAGAAAAGAACTACCAGAGAATTTTACTCTGAACATTTTTGAAGGTGCTGTCATCTTTAGGCTTCACGGGAGAGAGGAGAGGGCAGCAGAGGGGAAGGCAACACAAGCCTGCCAGGGTTACCTGGAGGCAGAGTTAGCCCCCTGAGGAGACCCGAGCCCTGTGCCTGTGCTTCCCCTGCTCTCATGCTCTACCGTGAGGACTGTGAGAGGGCTCTTGACTCCCCTGAGTGTCCCATGGACCTGTGTCCCACTAAAGTAGGGAGAGGGTGACTATAGCTGTCCCCCTTCTCCTCCCAGGACTCCAGACATCTGCCATCAGGCCAAGTACACCTTGGAGAGGAGCTGAGGCAGCTGTACTTCAGTGACAGCACACACTGCGCAATCAGTCAAGTGGTAGAAGACATCAAATTAGCTATTCCCTGAGCAGTTCACCCACTGTGAGGAGATACAGGTGTACCTTCTTAAACCTGTCTCCATGTGAATGAAAACTTGTGCTTTCACTTGTTAGTTTACCCCCACTTCAAAAAGCATTTTCAGTGCTTGTGCCTTGGCCCTTTAAGAGAACCTTCTCCCATTGTCTCCTGATAGGACTTTGTGAGGTCAGATGCTGTCATTTCCCAACCTGGAACCTGAGCAGCTCCAAACAGCATTGCCAGGACTGGCTAACATTTATCAAATTCTTACCATGTGCAAACCACTGTTCCAAGCACTTTAAATGAATTAACTCACATCTAGAATCAATCTGTAGAGCACTATGAGGTAGATATTATTTTGATGCCACTTTACAGGTGAGAAAACTGAGGCACACAGTGATGAGGTGACTTGCCCAAGGTTACAGAGCCAGTAGGCAGCAGAGCCAGTATTTAAACACAGGCGATGTGCCCCCAACCCTGTTCTCTTAATTACTATTCTGGACTGTTCCACTAGGCCAGAGAAACTGCCCCTGGGAGAGTCTATATGGACAGAGAGTCTGCACTTTGCTTTACCTTTAATAACTTCTATTGTCCAATTTTTCAAGTAAGACAGCGATACATATTTTTATGAAACGTACATGAATATGTAATACATGAAAATCCATATTGCTACTTTAACATCCTCTATTCTTTGTTTTATATGACTCCTTTAAATTAGCATATACGTGTCACTATTTTTAAAATGGGATCATATCTACACCCTAATTCATATGCTATTTTTATTAAATTGAGAATTATTTATGCGTCATAAAATTCATTATTTTTAAAGTGTACTATTTAGTGGGTTTTGGCATATTCATAATGTTGTGCAGTCATCACTAGTACCTTATATCAGACATTTTCATCACCTCAAATAGAAACTCACACACATTGCCAGTCATCCATTCCTCATTGCTCACCCACCCCCTTAACCCCAGTCCCTGGCAACCAATAATCTACTTTCTGACTCTAAGGATTTGCTTATTCCGGACATTTCATATAAATAGAATTATATAGATGTGACCTTTCTGTCTGGCTTCTTTCACTTAGCATAGTGTTTTCAAGGTTTATCCATGCTCTAGCATGTACTAGTACTTTATTCCTTTTTTCTTTTTTTGACAGTATTTATTACATCACTTTATTTATTTTTTTTATCCCCACCCAAGGACATGCTTATTGATTCCAGAGAGAGAGGAAGGGAGGGAGAGAAACATCAATGTGAGAGAGAAACATCAATTGGTTGCCTCCCACATGTGCCCTGAACCTGCAACCTAGGCATGCGCCCTAACTGGGAATAGAGCTTGCAGCCTTTTAGTTTGCGGA
Organism: Mormoops blainvillei; assembly: GCA_004026545.1. Lineage (NCBI taxonomy): Eukaryota > Metazoa > Chordata > Mammalia > Chiroptera > Mormoopidae > Mormoops > Mormoops blainvillei. The sequence continues at coordinate 176,214 of PVJD01000392.1, read as the reverse complement.
TGATGCTCCAACCGAGCCACACCAGCCAGGGCAGTACTTCATTCCTTTTCATGGCTGAATATATTCCATTGTATAATTCTACCACATTTTGTTTATCCATGCACCAATTGATGGACATTTGGGTTGTTCCCTTTTTTGGCAATTATGAATAATGCTGTTATGAACATTTGTGTACAAGTTTTTATATGGACATATGTTTTCATTTTCTTGGGTATATACCTAGGAGCAGAATTGCTGGGTCACATGGTTACTCTATGCTTAACTTTTTGAGGAATTGCCAAATTGTTTTTCACAGTGGCTGCACCATTTTTCATTACCACCAGCAGTGTATGGGCACCTTCTTGCCCTTGCTTCTTAGTTTCTTTCTTTTCTTTTCTTTTTTTTTTTTTTTTGGTAGTTGTTCTAGTGGGCATGAAGTAGTACCTCATTGTGATTTTGATTTGCATTTCCCTAAGGATTTGCCTTTTTTTATTGAGTGTTTTTTTTGGAGAAATATCAATTCCAATACTTTGCCAATTTTAAAAATTGGATTATCTGTCTTTTTATTATTGATTTGTAAGAATTCTTTATATATTGTATATACTAGAATCTTATCTGGTAGATGATTGTAGATATTTTCTTCCATTCTGTGGGTTGTCTCTTAACTTTCTTAATAGTGTCCTTTGAAGCACAAAAGTTTTTCATTTTGATGAAGTTAAGTTTACCTATGTTTTCTTGATTGTTGTGCTTTTGATGTCATAAAAAAGAAATCGTTGCTTAATCCAATACTGTTTTCTTCTAAGAGTTTTATAGTTCTAGCACCTACACTATAAAACTATTTTTTAAATTTTTATTGTATTTTTTCCATTACCATTTAACCCTTTTACCCCCGCCCGCCCCTGCAAAACTCTTAAAAGAAAATATAAGTATAAACACCTTGGATTTAGGTCTTTGAGTTAATTCTTTATGGTCTGAGTAGGGCTCAAAATTCATTCTTTTGCAGGTAGATTTACAGTTGTCCCATCAACATTTGTTGAAAAAACTATTCTTTCATTACATCCTATTTTTTAAAAAGATTTTATTTATTTATTTTTAGAGAGAGGGGAAGGGAAGGACAAAGAGAGGGAGAGAGACATCAATGTGTGGTTGCCTCTCATACACCCCTGACTGAGGACCTGGCCTGCAGCCCAGGCATGTGCCCTGACTGGGAATTGAACTGGTGACCCTTTGGTTCACAGACCAGTACTCAATACACTGAGCCACACTAGCTTGGGCATGTATATTCTATTTTTTAACTTAATAAATTGTGAACATTTTCATAATAATGAATATTTTGCAATAGTATTTTTTATTAGCTGTGTGTACTCCACTCACTGATATGATTTATTTAACCAATCTCCTATTTACGGACATTTAAGCTATTTTTACATTTTGCTGTCTTAAATCGTACAGTGGTGAATATACTTGCAACAATATCTTGAGATTCATCTCTGATTTTTTTTTTAGGACAAATTATTCAAAAGAGGAAAGCTAGATTAAATGGTAGCTCCATTTTCAAGGTTTTGGATACATATAATTACTTAGCTTGAAAGCAGTTCTCAAAGTTTTCCCTTTACAGCCTTAAAAATTATTGAAGTTTTAAAGGGCTTTTGCTTATGTGGGTAATTTCTATTCATTTTAACTATCTTAGAATTAAAGCATAGACATGTTTTAAACATTTATATATTAATTCATTTAAAAATAACTATAATGAAACCATTAAATGCTAACAAAAATAATATATTTTGATTAAAAACAATAATTTTCAAAACAAAAAAAATATTTACTGAGAAAACTGGTAGTTTCTTTCTTTCTTTCTTTCTCCCCCCCTCCCCCCAAAGCTCTTTAATGTCTGGCTTAATAGAATATGCTGGAGTCTCATATCTTTCTGCATCAATCTGCTGTGATATTATATATCATGTAGCCTCCGGAAAACTGTGCACTAGGCTAGTGAGAGAGTGAGAATGAAAAGGGCAAATAACATCTTAGTATTATCATGAAAATAGTTCTGACCTCTCAGACCCCTGAAAGGGTCTCAAGAACCGTAGGGATGGGTCTCTGACAACTCTTTGTGAAATGCTGCTATACAGAAAGATGTTAACAAAGTATACTCTCGCCGCTGTGCTCTTTCCCCTACATCTCCACCGACACTGGGCATGATCATTTTTTATAAATTTGCTAATTCATTAAAGCAAAAAAGCAGGCTCTCTTTGTAATTTTAATTTGCATTCTGTAATTTCCGATAACATGGAAACTTTTTTCATATTTTTTGTAATTTCTATTTTTCATTCATGAATTGCCTCTTTGTAGCATTTGCACATTTTTTCCTGGGGTGGGCATCTTTTGTCTTAATGATTGTAAGAGTATTCTTTCTATTCAGGGTATTGGAATTAGCCCTTCGTCATGAATGTTACAAATATTTTTGATGTACAAGAGGTTTTTATTATATCATTATTTTAATTTTATATATTTATTTTTAGAGAGGGGAGAAGGGAGGGAGAAAGAGAGGGAAAGAAACATCAATTGGCTGGTTGCTTAACACCCCCAACTGGGGACCTGGCCCACAACCGAGGCATGTGCCCTGACCAGGAATCGAACTGGTGACCTTTTGGTGCTCAGGTTGGTGCTCAATCCACTGAGCCACATTAGCCAGGGATTTTATTATTATTTTTATAAAGGCAAACCAATCAGAAATTTTAATGGTTTCGCCCCTTCCTTTGCCTTGCCCAAAGTCAAATAAATTGTCTTCTAATTTAATTTGCCACCAGCAGTATGTGAGTGTGCCTGTTGGTGTAGGAAGGCATCAGGAGGGATCCGATAAGCCCTTTCAGAGTATTAATAAAATCTTACCATTTTTATTCTGTTGATTATTTTGATATTAAACAAGGAAAATTAAATCACATCTGAGCCACAGTGAAGATGACCTTTGGTGTCATCATCTTTGGACACCTTCCAACGAAATACTTGGGAAGAAAACTCCTGCTCACCCAGAACAAGGTGACAAATGCGGGGGTTTATGGTTTGTGTGACAGATGAAGTGGGTCTCACCTGCTCAAAAGGCTGGAAACTTGTGAGTCTCTGGTTCCTCACAGGGTAGGACATGACCTGTTCAGGTGGGCCTTCTGGCCTTCTGCCAACACTGTGGTGCCCAGCAGGGGGCTGTCTCATCGTACCCTGAGGTGGGGCCAGCTTATACCCAAAATTTTAGCAAGGGATCCAGGTATCCAAGTTAAAGATTTATTGCAGCACAATAGCCTAAGCATTCATGACCCATTTCTTAGGAAGAGACGTTTTAAAACAAGAAAAGGAAACTAGAACTTCACAGTCTGACAGGATATTCTAGCTAACCACAAATTTACAGAATTACAGTTTAGCTACAGAGATCTTCTTTCTCCTTTAGCAACTTTTTGCAGATCTCTCCAGTAAATGCTACTTTCTATAGCTTGACTGCTCTCTGAAAAAGGTAACCAGAAACCATTACGAAGTGGATTTTGTGTCCAAGGTGACTAGGCCTCATTAGCTGGGATTTTTCGCAATATTGTTTCCCACATTCTTAACCACACTAGCGGTTTTTCTTTGCCAGTCTGGCTGATGAAAAAAATAGCACAGCATTGTGTCAATTTTCATTCCGTAGATTACTGGTGAGTTTAAAATTTTTTTAAAAACTGTATTTCTCAACTGTTTGCATTTCTCCTTTGATGAATTACCTATTAACATCTTCTTCACCTTTTTCTATTGGGGTGTTAATGTTTTTCTTATTGATCGAGGAGTGCATTATATAGCAAAATATTAACCCTTCATTATGCTAGTATATATACTACTTTTTTTTCTTAGTTTGTCTGTTTCCTTTTAACTTCTGCTCTGCAGAATTTTCTAGTGATTAAATAGCTAAATCTATCAATCTTTAACTTTCTGGCTCTGCCTTTAGTAACATGCTTGGGAAGTCCTTCCCTCACAATAATTTTCTTTTAATTCCTCCTTTTTCTTCCAGTATTTTGTGTTTTCATTTTTCACATTTAAATCTAAGCCCACTGAAATTTACTTTGGTATCTATGATGGGAAAAACCAATAATTTACCCCCCCTCAAATTGCTGTCTAGTTGTCCCAATGATATTTATTGAATAATCCAGGAATGACAAATATGTGGCCTAAGTTAGTCTTCTCCTCCTGGGCCCCTGGAAGACATTTCTAATCAAATGCAGAACTCCTGGCTAAGCCTAGACTAGGTCTCACAGCCCTCCTACAACTTCAGGCAGCCACTGCTGACCTGTGTGGTTTGACATCAAGATGAAACTTTTTGTCATCTCTAGACTAATCCATCATTTTCCCCATAGATGTGAGACTTTTATTAGATAATACATTCTTTTTAAATTTTTTATTTATTTATTTTATTTTTAGAGAGAGGGGAAGGGAGAGTGAAAGGGAGGGAAACATCAGTGGGTTGCCTCTTGCATGCCCCCAGCTGGAGACCTGGCCAGCAACCCAGACATGTGCCCTGACAGGGAATTGAACTGGCAACCTTTTGGTTTACAGGCCAAGAACCATCAATCCATTGAGCCATACCAGCTGGGGCGACATTCTTTTTTATTCTAGACTTTCCTTTTTGTTTATCAATATGCCTGTCTTGTGCCAGCTCTCTATCCTGTTTGGTTATTATATCGGTGTACTAAATGGTAAGGTAGCACAAGTTTTACACCCTTTCCAAGACTTTCTTGATATTTTCTCTCATTTAACCTTCTGACTACATCTATTGCATTGAAGTACCTCCAAAATTAAGTAAAATTTAAATTTTATGTTAGATTTTCAAATTTAGGTACATAGTATTTCCATTTTTAGAGATCCCCTTTATGTCTCTGCATAGTTTTATTATGATAGGTCATATACATTACAGGTTAAATTTATTCCTAGATATTTTATATTTGTGACAGTTATTATAAGTGGAAATTTTTTAAATATCTAAATTCTTATTATTAGAATGTAAGCTTCATGGGAGCAAAGATCACACATCTTTTGTTCATAACTATAACCCTAGAGTTTAAGAAACAGGGTCTCCACATTTTAGGTTCTCAAAAAAAGTTTTTTAATGAGTAAAGGAATAAAGGCATAAAGCAATGCTATGGTCTTAGTGTGTCATTGATTTATAACAGGCAACTTTGCTAAATTATTTGATTAGCTTTTTTTTCCAAGTGATTCTCTGGAATTGTCCACATCTGTAAATATTAATAATTACTTTTTTTTCCAGCATGTATTCTTCCTATTTTTCTTATAAGACTTCTTGAATTGAAAAGAGCTTTCTGTTCAGATTTCTATTGCCCTTTCTGAGCAATTCTAAGTAACAGTGACGGCAGCGAGCACTTTTCTTATTCCTAACTCTTATGGTAATCTTCTAGTGTTTCACTGTTAAGTATAATGACTAGAGGAAGAGCAAATTTGATGGAGAGAATAAAATGGGTTCCATTCTAGACATGTTCAGAGGAGTATTAGTGTGGAGATGTCCAGCAGAGAGCTAGACATACAAGAAATCTGGATTAGAGACATTGGTATGAGAGTTAACATCATATTCACAGTAGTTAAAGCCTTGAGATAAATAAATTCACATGGAGAGAAGGCCAAGGACAGAGCTGGCAAACACCAATCTCAAGGCTCAGTAGAGGAAGAGGAAACTATCAAAGACATGAGTGGAAATCAGCAAAGAGAGGAGTCACAGGAGACCAAAGATGAGTTTCAAGGGCAAGGAAGTGATTAACACACTAGGAGGTCACCAGTGACTATAGTGAGTGTCAGCAGGGTGGGCTGAGGAGAGGTGGGATAGTGCAGACTGCTAAGGACTCCTTCAAGAAGATTAGCAGGGAAGAGAAGCCAAGAGATAAAGTACTAAACTGAATGGGAGACAGGCTTGAAGCAGGATTTTTCAGGTGGTACAGTAGTCCTGCCTTATTTATTCACAGGGGATACATTTCAAGACCTCCAGTGAATACTTGAAACTGTAGATAGTATCGAACTCTATATATGAATATACTGCTTTTTTTCCTGTACATACATACCTAGGATAAAGTTTAATTTGTAAATTAGGCAGAGTAAGAGATTAACAACAATACTAAAATAGAACAAGTATAATTTACTGTAATAAAAGTATGTGGATGGGTCTCTCTCAAAATATCTCATTGTACTGTATTTACCTTTTCACTTAAATGAAGCTCTTCACAGCTTCTTGTTGGCATATCTGAATTGCCAGGATCACTGCTCTGGTACTTTGGGGTCATTATTAAGTAAAATAAGGGTGACTTGAACATAAGCATTGTGACACTGAGACAGTTGATCAGATAACCAAGAGGCTACTAATTGACTAAGCAGACAATAGCACCTATGCTGGACAAAGGGATGATTCACATCCCAAGTGGGATGGAGTGGGATGGCATGAGATTTCATCATGCTAATCAGAACAGTGCACAGTTTAAAATTTATGAATTATTTATTTCTGGAATTTTCCATTTAATATTTTCAGATAACGTTTGACTGTGGGTAACTGAAACCATGGAAAGAGAAACTGCCTATAAGGGGCACTACTATAGTGACACAAGGACGTTCATAAATTGAAAGGGAAAAGACAGTGAAACAGACTAAAAGGTTAAGAAAGAGACGGAGGGAAAATATAACCCAACAAAGCACAGAGAATGTGGAAGGGATAGATTCCCTTGGTGGAGACCCTGTTAGCCTTGATCTCTGCTTTCCCTGAAGCAGGAAGGAAGTGTGTCAGATGAGTGAGGACTGGTGTCTCAGGAGAAAATAATTTCCCACCTCTATCCTTTCTCAACCAGACTGGAAGAAGGAGCAGCGTGGGAGCCCAGAGAGCAGTGCAGGTGTGGAACCGCTGCTCTTGGGCCTGCCAACTGGGGAGGAATGAATGCTGCTGGGAAGAGAGAGCGTTGTGGCAGAAAATGGAAATCATAAATCCACCTGGTCACAGAGTAAAGACCTCAAAAGAGATCTGATTAATTGGTCCGGTTTTTGGCTTGGGCATTAGGAATTTTAAAACCTGCCCAGTGACACTAATGCGCAACCGTGGTTGAGAATTACTGGAGTCAAAAAGTAAATTTGCGCATATGCCGTCTGAATCTCCAACCCTAGGTGGGAGGAAAAGCAGACGCTCTGCTGCCCTGGCTGAAGCAGGGTGTCCTGTGCGGGCTGTGGCCCTCCCCTCAATCCCAGAAGGATGACTTCCTGCCTTGCTCTGCCCTTCCATCAGGATCTGAATTTCTCTGCAATTTCCTGCCTTAAGTTAAGCCACAGAGAGCTTCCCTGACAGAGAGACCCAGCAACCCCTGGAATGGCAGTGGAGGGCCAGGTTTGGGAATATGATAGTAATTATGGCAAACAATATGCTTTCCTGCTTAAGAACCAAGCCCTCAGACTGGTTCAGAGTGTGTGTGTGTGTGTGTGTGTGTGTGTGTGTGTGTGTGTGTGTTTCAAGCTGCCAATTGGACTGAAAAACAAAAGCAGCTCTGAAACTGGAGTGATGTTCAACAAGTGACCACGATGACTCATGCTGCTTGGCTGCCACCCCCTCACAGAGCCTGGATGGGAAGAGTTGCAGGTACCGTGGGTCCTGTGAACTTCCCACAATGCCCTGGGCAGGCTGCCCTTTGGACCAACCAAATATTTTTGTAAAAATGAAGCCGGAAAATGTAACTCTCCTCTTATGGCCACAAATATCCTGGCATAAGCAGGCAAGCTGAAGCAAGAATAAGGCTGACGGATCTTGCAAAGACGTGGGGTGTTCGCACAAGGATTGGGGTTTATAACATTAGGCTAAAAACTAGACTTTTTTTTTTTTCCCCCAAAAGGGCTTGGGTTGGAATAAGAGAAGGCCTGGGCAGAGCATGAATGCCCCTGTGAGTAGGAGTCAGGAGACAGGACCAGCCCAGAGGAGCACATTTAATGGAAACTTACAATGTACAGGCTTGGGGACATGAGGGAAACATTAAACCTGTGCTGTCTAACATGCAGTTACTAGCCACGTGTGGCTATTGAGCATGTGAATGGTTGGTCTGAATTAAGATGTAAAATAAACAGATTTTTTTAAGACAGTACAGAAAAAAAAGTATAAAATAGCTCACTGATAATTTATGAATACTTTTTTACACTGACTACATGTTGAAATGATATGTGAATATATTAAGTAATTTCACTTGTTTTATTTTACTTTTTAAAATATGACTACTAGACAATTGAAAGCACATCCGTGGCGTCCATATTTCTGTGGGACAGTGCTGCCTTATGCCCATCAACCAATTAACTTTTATTGGACACCTACTTTGGCCAGGGAAGCATGAAGGGAGAGAACAATTAATAATAATAATAATAATAATAGCAGCTCCAGTTTTTACAAGATTGACTACTTGCCAAGCACTTTGCACTGATTTAGTAACTTGCCCTAGGTAAGGAAGGGAATCGGATTCCAGAACCGCTTTTATTAACCAACTGACCAAACTGCCTCCCAGCAGTAAAGTCCTTAAGGTGTAGTAGGAGTGCATCACGATACAAATCCTGACACAACAGAGGAGCTGTCACACGGCAGAGAATACCCAAGTTAAAAGCCCAACCTCAGGAACACATACACTTTAAATGTTAATGTGATTAAAACACACAGCAATCTATCTGCATTCTTTCCCAGTTTCTTCTTCTTTAAAAAAATTTTTATTTATTTATTTTTTAGAGAGAGGGGAAGGGAGGAAGAAAAAGATGGAGAGAAACATCGATGTGTGAGAGATCAGTTGCCTCTTGCATGCCCCCAGCCAGGGACCTGGCCGCCAGCCCAAACATATGCCCTGATGGGGAATTGAACAGGCAATCCTTCGGTTCACAGACCGGTGCTCAGTCCACTGAGCCACACTAGCTGGGGCTCCTAATTTCGTTTTCAAAGACTGCAAACTTTTTTGCCATGCTGGTCAGAGTAAGAGGTTCAGGGCATGACCTTGGGAAAGACCAGTGTTCTCCACCTTGGCTGCTCAGTGTCATTACTTAGGAAGCTTTGAAAAATCCTGCTGCCTGGGCCCCACACCTAGAGATTCTGTTGTAATTAGTCTGATTTGGGGCCTGGGCTTTGAGATTTCTGAGAGCCGCCCAGCTGGTTCTAAAGTTCAGCCATGGGTAAGAATCACGGGAGTAATGAGTTACCCCATACATCCATAACTGATCCATATGCACAGTAAGCTGGGTTCGGACCTCCCAGCCCTAGCTCCCTCCTAAAGGCTGAACGATTTGACTTGGGCTCTTTCTGAATTGGTGCATTTTAAAAATACAGCTACTCTAGGGCACATTCTGTTCAGTTTTATTCATTTCTCAAGTTTTATTTATTATAAACCTATACCTGCATACACACATACTAGGTGAAAGCAGGAGATCATAGAAAGTGCACTGGACATGAACCCACGAGCATTTACAACAAATAGTAAATAAGTCCTATAGATTTAATTAATTGAAGGTATTTAGTTTTTTAGCCCTAGAGATTCCATGAACAGCATAGTGAATATAACAACAATATGGTATTATAATCAAACTTACTAAGAGAGCAGAACTTAAAAATTCCAACCACTAAACAGAAAGGATAATTGTGTATTGTGATAGAGGTGCTAGTTATCACTACAGTGGCAATCATATTATAATATATATGTATCAAATTAACATACTGTACACCTTAAATTTATACATTATATGTCAAATATAACTCAATTCTTAAAAAAAGCCAAGAACACTTGTCTGCCACTTCTGAGATACCATTTTCCCCATCTATAAAATGGGTCGGTTGTTCTAGATAGGCCTAAGGCAACTTCCAGCATAGGCATTTCAGGATTCTAGATCAGCGGTTTTCAACCAGTACGCTGCAAGAATTTTTAAAACATGCAATACCTGACTATTTGGTCAGGGGCACTAACCTCTTTTCCCTTAGATTGTCAAATTAAAAAATGACAATAGTCAATACAATCGCCATCCAGTGTGAATGAATCAAATTTATACTTTTTTTTCTTTTTGCCAGATAGACAAAAAATATATTTCTTGGCGTATTGCAGAATTTTACTAATTAGTTTATGTGTGCTATGAGATGAAAAAAGTTGAACATTGCTGTTCTGTATTGAGGTCACTCTGCCTGGATTTTGTGTCTGATCCCACAGCCAGAGAATAAGTCTGGTTCCCTTGCTAGTGATTTAATGCCACCAACCATAATGAAGATCTCTCTCTCTCTCTCTCTCTTTTTTGAGACTTCACCTTTGTCTCAAAAACTTCTAGCTGCATCCTATCATGCCTACCCCATCCACCCCACCGCCACTCCTCATGTAAATCAGCCTGGGGAATCAGATCTCGGAGAAACTTTGATCTCTTTATCTGAAGGCACAAAGATAGCATTGCAAAGCCTGCCGCTGGTGTGGAGGTGGCATAGTTAGAAATGCTTCACATTTTTCTAGCAAGCTTCATTCCTACAATATTCTCAGAGAAGGGACTTTCCTTCAGCAAGGCGGTGGGGAAACCGACAATGGAATGAGGGAAAGAAGGCAGACTGCGTGGGAGGGAGGCTTCTTTAAAAGGAAAGATCATCCAATTCTGATGCACAAAGTTTGGAAAAATCCTTTATATCACAGTCAGTTAGAAGAAACCTGGGGCTGGGCTATGGACTTAGCTTTCTCACTGTGTGATTTTAAAAAGATGGTTCATGTTTGCAAGCTACTAAATTCAACAGACCTCCCACTGAGCACTCAAGTCCTGATTTGTGCCCTCCAGCCGACATTGCTGCCAGTGCTCACTCTGAAATGCATATCTAACCGTGTTACTTCCTAGTGTAAGATTGGACTTCAGCTCCACTCCCACCCCACGGACTCCATTGCCTGTAGAAAAATAAAATCTAAACTCTTCTCTGTGTCATTTGAAGCCCTTCAGAATCTTCCCAGGCTACATTTTTGGTCTCATCCGTTCCAGATCTGCGCCTTTCTCCTGCTCTCCAGCCCACTGAACCCACTGCCCTTCTGTCCCGTGTGTTTTGTCTGCCTCTGGATAGCCATGAGCTCCAGCAGGAAAGATAACCCCTTGGCCACTCTGGCTGCATCCATCTTTCACCACCCATCCCAGTTCCTCAGTGAAGGTTTGGTGCCTGAATGACCAACTCAGTGGAAAAACATGTCAATTAAAGCCCTTAAACTAGACAATTCCTAAATTCTCTTCTAGCCCAGTCCTAACTTCTGAGAACTGTTCCCAGAGGCAGGGCTCAAAACTGCCTAGAACTTGACCCAGTTCATACTACAGTCACTCCAGTTCCCAATACAGAAAAAAAGAGACAAGTGTTCTGACAAAGGGTTTAAAAGATTTTTGTTCATTTTCGTAAACCACAAAAATTGTAGTAAATTTTTAGTAAAGCACACGAATTAAATTAAAATGCAATTAAATATTTCAAATCACATCAAAAACAGGACCATCCTACGGTCGCGCAACAATGTGTGTGTACTTCAGGCCACTAAACTGTACATTTAAAAATGGTTAAGATAAAAAAAATGGTTAAGATGGTAAATTTTATGTTATGTGTATTTCACCACAATTTTTTTAAATGAAGGACCATTTTGAATGTTCAGTTGCTACTATCATGGCCTTCTGTTCAGTGAGATTTTGAGGTAATCAAACAAAAACACTTTTGAGTAGGAAGAGTATTAAAACTATTCTTACAGATGATGGAGAAAGAGAGGATTCCAAGTCTAATAAAATGTTCAAATGTAGTAGTACTTAAACTACCTGAATATCATTAATTTCCAGAAGCTTCAGCTGTCATGTGGCTCGGGGCTAGGAAATAAGCAAAAATAGCCTCCGAGTGACCAAAATAAATATTGCTTGACTAATTAAAGAGCCAGTTTTATGACATAAGTGATCTCCATTTCATAGTCAAGGAAATTAAGGCTCAGAGAGGGGAACTGGCCAAAATTTATACAGCTAGCCAGTTAAAGAACCAAGATTCAAAGCTACCCTAGGTTTAGAAAGAATTGTAAAAAATAACGAAGCCCATGCTCTCTGTACTTCACCGTGCTGCCACTTCCTGGATGCTACAATATTTATAAATGGTTTTCTTGCCTGGCTTGGTTTAGTTTTGGTTTATGGGTTTGTTTTTTTTGGGGGGGAGGTGCGTTTTTTGGCTTTTTTTTTTTTTTTGAGTTCTTCCAAAGCAACTTTGATAACCTGAACCAAATGGGACGTTATTGGAAGGAAAGTATATGGTGTCACTGAGAGCTAAAGGAAGAGCTAACACACAGGGCCAGACCAGCAGAACTAGGCAGCTGGGGAACCTTCTCTCAGTGGCTCATGTGATCAGGCTCAGAGATTCTCTGTTCAGGTTTCAAATTCCCAGGAGAGAGAATCTGTTTTGCCTGCCTGGATTAGGTGTCTACAGCCCTATCAGTCAGCTCTGCCCAGAGAAATGGGAGTCCTGGACCCCACACATGGCCACTGGGCCTCAGCCTGGGTATCAGCTCTTCTTAGAGAAAGGGGGGATGCCAGTTGGCCAGGCAGACCCCCCGGTATGTCCTAGCAGGAAACTTTCTGGGGGAGGGAAAAAGAAAACAGCAGAGGCCTGTCACCCCGAGGAGCCCCTGTTTATATTCTGAACTATAAATTCAGCCTAAACTTTGCATATTGTTCTATTTATAGTTTCATCATTATCTGGGATTACAAACTTCAGCAGCATGCTGCAATTTTAAACTCAGTGAACCCCTGAAAGTGTTCAAACTCATTTTAACTGCACCAAGGTGACTACTCTGGAGCCTGTCTTCCAAGGGCACCCATGGGTGTTTAGGGATTAGAGGGATGCTCAGGGCAAGGAGAAATGAAGACATATAATCTAGAAAGCACAGAGTTGCCTGGGAGGCAGGCTGTGCTCACTCTCCAGGAACCCTTGAGTGTTCTCTTTAAAACAAAACAAAAAATGTATGCCATGTATTTGACTCCATTTAGTCGTGTGTTTGTGCTCATTGCCTAGAAACCTGCCCATGCACAGCCACTCCTAACAAGCAATAACCAGAGGTGCCTGGCCTAAATTCTAAGACTCATTTAAGGCTATTAGAACCATTAGCTCTAACTGGAGTTCAGCTATAGACACAAATCACTAACCAAATTAAATGGCCAGTAGTTCAGCCGGCCTTTCAAAGTCAGGAGGACTGTATGTGAATCAACAGCAACAGTAACTGCCTTTACTTAGCACCTTAACTGCTATTTCAATTGCATTGCTCTACAACCCCGAGAAAACTGCTATTATTATACCCATTTATGGATTAGAAAAAGGAGGCACAGAGGAGTTTTGATTTGGTCTAGAACAGAATATTAGGAAATCCCAGAGAGAATAAGGATTTGAAATCAATTCTTCTGAACCAATCCCAGGCTGATATCTCTTATAAAGACCTTAATGGATTCATCCCATTTTTTTTCCCTTTATGTCATCAGCCGTCTTTCAGAATATATTACCCAATGATTCTCCACCTTAACATGAAGGGGCTGGCTTCTCCATGCCAGTGTAAATGAACATTTTAAAAATGCAATGAGCCCTGGCTGGTGTGGCTCAGTGGATTGAGCACCGACCTGCAAACCAAAGGGTCATCGGTTCAATTCCCAGTCAGGGCACATGCCTGGGTTGTGAGCCACGTCCCCAGTAGGGGGTGTGTGAAAGGCAACCACACATTGATGTTTATCTGCCTCTCTTTCTCCCTCCTTTCCCCTCTCTCTAAAAATAAAAATAAATTTTAAAACTTTTTTAAAAAATGCAGTGGGCCCTGATCGGTGAGGCTCAGTGGGTTGGACATTGTCCCACAAACCAAAAGGTCCCCAGTTGGATTCCCAGTCAGGACACATGCCTGGGTTGTGGGCCAGGCCCCTGGTTGGGGATGTGCAAGAAGTAACCAATCAAAACATCAATATTTCTCTCCCTCTCTCCCTCCCTTCCCCTCTCTCTAAAAATAAATAAATAAAGTCTTTTTAAAAAAATGCAATGGGCCCTGGCCAGATGGTTCAGTTGGTTGTAGCATTGTTCTGATGAACCAAGGTTGCCAGTTTGGTCCTGGGTAAGGGCACATACAGTAGGCAACCAATGGGCACATGAATGGGTGAAGTAGCAAACTGATGACTCTCTCTCTCTTTTTCCCTCCCACCCCCGTCTAAAATCAATAAATTAAAAAAGAAAAATTTAAAGAACGCATCAGATTAGTTTCTCTGCCCAAGAAAATAGTGTCACATTTTCTTGGGCTCTAATTGCAAGAACAGCTGGGCTAGAGAGATCCTGCTGGCCATTTGTTGCCAAATCCCTGATTACACAAGGGACAAGAGGAGTTTTCTAGGACTACATTAAAGCGAATATAGTTAGGATTAGGATTTCAGGACCATGGAACTATAAAGAACCTTATTTTAATCCTCAGGCTTGAAATCCAAAACCGGAGATTTTGCTTTTGCCTGTTGGATGTCAATCAAAGTTTCGTTCAGCCTCAGTGTTTGTACATCTGTCTTCGGTAATCTCTATGGACTGATCATTGCTGGCCTCTCCATCACCCCTTGGAGTGAGAGTTGAGTGAAAGTGGCATGGAAGTGGGTAAGGTTTGGGGAGAGAGAAAATCAGCCTCTTCATGCTTCTGATTTGTTTTTTTCAAACTCTGGGTTAAGGCTCCATTGATGGGTTAAGTCAATTTACTACATCAAGATGGACTTCTTTTTTTAAACGAACTACAGCATCCAGCGGAAGTAACACCTGCTTGGGTGTGGTTGGTAGGATAATAATATGGGTTTAATAATTTATAGTTTTAATTTGAACATTTCATCTAAAATGTCATATGATATGCTTGTGTGTGATATTGTTATGTTACAGAATTACATGCTTATGATTTTGTAATAAAAGATTTTGTAATTAAAAGGGGGCATTATTTGTGCCAGGCCCTGTAGAATAAAATTAGTTGAACTGTAAATATCAGACTATATCACATGTAGTTAGGGTAAATAATGTTTCACAAAAGATTTTTAAATATTTTTTAAAAAATATATTTTTGTAGATAGTGGTTTGCAATGTAAAATGTATTTTTTACTTAAAGTCACATTAAAAAAATAGTTTGAAAGACACTGGATAGGTGAATTGAGACCTAAAAAGTCTAGATTTATAATCCTCTCCACTTAATACTAGATCCCAGCTGTCAGGGAATACCATGGGCACTATTTGAAACTTACCACCTATCCTGGCTGGTGTGGCTTAGTTGTTTGGAGCGCCGTACTGCAGACTGAAAGGCCATGGGCTCAATTCCGGGTCAGATTGGGGTTCGTTTGATCCAGAGACAGAGCGCATACAAGAAGGCAACCTGATCAGTGTCTCCCCTCCCCTCCCCTCCCCTCCCCTCCTCTTCTCCTCTCCTCTCTTCTCTTCTCTCTCTCTCTGCCCCTCCTGCCCTCCCACCCTCCCTCTCTCTCTAAAAGCAATGAAAAAATGTCCTCAGGTGAGGATAAAAAAATTTTTTTCAAACAAACAAACTTGCTACCTAGAAGTATGAAACCAAAACCAAAAGCAGCCAAGATTTACAAGCTTGATGTCATAAACATTTCTAAATTTTCTATGTTAAAAAGTAAAAACAGAATTGAAAGATTAAAAACAAACTGAAAAAAAAACTTGCACACACATTTCAAAGAGTAAATGTTCTTAATATAAAAATGACTATAAATCAAGAAAATAAAAAATCTAACATCCCAATAGAAGAAAAAGGGCAAAGATAAATCATTTATAATAAAAGGAAAGAGGTGAAAAGATGCCCAACTTCACCAAAAATGTCAATTAAAACAAGATTTTTTTACCTCCTTATATTGTTTAAATACCCAGTTTGTCAAGAATATAAGACTATAAAAGGCATCATATACAGCTGGCGGGACTATAATTAGATAAACTGAAGGAAAAGTTGGCACTACATACCAGAAGCCCTGCAAGTTGTATACCCTTTGCCTAATTCCTCAAATAATTTATCTGAAGGAAGCAATCATGGGTGTGTTCAAGGTTGCCTACAATAGTAAAAACTTGGAAAACACCCTCACTGTCCAATAATAGAAATGTTATGATCTCCTTTGTGTAAAAAGTTAAAAATAAATAAATAAGCACATGTGTAGCACAGTTCCCTAGCAAAGCCAGGCCTGGGCCTAGAGTTTGGGCTACTTGTGGGCCTAGAAGCCTGGTGACTCCCCTGGAAATTCATTTTCCTGAGCTGATAGGTAAAGGCAGGAGGACGGAAGAGTTTAGGGAATGAGGCTTGGGAGCTAGGAAAGGCAGAAAATGGGGCTGTTGAATATCAGCGGAGACAGATATGAGGCAGAGGCAGAAAAAGCTGTTTTCATGAGAGACTTTGTGAGACTTTAAGTCTAGGGTCCGGGATTAACAAAAAAGACATAGATGTGGCGGTCAAAAGTGTCCTGGCAAAGAGTAAAGCAGATAAGAGAATACAGGAAGTGTGGGAAATGGGGGGTGTTTGCAGGTTTACCTAGGTCAAAGAAGACCCCTCCGATGGGTTGATATCTGTCAGAGGGCTGAAGGAAAGGCGAGAACTGCCAACGGAATCTAGGCAGAGGGAACAGCGAGTGCAAAGGCCCTGAGGTAAGTAACATCCTAGCTGTATTTGAGAAAGGGCAACAGGCAGTGCACCTGCAGTACAGTGAGCAAAGAGGGGAATGCGAGAAGGTAAGGTCAGTGAAACAGCCACATCAGGTCATGTAGGACACTATAGCCGTTCTAAGGATTTCCCTTTTACTCTGAATGGGATGTGGAGACATGGGGGGATTATGAAGAGAGAAGGGACCTGACTCATGCTTTTAAAGGAGCACTCTAGAGAATGCAATGTGGAGAACCGAGTTGGGGGATAGATGGGAGCTGAAGATAGAGTTGGAAACTAGTCAGGAGGCTACAGCAATAATCCAGACAGAAGGCAGTATCTTGGATCAGGATGACAGCACAAGAGGTGGTAAGAAGTGTTCAGATCCTGGGTATATTTTGAAGGTAGACTTGCAGGATTTGCTAATGGATCAGATGAGACATGTGGGCTTATGTGTGTGTCTATGTGTGTGGGCGGTGGGACCCCTACCTCATCAGCAGTGAATTAGTCTCTCTACAGATAGTTCATGGTATTTCTTAAAAGCTCCCCAGGAGATTCTAAGGTGCAACTAGGGTTGGGAATCATTGTCCTAGGTTGGTAAGGTTATAGAAGACTTACTTTTCTTTGTATCTTTATTTTCCATATTTTCTACAATAAAAGTTGCAATAAAGAAGGAAAGGATACTTTAATCAAAATACCTCTCCTCTTCCACCATGGGTATAAAATGTGAGTACAATAATAACCATATAGCTTTGTTTTAATGGTCATGTCTCCACTTGCCAAATTCCTACCATCCTTCCATGGCCAGCAGAAATGCCACCTTCCCTCTGGAGTCCATTGAGCTTCCCCAACAGTCTGTGATGGCTCATTTTAACCATTCCTGTGGTCCATGGCCTGTCTTTTTGGAGCTTAGTTCTCCAGTGTTTGTACTTGGAGTCTATTTTTT
Source organism: Mormoops blainvillei (assembly GCA_004026545.1). Classification (NCBI taxonomy): domain Eukaryota; kingdom Metazoa; phylum Chordata; class Mammalia; order Chiroptera; family Mormoopidae; genus Mormoops; species Mormoops blainvillei. The sequence continues at coordinate 158,622 of PVJD01000392.1, read as the reverse complement.
GGCTAGAGGGGGCCTTTCCTATAGACCCACTCTGGACACTCTCCAAGCATGCCCTGAGAGTTTCTCTTTGTCCACAAATAGAGGTTATATTTCTCCCAATCCAGTTGTGGAAAATAGTGCAAAAAGGACCCTGGAACATCAGGCCATGGGTACACAGAGGTAGGCCAAAGTCTATCCCTGGATCTGGGACAGACCATGGCCTCCCCTGAGGCACCAGGCTCCTGGTTCATCTGTCCTGAATCCCTGGCTCCTGGGAGGCAAGAAATGAGCTATTTGTGGAAGACTCAGGATCTGGAATGTATCCCAAGTTCTCTGGCACTAGGTGCCCCATTTGGAGGCCTAACAAAAAGCTATGAAGACTGGTGGGAAAAGCCTCTTCCCCTCTTACACCTCCTCTCCACATACTTTATTTAGTATTCTTTTTTATTTTCTAAATTTATCATGTCATTAAATAATCTTCAAAGATGTAATTTTAATGACCACATATTATTCCCACCAACCATAATTTAATCATTTTCCCATTGTTCAAAGTTTAGATTATTTCTACTTTTATTATTATATTTGATACTACTAGGTAATTGATCAAAAAGGAATAATTAGAATACAGTCCCAAATTTTGGTACCGCACCCTAGAGGAAAAAGTCTTTCATTTTCCAGTTTTCCACACTTTCTTTTAAAATTCTGCTTTGGAAAGGCAATCACTCCAGCCAGTGTCTGAGTAGTATTTATCTACACTATTATTATCTACATCTGTAGATAGCTTTAAAGTTCACAAAGCACTTTGTCATATTATCTCATCTAATCAACACAAAGCACCATGAAATGGGTTATTATTTCTATCTTACATTTGGGGAAATTGAAGCTCAAAAAAGGCTATGTGACATGTTCAAGGTAACATAATTACTTAGTGTCAGAGCTAGGAAGGGGGCCCAGGTCTTAGGACTTCCAAAACCATATCCTCTACTACGTACCAAGTACTATAGAGAAGATGGGGGAGAAGTAGATAGTGGTGGAAGGACAATATGGAAAAACTCTACAAGGCAGAGTGATCAGTGTCATTAGTAAGATAAAGTGCTACAGACTGCATCTTGCAAAGGCAAAGCAGCTCCTCTCATTTGGAGACATTGCAGGCTTTTCGAGAAAAACCACAGCTAAAAGTCAGGTTTTCAAGAATGAGTAGGATCTGGACATTTCCAGAGGCGCAAGGAGAGGTAAATGGAGTGTGGCTAACTGGGGAAAGGGGCCGGCGCAGGCAGTGTGGAGGTGGGGGAGGAATGGAACTGTAATTGTAGCCTCACAGAGGCTAGAGCCAGAGGCCATGGAGATCATCTGGTGAGGAAACCAGAGACCCAGCGCGATGTCAGGAAGGCGGTACCAGGCAACGAAAGAGCAGGTCTGGATTCTACCCTGGCCTCTGGTCACCCAGGCCAGTGCTCCTTCCATACAATAAACTTTATCAATCTCCTAAAACTAAGGGACCATTTCCTTGGAAGAGTATCTGCTGTGGAGTACTGGATCAGTGGTAAGCTAAGGAATCAATACGAGATCTTGTGAGGGGACAGCTAGGAGGCTATCACAGTGGCTTGCCAAGGTGACAAATGAGGCCCGAAGAAGGTGGAGTCAGAGGAACAAAGAGGAAGAATTGGAGAAATAAATATTGCAAAAGGGGCACTGTTGGCGCCTGATCAGATATGGGAGACAGCCTAGAGGAAAGGGACTAGCAATGAGTTTTCAGCCCCGTAGAGAAAGCAGCTTTAGAGTGTGAGAAGAGCAGAGGAGAACGGGTGGGAAATTGGTGAGGGGCCAGAGAGAGCAGGCAGACTTCCAAGAAGTTATGCAGCATTGCAGAGCCCTGTGCACATCCTGCTACTGTTTGTGAAACAGATATACATTGCTATAATTCTTCTGGAAAAATACACAGGAAAGTGGTATCGGTCGTGGTATCGGTCGTGGTCTTGGGGGAGGGGAATGGTTGATTGACAGTCGAGGGTCTGCCATCTCCCTTTTATGTTACACTTTAGGATTACGAGCCATGGGCATAACGTATCTAACGGCAAAATAATTTCAAGACGTTTTTCAAGTTGTGTAGTAAATGGAAGGAAAGCAATAGGACAATGAGAGAAGGGAGTAGCAGGTTCTTTTTTTTCCTTAGGACGGGGAAATTTGAGGACCTTTAGAAGACGAAATTGAAAATGTGAGGGGGTGGGGATTAGGTGAAAGAGGGCCCCGTAGTGGGAGGGGAGAGAGCGCTGAGGCCCCAAGGAAGTTAATCTTGCCGGCGAGGAGAAAAGGCCTGTCTTCTGTAGTAACAGAGTTGGAAACGGTAAGGAGGAAGACAGGAAAATGGAGAGGGCAGCGCCGGTGGGTTCCATCTAAGCGGAAAGCAGGCGCTGGGCTCGAGATATTTACACCCGTCAGACCGGGAAATGCTCGTGGGCCTGAGGAGAACGCGTTCGCAGACCTAACTGGTGAAAACAAGAACTGCTCCGTGTTTGGGGCTGCATATTCATGGCAGCACCGTTTATGGTGGTAAAACACAGGGCATAAACGACTGGACTCTTAAATGAACTGAGGTGCCTTCATGCCGTAGATTAATATTCAGCCATCAAAGGACTGGTTCCCAGCTGGGACTCGGCGTTTCCAAGGTGTACTAGAAAAGCAAGACGCAGGGTGGTGTATATTATATGATGCCATTTTGGAAAACAAAGGAAACACCGCGCGCGCACGCGCGTCTGATTTTGCGTGGGCATGGGGAAAATTACGAAAATACGATTTTAAACTGGTTAAAATCGGGATAGTGGGAGACGAGGAAAAGAAAGAAGGGAAATCTAATACTTACAGAGTAAAAGGAGCAAGTACAAAACAAAACCCAAAAACACCAAGGACCCCAGGGGCGACGATAAAGACCCTGAGTCAAGGAAGATCCCGGGCGCAGGCGGTGGGGGCCACCCCGCAGCCACACCGCTGCAGCTTATTTCCAATTCGTAGGCGTCAGCGCGGGCGTGTGCAGCGCGCCGCGTGGGGCTTCTCTGAGTTCTTTGTTAAAGGAGGATGGCGAGAAGAAGGAGGGCGCAATGCGCAGCCAGCGCTCCAAAGGCGGGGCGCGGGGCGCACGGAGCTGAGGAACAGGCAAGAGGCAGCAGGCGAAGGGAACCTCTTGGTTCCCCCTCCGCGGCACAGCTGCCCCGCGTCGAATTCCGCCCAGACAAAGACCCTGCGCTCAAGCGGAGAGCACAGGGGTCCGGCGTGCAGCTCCTGCGGGCCCTCTGCCCTTATCTGTTCCTAATGCTAAAGAGCCCACTCCCCAGGTCTTTTCTCTAAGCAGCCATTGCTCTTTGCCCTTCCTCCTTTTCTTTTTTATCATTCCTCCCCTCAGCCCTGATAACCGGTGATCTGCTTTCTGTCTCCACGAATTTACCCATTTTAGTTATCTCCTATGAGTGGTTACATACAATATTTGTCTGTCTGTGTCAGGCTTATTTTGCCCGGCATAATGTTTTCAAGGTTCATCTATGTTGTACTATGTCGGAGAACTTTTTTTTTTTTGGTAAAATGTATGTAACAAAATTCATCATTTTAACCAATGTTAAGTGTATAGATGTCATTAAGTACATTCACATGACCACTATCCATCTCCAGAACTTTTCCATCATTCCAAACCGAAACTTTGTACCTATTAAATAATAACTCCCTTCAACCCCTGGCAAGTACCATTTTACTTTCTGGCTCAGTGAATTTTGGGATATCATTTTTCTGTATTATCTGCAATGGCCCTGTTCCCACTTTGAGGGATTGAGGGGCACAAACCCTGCATTGGAAAATATCCAGATGGCGCTGTGACAAGGATGACAAAACCTGGTCATATGAGAAAGAGCAAGGACTGAGAATGTTTAAGAAAGTGAGGTCCTGGGATGATTTTAATTCACCTAAAAAAACAAAACAAAACAAAAACCCTTGAGGTTTTAGTTTAATGAAAAAATTAAAAGAAGCCAACAGTATGATGTAACTGGAAAAGACTCAAGGGACCATGAAGACTGTGTTTGCCTAAATGAAAGATAGTAGTGTAGGAAAGTGGTTAGAACTGTCCTGTCAACAGAAATGCAATGTGACTCATATCTTAAATTTTCTAGTAGCCACTGTTAAAAAATAAAAACAGTAAAATATTTTACTTAGCCCAATGTATTCAAAATACTATTTTAACATATAATCAATTTAAAAATTAATGAGATATTTCCCATTGTTTCATATTTAGTCTTTCAGATTAGGCTGGCCACATTTCAAGTGTTCAGTAGCCACCATTCACTGTTTTTGAGCACAGAGCTGGAGTCTGGGACTTGGGTGTTCGATAGGTCTGGGATCAAGACCTATATTCCATCCCTTACGAGGCTGGGTGACTAGTCAAATTACTCTCCCGTATTTGTTTCTTCCTTTATAAAGTGGAACTAACAACAGTACCCACTCTATAGGGTAATCGTCAGGATTAATGGCACATGAAGCACTTAGAACATGTTCAGTAAATGTTGATTATTAGTGGTAAATTAGGTGATTACAAATTTGAACTACCATCATACAATGTGGCTTGGAGACATTCCAGAGGGGCGAAGTTAAAAGATATGGACAAACTGGGACCTGCTTGCAACACATATGACAAATAAAATGTTATTTTTATATGTAGGAAGTGCCTGTAAATAAATAAGAAAATGAGAAATGTGAGCGGGAAATTCAAAAAAGGAGACACATCGGAAATGATTTAAAAAAAAACAAAACAGGAAGACATTTGAAATGAGTTCAACCCTCCTAGGAATTAATAAAAGTAAACATGTACCATCGTTGAGTAACAAATTTGCAATAACCAGAAACTGGTGACAGCTAATACTGAAGAAGGTGTGAGAAGACCAATTCTCTTCTCAAATTAAGATTTTTCTGAAGTTTTGATAGATTTGATCCCAGATTATCAGGATAAACAAGCCAAGTATTTGCTTCAATGGGGAACTAGCCAAAGAGCCTTTTCTATCCATCTTTTTCCTCTTCCAGACAGAGGTGAACACCCAACAAACACCTTTAACAAGTTTGATTTTTTTCCTTGTCACATGTGTGGTCATTTTACATATGCTTTGCTAATAGTCCCTTACCACTAGTTTGACATTTCACATAGCTTGAAATAGCCCAAAGTTGTTCCAAATTTAGGCAGGGCTAACATACATTCTTACTTAAGCCACAATACCCCCCGAATACTCTTCGACTTCTGGCTAACTCCTGGAATGCTCTATCTGCCAGTAGGATCAGCTGTATAATGTGGGGCCCAGTGTGAAATGAAAATGTGGGGCCCCCTTTTCATAAAAGGATAAAAGCTTTTTCCTTTCTTCTACAGTCACTTTCTCAACCTGTTGTGGTGGTTTTTATTTGCTATTTACTGTTGTGCTCTCAAGTGTGGAAACACTAGGGGCAAGTGCGAACCCTTACAAGTGCCCAGGGCCCTGCACTGATTTCCCAGTCTTGGAAAACTTGATCCAGTGACAAAGAACAGACTAACTCAGAGTGATCTAAGTCTTGTGTTTCTCTGCATTCTGCTCCACAGCTGGGCCTTGAGGCAAAAGATGCTTCATGGTGCAGCCATCGCAAGGGGACGGAGGGTTACAGGGTAACAGGAAACTGAGGAGAAAAAAAGACATTGGTTTGGAGATCAAAATATTATCCCTGCAGGTCCATCAATGTCTGAGAGCTGGGTTAATGAGTCAGCCCCCAGAGAGCTGATCTACTCTTTGTGTGTTAATAAATCAGGTCTTGAGATAAGGCTGAGGGCCAATCAGACTCTGTGGTGAGTTGATACCAGGGGGATCTCTATGGGCAGCCACCTTGTCTTGCTATGGTGACCCCATTCTGTCTTCCTGCGTGCACTTCTCAAAAGTCATGTACCCCTAGGCTGTTCAGGGGCCCAAGTAGAAGTGATGGTATGCTTAGTTAGGGATAAGAAGTGGGGCCTCACCCTTTGTTCCTCCCTTTCTTCAAACCCTGTTTTGTTGCATCACAAAATGCCTCCCATCAGGGTCACTTCCAGGTCCCCCCAGACCGCCCCACCCCTCACCCTCCTTTGGAGGGCAAACCCCCAGGCTTCTGAATATTCAGAAAAGGATACTTACCTATGAAGCCAATACTGAGGATTCCTTCAGTTAAAGTTCAGGGGCCAATCCATCCCATTCCACATAAGGCCAGATTCTACAAGTGGGTATTCCCTACCACTCCCACTCACTGGAAGTCCAGCATTAAAACAAAGCAACACAGGTCCTTCACTTTAGTCCAACAAAGAATTAGAAATGATTCTTTCCTGACTCAGAAGGAGGGGCCCAGTACCCACACACAGGGCAACTACTTGAGCCAAAAGAGGAGGGGCTCAAGTGGGCCAGAAAGCACCAGGCTGGCCTCATTTGGGGTCCTCTCCAATGGCAGCTGCCCAGTGTCTTTAGGGCCTACCTCTTCCCTGGGAGACTTTCCTCCTGTTTGGTGGTTGCAGTCACCTTCTGCCCCACCTGAACGATGTTCCTGTAACCTCTTAAACTTTGTGAAAAAGAAGAGTGAGAAAGCTAAGGACCACTTATTTATCAACATTGTCCTTTTCTTAATCAGCAGCATTTATGTTATCAACCACTTTCCTCTGAAAATCCTCTTTTCCTTTTTTTTTTTTGGATATATTTTCCCTCTTCTGATTCGTTCATTTGTTTATTTGTTCACTCAATCAGCAAATATTCACTGAGTGCCTGTACTATGCCAGGCACAGTACTGGATGCAGGGCACAAGAGGGTATGACACCTGGTCTCTGCCCTTAGGTTCATTACTCACAAAGGATCTCCCCGTTTCCTGGCTACTCTTTCACTTCCTCCTCCTATTCCTCTCGGTTCTCAGCGGTGGCATCTCCTAAGGCGTTTTCCTTTGGTCCTCTTTTGTCCTGTACGTCTTCACTCCCATAACACGAACACTACCACAGTGCAAAAGTCCCTTAAATCCTAACCCCAATCTAAAACTCTCCTGACCTCCAGATCTGATTTTCCAACAACTTGCCCAGTTATCTCTACTTAGACATTGCACTAGTAATTCATAATGTCCAAAAAAATGATTTTTCAATTTCCCACCCCATCCTCCCCGCTCCTCCTCCTCCTAACCACGTTATCCTTCTGACTTCAATGGTTATGTCCATGAAACACTTTTTCCAAGCTTCCAGGATAAAAAAGTTTGGTTTTTTTGACTCCTAAACCATGCCTCTGCCCTTCCATAAGCCAATCAATGGTCAACACCTATAGATTCTATAGCCATGCTGTGTCCCACAGGGGTCTCTTTGTTTCCATCCCCAGCACCACCCTGGCTGAGTCTCTCCCGGACTGCTAAATAGTTTGCTGTCTGGTTTCCATGGTTCTGACTTTTTCTCTTTTTATTTTATTTATTTAGTTACTTATTTTTCTTTTTCATTTCTTTTTTATTTTTTCCATCACCATTTATCCCCACTATGCCCTCTTCTATCGCCACCCACCCCTCCCCCACTCCACAATCACCACACTGTTGTCCATGTCCATGAGTTTTCCTTTTTTCTTTTTTTGCTCAACCTCTCTACCTACAGCCCTGGGCCCCCAGCTGTCAGCCTGCTTTCCATCTATGAGTCTGTCTCTGTTTTGCTTTTTGGTTCAGTTTGTTCATTAGACTCCACATATGAATGAAATTATATGGTACTTATCTCTCTTTGACTACCTTATTTCACTTAGCATAATGTTCTCCAAGTCCATCCATGCTGTCGCAAGGGGTAAAATTTTCTTCTTTTTTATGGCCAAATAGTATTCCATTGTGTAAATGTACCATAGCTGTTTTATCTACTCGTCTACTGATGGACATTTGGGCTGCTTCCAAATCTTGGCAATTGTAAATAACACTGCAATGAACAGAGGGGTGCTTTGCAACTAGTGTTTCAGGTTCCATGGGATAAATTCCCAGAAGTGGAATTGCTGGGTCATAATGACTTTTCCTCTTTTTAATTCAGAACGCCCAGCATGCCTCTTTCCTGGCTGAAAACTCTGCAGTGATTCACCACTGTTACCAGAATAAAATGCAGAATCCAAACCTGACATCCAAGTCCTCATCAAAACAACCCTATCCTTTCCCACATTTTCTGTTTTCTCTAACACAAGCGCTGAGCTTCAACCAAACTGAACCACTATTTTCTTCTTCTTTGCTCAGGCTGTTTGCTCTGCCTAACATGCTTCTCTGACTCCTATATTTGCTGGTCCAAATCAAAGCCCAACCCACAACTTTCCTATTCCATGAAATCTTCTTTTCTCCCCAGTAGTTGGGATTTTTTTCTTCTCTAAAGAACCATAGCCCTTGATGTGTACCTCTATGAGACCCACATACCTTGTTTTGTGTTACCTCTTCTAGTGAATTGTAAACCTCAGGGCAAGGGTGGGGGGTGATTTGGCATGGCTGCATCTTCCAGACCCTAGCAGAGAACTTTATGTACAGTAGCAACAAAATGAGGTAGAAAGAGCGAGATTTTGGAATGAGAAGCCCTGGTTACTGAAGGCCTGAATATAGTTAGTTGTAAGAGTAGATGTTATTAGTGGGACTGCGTAGGCACTGAATACTAGATCCTGAATGGCAAAGATTTCTGTGAGTTCTGTAAATAATTTATTTTTTAATGTGTTTGAAATGTGTGGGGTCCTCTAAAATATAGCTTTCAGAGTAGGGGGCTCTCTTGCTTGGGTCTAAGTTTTAAAAGTAACAATCCAGTAGGCAGGGCAAAACAAAGGAGGAAAAAGAGTCTTCACTGTTTTTTCTTCTTTTTAGCACTAGAAGCAAAGACAATTGATAGAAAACTTTTTTATGATTAGAAAAATCACAGAATCTTGTTATATAAGTTTGCAAACCAATAGCCTCATTATACTTAATGAGTAATTCTAGACTTATTCCTTTAAAGTCAGGTCTAGAACAAGGAAAGAATGGGCACTATTTTAAAACATTGTTCTAGAAATTCTAGCCACTAAAGTAAGACAAGAAAAATAAATAATAGCTCTAGACAGTTGAAAGACAAAAGTGTCATTATTTGCAGATGACATACTACTTTACCTAAAAACACAAGAAAATTTTCTGAAAACCACTGGTATGGGCAAAGTCATAATCATGTATATTACAACAAATTAATATACACAAAGTAATAGATGTTCTATATGCCACTAATATACAGTTAAAAATATAACGGTTAAAAAAAAACCTTATATAAGAAACATGCACAGTAGATAAGTGGATAAAACAACTATGGGACATTTACATAATGGAATACTACTCAGCCATAAAAAAGAAAATTTTACCCTTTGTGACATTATGGATAGAACTGGAGAACATTATGCTCAGTGAAATAAGCCAGTCAGAGAAAGACAAATACCATATGATTTTACTCACATGTGACTCTAATGAACTAACTTAACTAATAGGCAAAATAGAGACAGTCACAGATAGAGAGCAGGATGACAGCTAAGGGGGAGGGTCGGCATGGAAGGATTGAGCAAAAAAGAAAAAGGACTCATGGACATGGACAACAGTGTGGTGATTACAGGGGGAGGAGGTGGGGTGGTGGGTGTAAGGCGACTAAATGGTAATGGAAAATACGATAAAAATAAATAAATAAAAAAATTTAAAAATTTACCAAGTTGATGGGAAATGGACCATTGATTGTTAAAGAGCTAAAAGTTAAACTGTTTGACATAAAAAAGACTGTAAAAAACATAGTATAAATGTTAACAATAGTTATCTCTCACTATGATGTTTTTATTAGTATGTATGTATTGTACAATGAGAAATTGCAATAAATGTTCTTTGAAAAGATAAAACAAACAAACATGCAGAGCCTTTGTGAAGGACACTACCAAAATTTACCTAAAGACCTAAAAGAATAACCAGAGAAACACTGACTTGCCTGGAAAAACTAAATATTATTCTAATATGTACGTGTATGTGTGTTTTCTCAACACCATCAAGCAATTCTCTAATTCTCAGCAGACACTGACTGGGTGTCCTGCAATTTAACTCAGTTCTTACACTATCTACCTAGAGATAGCATCAGATCCCACAGTTAAGGTCTCAGTCCCAGCAAACTGCTTCCACTTCATACACCAATCACAAGTCCAGGTTGTTATCTGTGCTTCTGACCTCATAATTATAAATTGGAGGTTCCCATGACCCCATCCTCAGGTTCAATTAATTTATATCACAGTTATAAAGACATCAATTTTCACTGAGACTTACTATCTCTCAAGTACTTTGTATAATATGTTATTTAAACTTTCACAGCAATGTTATGGGACAGGTAATGAAAACATAAAATAGACTTCCGGTCAAGATGGAGCCATAGCTAAACATGTTTTGTCTCCTTGCACAACCACAGAAAGAATTACAACTAGACCTCAAAACAATTAACAGCCCAAACCACCAGAAAATTGAGATGTATGGAAGTCTGACAACCAAAGATTTAAAGAAGCCACATTCATCCAGACGGGCATCTTTTCTGCAATAGGCCACACTGCTAAGACAGGGAGTCAAAGCAGCTCTACCTAACACATAGAAACAAACAAAGGGAGGTTGCCTAATTCAGGAGACAAAGAAATATGGGCCCAAATGAAAGCACAGAACAAAACCCAGAGAAAGAACGAAACAAAATGGAGATAACCAACCCATCAGATGCAGAGTTCAAAACACTGGTGATCAGGATGCTCAAAGAACTCACTGAGTATGGCGACACCATAAAAAAGACCCAGGACGAAATGAAGGTTACACTAAATAAAATAAAGAAAAATCCACAGGGAGCCAACGGTGGAAGGAATAAAGCCGGGACTCAAATCAATGTTATGGAACATAAGGAAGAAATAAGCATTCAAGCAGAAAAGCAAGAAGAAAAAATAATTTTTAAAAATGAGGGTATAAGGAATCTCTGGGACATCTCCAAACATACCAACATCTGAATCATAGGGATGCCAGAAGAAGAGGAAGAGCAAGAAATTGAAAACTTATTTGAAAAAATAATGAAAGAAAACTTCTCTAATTTGGCAAAGGAAATAGACATATAAGCCAGGAAATACAGAGTCCCAGACAAGTTGGACCCAAAAAAGACCACACCAAGATACATCATAATTAAAATAAGAAAGTTTAAAGATAAAGAGAGAATCTTAAAAGCAGCAAGAGAAAAGCAGGGAGTTAACTACAAAGGAGTTCCCATAAGACTATCAGCTGACTTCTCGAAAGAAACTTTTCAGGCAAGAAGTATTCAAAGTAATGAAAAGAAAGGACCTACGACCTAGATTACTCTATCCAGCAAAGCTATATCATTTAGAAGGGAAGGGCATATAAAGTGCTTCCCAGACAAGGTGAAGCTAAAGGAGTCATCATCACCAAGCCATTATTATGTAATGTTAAAGGGACCTATTTAAGAAAAAGAAGAAGATCAAAACTATGAACATTAAAATGGCAACAAACTCAACACAACTATCAATAGTTGAATCTAAAAAAAACCAAAAACAGCCCCGGCTGGTGTAGCTCAGTGGACTGAGCGTTGGCCTGCGAACCAAAGGGCAGCCTGTTCGATTCCCCAGTCAGGGCACATACCTGGGTTGCAGGCCAGGTCCCCAGTAAGGGGTGCATGAGAGGCAACCACACATTGATCTTTCCCTCCCTCTTTTTCTCCCTCCCTTCTCCTCTGTCTAAAAATAAAATAAATAAAATCTTTTAAAAAATAAAAATAAAAAAACAAAAACAAAAATAAAACAAAAGAAGCAAACTAGCAGAATAGGAATTGAATCATAGATATGGAGATCATTTGGAGGGTTATCAGCTAGGAGGGGGAAGGGAAAGGGCGAAAAGGTGCAGGGATTAAGAAGCATAATTAGTAGGTACAAAATAGATAAGGGGATGTTAAGAATAGTATGGAAAATGGAGAAGCCAAAGAACTTTTATTCACGACCCATGGACATGAACTAAGGAGGAGGGAAAATGCTGGAGGGAATGGGAGTACCAGATGGAGCAGGGCCAAGGAGGAAAAAATGGGACAACTGTAATAGTATAATCAATAAAATATATATTTTAAAAAGCATAAAATAATCCCTGGTTTTCTAATGAGGCAATGAAGGCCCAAAGTCAATCATCTAGTAAGCATCAGGACTAGGTTTTAAAGGCACGCCTGTTGTTTTTTTTAGAAAAAAGATTTTATTTATTTATTTTTAGAGAAAGGGGAAGGGAGGGTGGAAGAAAGGGAGAGAAACATTAATGCGATAGAGAAACATCTATTCGGTATGTGCAACCAGGATGAACCTGCAACCCAGGCACATGCCCTGACCACGAATCAAGTCCCTTATTTGGACCTGTCTGGTGTGGCTCAGTGGATTGAGTGTTGGTCTGCAAACTGAAAGGTTACCAGTTCAATTCCCAGTCAGGGCACATGCCTGGGCTGGGGCCAGGTCTCCACTTAGGGGTGTGTAGGAGGCAACCGGTCTATGTAACTCTCGCACACTGATGTTTCTCTCCCTCTCTTTCTCCCTCCCTTCCCCTCTTTCTAAAAATAAATAAATAAAATCTTAAAAAAAAATAAAGTCCCTTATTTGTAATAACAAAGACTGGAAGCAACTTAGATGTCCCTCAGTTGGAAGCAGTTAAATTACAGTAATACATACACTGTAAAACTCTGCACCTTAAAAATAAAAATGAGAATGCTCTCTATTTCGTTTCCAAGATATAGCGTTAAGTGGAAAAATAAAACAAGGTTCAGAAGATAGGTATAGTATGGTACCATTTATGTTAAAATGGAGTAAAGATGAGTATATATTTGTTTTACCTTGCATATGCATAAAAACAATATTAGAAGGACAAACCATAACCTAATAATAGGGTTTTCTGTTTGGGGTGGGGGAAACAGGCACATCAGGAACCAGACAGGAGACAGACTTTTATCTATATACCTTTTAATCTCTTTTTTAAAGTTCTAAGACATGTAAATGAATTAACTATTCAAATACATATAAACATTTAAAAAGTAAAATAAAATAAAACAAAACCCCTGCCCTTTCCACGCTTCCACAAGCCTGAGACATCTTTGGAGGGCAGTTTGTGTCCCCATTTCAATGAGTCACAGAGGGCAGCAGGCCTCTGGACTCCTCTGGTGGCTCTAACAGTGTCAGCACACAGACCAGGGAAGGCCGCTCTGCCAGCAAGCAGTGCCAAACCAAGCACACCCTCTTCCCCTATCCTTGACTTAGAAAAACAAAGCCAATAGGCAAATCCACTCATCAGCATTTCTGAAGCCAACAGTTAACCAATCCTCTCCTTGCCATTTACTCTCCTTTCTTTCCTTCCTTTTTCCAGAAAAACCTGGAAAGCTCTGCAAAACTTTGCAAAATGCCTTACTAGTTCTGGCTGCCTTTTATTTATTTATTTTTCCTCCTTTGGCCCGTGTCATCCTCTCAGGCAAGGACCGCAGACTTCCTGCCAGCTCGCCTGCTGGTTCATCACAGTGTCTTTAAAAAAAATAAAAATAAAAATCTGTATTTTCCTAAATCTACGAACCTCAAGCGAGAGGTAATTTTATCCAATTCCCCACCAAAAGTAGAACATCTGAGTTGTAAAATTTAGCAGAGTAACTGTATTTCGTCTTAAAACACAATCCCTTGGTTTCGCTTTGTCCATCCAATCAACTTGGAGTGACAGCTCTCATAAAATATCTGCTCTTGCTAAGAATCCCATGGGGCAGGTCTATTTGTGTGTGAAGTCTAGTAGCACAGAGAGCCCCAGTAAATTTCCATTTAGTAATTCAGTGACTGTTAATCGACACCTACTCTATATCCATGACTGTCTGAGGTCCTGTGCTAGGTACAGAAACAAACATGAAACCCAGATCCTGCTCCCAATTAACAACCCTGTTTGGATACCTTCAGCTCATACATGCCTCTGGACTAATTAATTTCATTCTTTAAATCCATTTGCAAGGTATCAACTGTAGCACTGAGTTGTGGGCATTTTCATGATTAGCTGCATCAGAAATATTTATAGCAATGGCTTTCTCCCTCCTCTCCCTTTTTCAAGGTTTTGGGAAATAATTTTTATATTGCAAACATCATAGCCACAGTTCAAACTCTAGTTAATGTAATCCACATAAGATTCACTAACTTTTCAGGGTGTTAATTTAATCATAACAGTGTCGTAGCTTTCATTTTCAGCTTTCATTAGTTAGAATTCCTTGGCTAATGTGCAGGAAATTTGAGAGGTATGCCAGGTGTGTTCAATGAAAGGTTCTGCGCAAATCAAATGTGAGTCTAAAAGCAAGTCATTCTCAGTGATGATGAGCTTGGCAGGGATTCAGGTATCTAGTACCATACCATATACCTCCCCCGGGGATGCTGGGCCAGAACATGGCCATCAAGCGTAGTTAAATTTCCTGGGAGCACAGAGCAGAAGGCTGCATGGAGACTGCATGTCCATTCTCTATTACATGTATACAGTGTCACCGGGAATGTTACCATGGGATTCATTCTGTACTGGCTTATTCTCAGAGGAAACCCCAACCGGGCTGAAGATAATGAATACCACAGACTGTAAGAAGCAGCAACAGCTATTGCATCATTGTGGCTTCCACATATCCACACAAAACACACCAGCAGGAAGAAGGTGCTATGTTTTTCAGGTTTCCTCTCAGGACATCCTGGCTTGAAACACAGTTCTGTCACGGAAAAATATAAAATAAATGACAGATGGGAAACTGCCAAATCGTGTCCTTGAAAATCTCAGGAATCTGTCAGTTTGCAAAGGAGAGCTCAAAAGCTGGCATAAAGATCACCCATTCTCATTAATGACATGTAGTTTTTCTTCCAGCTAAAGAGAAACATGGAAACATGAGGGCTTGGGGAAGGTTCCATGCACAGATTCTGAGCAGCCAGGGCCTTTTCTTAAACAAACAGCTGTGGGCCAAATTTATAATAAGGATGTGACAAATTCAGGGTACAAGCATTACTGCATAAAGTGGCAGACCCCATTTTACTTGTGACTAAATATTGCCTGTGAGTTTCCCAATGCCCATGGGCTTTGCCAAATGGTGATGAACAGCACAGACAGTTCAGTTCAACAAAAACTATAAGACTACACATTGAACAGGATAAGCTGTCTCCCTGGGGGTACCGCGGGATAAAAAGGGATCTGTTCAAATGACGGTGTGGGCCAGGGCCCTGTTCTCCAGGCTTCTCATGTCAAGCTCAGAATTAGAGCACTCATCCATTCATTAATTTATTCATATACTCATTCAACAAATATTTATATAGAACACCTCTGAGGTTGGAAGCACTATGCTAGGTGCTGAGAATGCAAAGTTTCCTGTCTTTGAGAAGTTCACAGTCTAACAGTGGAGAACCAAGAAAACTTAACAGTAACAGTAAGGCACTACCATGGGTGTTTGCACACAGTGGAACTGCTCTTACTGTTGTGTGTCTTGCCTTGTTTCAAGTATGGTGGCACACGGAAAGTTAGGGGAGAGTAACCAGGGACTGTGATGCCTGAGTGAACATTTGAAGACTAAGGAAGAATTAGCCAGGGGGAGTGTGAAAGGAAGGAATGTTTAGGCAGTGGGACTGATGTGTGCAAAGGTACAGAGAAGAAAGAGAAAACAGCCCAGGCAGAACTTAACGTGATTCAGTGTAGATGGAGAATAAAGGGTGAAAGAGGATGGGTTACAAGAGATAAGGATGGATGGGGAAATTAGAACCAGGTGACCAAGGCTCTTATTATCATGCTAAGGTAAGGGCTGGGTCTTGTGTCTGTTTTATCTTCCATGGGACTCAGTGATAGTTATATATTAGCTGCTAATAAACATCTGAAGACAATGAAGAGCCACCAAAGGGTTTTAAGCAGATGAGTAAGGTGAGCAGATTTGCATAGGAGACAGGAATACTGGGGAAAGACTTGAAGATGGTGAAATGAAAACAGGAAAACCAGGTAGGGACCTACAGTGATCCAGGTGAGAGATGAAGATGGGCTGAACTGAGGTAGTGCCAGCGTGGGTGTAGGAAAGCAGGTGGATATAGGATCAGCACATTGTCTGGGGTAACGGAGGCTGCCATTTTTAGGTCAAAGAGTATGGCTACTTTTATGATTTCTCATGGGCACTGCTGACCACATATAGAAAGTATTGGTAACCTACAGATTCTTCTAAATCAGACTCAGATGATAATGGGTGAGATACCACTTCTCAGATCCCCGCAGAGCTTTTCCTGTGCTTATTTCCATTGCCTCTTCTGTGCAGAGGAAAGAAAAAGGAAACACTATTCAAAAAAGGATGATATCTAACTACCTTTAAGTGACCAACTTCCTTCTACACAAACAGCCTGAGCTGGTAAAGGGGTCCTATATTTCTCTCTTTACAGAATGTCTGAGGGACCAACAGAGATCAATTCAAGTCCTTCTTGTGCAGAAAAGAAAGCCAGAACTCCAAGAGGTACCGAGACTTGCCCAAGAACAGAGCTATACAGCATCGGAGACAGCCAAGAACAAAGTCCCCCTCCCCCTTCTATTAGGAATTCCTTTAAATTTCCCCTAAACCTATCATTAACAGAGGAGCAGGAGTGGGAGGTAGCAGGTGAAGTCAGGAATTTTAACTCCATCTTGCAGGTCAGTGTAGACTTTTGAGGAACTGTTGTACATCTCCCAGCCTTGTTCCAATGGGTATTATCTGTTAACACTAGTATTAATATTGTCCCACATTTGGTCTTTCCCTCCTCAACCACAAACTTCTACCTCTTTCTACTATTCTGTCCTATTATGCTCATAAGCTATTAAAATGTGTTCAGAGTGTCACTATTTTTGTGTCCCAGTTCATCTCTGGCACCACGGAGGAGTATGATAAATGTTATAGCTCTGAAACTCTTGGTTCAGAAAATAATGCTGTGGAAGACAAGATGGGCAGGTTGAAATCCCTCCCTCAACTTCACTATCTCCAGCCTCCTCATGCATCTGTGAACAGGGAACCCCTCCTGAGGAAAGCATGTGGTCTCCACACCCTCACCCAGCTCAAGGCCTGCCTTCCCTCTCCACACCCCCCACCCTGTTCCCACCCCCTGGGCAAGAAAAGGAGCTGAGAAGTGCTACTTTTTTTTTCTTCTTTTCTTTCGTTGGTTCTAGAGACAGGGTAAGGGGGCAAGAGAGAAACAATGCACCCCAAAGCCATAACCCAGGCATGTGCCCTGACCCGGAATCAAACCTTTGACCTTTACTATTTGTAGGATGATGCCCAACACACTGAGCTACACCAGCCAGGGCTGAGAAGTTGCTACTTTTGCTCTTTCCTCTTCCCTCCTTAGCTCTATCACAACTTACCAGATTCACACTTGTCTTAAAGCCATGGTGTTTATATTTAGGGATCTAGGGTACAATTCCATTTTCCTCTATCACCACATTTGGCTTTCAGAAGAAAATGCTCTGTTCAGAGATCTTGGCTTATTTTTCCCCAGGCAGTGAATCATATTCACAGAATCATATTTCCTGGGTCACAACCTGCTCAGCTCTCGAACTCATAGAAAATGATCAAAGACAGTGTGTACTTTTACCTTTATATCAACTTGCACATAATTCATTTAAAATTTGGAGGAAAAACACCTCAAAATATCCTGCTACCTCCCCACTCCTTGTTTTATTTTACTCCAGAGCACATCTGACATACTATATAGTCTTTCCTCTCTTCACCCTTCTTTCCCTCCTCCTTCCCTCCTCTCCTTCCTTTCCTTTCATAGTCTGTGTGTCTGTCTCTCTCACCCCCCTCATTAGAATGTAAACTTTTTGAAGATAGGGCTTTTATTTTGTTCATCTCTGTATCCTCAGGACCCAGCTCAGTGCCTGGCACATAGTAGATACTCAATAAATGTTGAATAAAAAAAAAAAATCGTTGACTGAACAGTTGATTTTCCCTTCCTTTTCTCTGGGGCCTACTTACCACACCCTCTCTTGCCACAACAATGTTTTTCCTTTTGCTTAACAGTTAAGAGATCAGATGACCATATATTTTACATCAGCTCTAGAGGGGAACTTTACTTAAGTGGCAGGGGGTACTTTTTTCTCCACCCCTGACATGTCCGCCTTGGGTTAAATTATATCTAATTGGCAATGCCTACCCATCTTCTCTCTGGCACCATCCTTTAGCCTTCTGCGGTAATCTCATAGGAAGATTAACAATAATACAAGGATAGTATTTCCTTGGCAAAGCTGGTTTCCTGCCTCTGCTCTCCCTCCTCCTCCCCTCAGTGGACAAGAAAGGATTTCTATAGTAAATCATAAATTCCTAACTGGGCAAGTCATGGTGGGTAGTCACACCCCAGCCAATAGCTTCTTAGTAAAAGTTTTTAAGCAAGCCTTGTCCACTGTTCTGTGCATGTAGATGAACACAGCTTTGAGATGCCAGAAGTAATACCCCTCAAGACATAACCACCCTTACAAAAGCACCTAATCTTCTAATCCAATGATCACTTTGCTTTCTCCCACCATCATGTAGTCTTCCTTACTTTCCGTAACTCCAAATGCATAAAAGAAGCTGCAAAACTATTATTCTTTGAAGCATTTGAAATCTTGCTACCTAGCATATGATGTCAACTTGGCTCAAATAAACTCATAAAAATTCTCTACAGGTTTGAATGTTTCTGATGTTGACAGCCCTTTCCCGTAGGTGCTCACCAGGCAGTGCTTCTCTTGCTGAATTTAAACAAGGAACCAGGTCTGGGTCTTACACTTTGAGGCTGACCCATGTGAGCGGATTCATCTCTTAAATGCCTATTAATTAAATTCACACAGAGACCTATGATCACACACACCAAATAATAATAATGTACCGATTCACATCAGGAATGACAGACATTATCTAATAGACGAGAATGCTTGAATTAGCCTGCCGGGCTAATCTTTAACCCTCAGGGGTTAAAGATGGTTTGATAAATATGGACTTAAAACAAAAGTAACCCACCTAAATTCATGCTTCTCATTTAGGGCAGAGCCCTTTCCCTGCTGCAGGAGCAGTGTGACCAAGGAAACCATGGAGCTCAGGTCCCCTTAGTCAAGACCTGTCCTTTCTTAGGCAGTGCCAGCGCTAACTTCCATACTTCCGTGGTTGGCCAAACACCTTCTGCTCAGTCCCACACACTGTATTATAGCACAACTGATTAGACAATCTAAATTACAACCACTTTCCAAATTGCCATCCTTCCTTCCTGAGATTGCTCCCAGGCTTAGGGTCAGTGTTATGTAACAAATGTATAGACAATTTCTAGATTCACTTTTATGGATAGCTAATCATCTATTACATGTGGTTTTTACTGGTCTGAAGCAACCTGATTACCTGTCCCTTATGTGCAGAATCTGTAATGACAAAACAGAAGACGCTGCCTTGTAGGTTTTAATAGGTATGTTAATATGAGTCAGGACAGGAAGGACTACTTTAGCAGCAAAAAGTAAAGGAAAAAATCCCCTCACTCCACTGAAAGTGGCCCTGGGTCAGCCAAAATCATCTGCTCTCCAGATCTGAAACACAAAAGCTGCCTGCCTCGTTCAAAACCAAGGAGTATTTACCCATAAAGTGCTGGATTTTGGGGAACTACTCCAGGATCCCTGGGCCCTATTAGTTTGCCTTATTTTGGGAATTTCTTTATCTTTTGCTCTAGCCACGTTGAAGAAAGAAAAATGAAAATGAAGAGGGACTTCTGCCTTTTGCTGCCTTTCTCCTGTGTCTTGCATTTTTCCACATGCAACTGAGCAGTGGGTATGGGCTGCAATTTTCACGACACAATTCAGAGAACACACACAGCTGTCCTTAAGGTACACTGAATCCAAATTACGCACAGGTACCAGATTTCTGCCATTTGCACTGCTGATGGCAAATCAGCAATGGTTTGTAGAAGCACCAGGTAAGAGGAAACATGGCTCCTGCCAGATGGTGCTAAAAAAAAAAAAAGGCCCCAATCTCACACAGAAATCCTTTTATTAACCCATCCATGACCAAGGCAAGCTGGGGCGGGGGAGGGTGTGAGGGTGGGGGAGGTTGCCCCTTCTCTGTCTTTTGGAGTTTCTCGAGCTTCAAACGCTGCCCTTGATGTGTCACTTAACCTGGTTTTGCCTTGATAAAAATATCAGGAGTGGCTCAAAGAATGGGGATATGGAGGGGAAGCCCACAGTGTACTATGCCCTCACTCATACCCTCTAGGATGGTCCTGACCATCTCATACTCTGGGGAAGGGCTGACTAGGTATTATTGCCTCTTGCTTTCCAGAGCCCTACAACAGTACCTTACTATGGCCTCCAAGAGGTTCTACCATTTCCTTGCTGTAAATGTGAGTCCCAGTTATTTAACCCGCTGAACCAGTTTTCTCCTCTATATAAAAAGATAATTCCACCTAGCTCACAGGACTAGTTGTGGAAATCATATGAGATAGTAACTTGAGTGAAAAACCTAATACTGTCCCTGACACATCTAAATAAACACTTCATAATGTATTAACTGTCTTTCTACCAGGAGATAGTCTTGCATTCTGTTTACTCTGTTAGACCAACTTCGCATAAGCTACAGAAGGCTACCTTGTCCCCAGGGCTCAGGCCATTCCAGGTAAGATGACTTGGCCATAGCTGTGCAATACGAAGTGCAAGATTCTAGGAAAACTGAAGGGTGCCCCAAGGCAGAACGTGCCCTGGACTGGGTTTCCAGCAGGAAATTTTGTGGTCTCTCAGTTGCTAGGATCCAGAGAAAAGTCCACTAACCACTCCTCCGTAAATTCTGAGCAAGCTAGGTTCAACTCACCAAGTTACCGGCTAAGTCCTTTACCACCTTTTCTTCCAAAGGCACCAGGCAAGTTGCGGGGCTCATACTAACAAAGGGAAACTTCTATAAAAAACCAGTACCCAGAACCACATACAGTCTTTCGTTTTTATATCTACACGAGGATTAATGCCACTGCAAACTGGGTCTAAGGGCTGGGTAGGAAAAAGTGTTAAAAGTAATTTTTGTGTTTTTACGGACCGCCTAACATGTCCTAAGCACAGATTAGTAAATTCGTGAAGAGAATGGTACTATTTGTATTTTAAAGGAGAAAACCGAAACTCGAAAAATTAAGTGGTGGGCCGAGTCAAACCCAGGTCTCCTTCCAGAGCCCACGATCCTTCTCTTTTCCCACCAGGCAGGAACAGCCTGGGTGAGGGCTGGCTAACACTAGGGCGGCGGGGAGGGGCCTCGGCTCGGGAGCGCAGCCACTCTGCTGCAGAGCCGCACGGTATAGAGCCTGGGGTGGGGTGCGGTGCTGCTCGGCCCCACCTGCCCCGAATCCACTCCGCTGCCCCGGAACACCCGCGGGTCAGGTTGCAGGCTTGGCCCCGCCCGTACGGAGGAGCTGCCGCCGAGGGCGCCAGAAGCCGGTGCCTGGCCTAAAAGCGGGTCTAAGGGCACGCCTGGGGGCGGCCTAGCCGGCAAACGACCTCCAGAGAGCCTCGCGCGAGGCCGCCAGCACCCCTCCCCGCCCAGACCCGCCTCGTCAGCACTTTTCCCGCGGCTGGGTCCGGACTCGGCCCCACCGTGGGTCACGAGGCGGGCGCTGGAGCGTGCGCTGCCCGATCAGCCCTGGAGGAGGCCTCAGCTCCACACCGCTCCACCCCTCCCCCCTGCTTTCTTCCCCCTCCCCGCGTGCGCCACGTCCGCGGCCCCGCCCCCGCGAGCCACGCGGGGAACCCCGGTGACGTCACCACCTCTCGCACTCGCCTTCCCGCGCTCTCCAGAAAAGACGCGAAGGTGGTTACGTGTCCAGGGGACCACTGCGGCTGCGCAAGAGGCCTCGGCCACAGAACGTCGTTCTGCGGCGCCGCCTGGTGGAAGAACAGTGTTCAGACCGGTCGGAAGCGGCGGCGCAGACCAGAGAGCGTGGTTAACGTCATCTCCCGGGGGCGAGGGGAGACAGCCGCGTGACCAGCTCTCGCCCGCGGCGCTCCGCGTTTTTCTCTTCCTCCTCCTTTTAGTAGGGTATAGAAGGTTTATTTTTTATGCCCCTTCTTTTGTAGTTGCAACCTTGCCTTTTTTCGAACTAATCTAAGTAACAGTGTTCATTACAGAAAATTTTGGAAAATGAAGACTATGAGTACAAAAATTTTCAAGGAGGGACAAAGCAGCATTAGAACTTAAAGGCTAAGTTAGAAAAACACGTTCAGGAAAACACGGTAGAAGAGGAAAGGAGAAGTGCAAACTGTAAACCAAAGGGTAGTGGTTAGTTATTTAATAAGCGTTTTTGACACACAGTGTCTTATTTACTATGCACATGATCCAGGTGAGGAAATGGGCTCAAGAGGGTGAATAAGCAGGTGGCAGAGTGAGGGTTTGATCCCTGGGCTTAAAATTCGAACCTTAGGATAATGGTTTTTGGAAGGGCAATGGAAAATGTGGTGCTGGGGAGGCGGCAGAAAGACGGCAGGGATTGTATATGGTTACAGACTCGCTGTCTATTGCTGGGGCTGTCGAGTTGGAGCTAGATCCGAGGAGCAAGGTTAGGGCCTCCATTAGTAGGAGTCACTTTGTAGGAGTATGCAATGAAACAGCCCACACTAACACTGCCGTGAAACACCTAACTATATGCTAGCCAGTGCTCTATGTATATACAAGGGCCACTATTTGCTGTCATTGACTTCCAGCACTGCCCCTACTAGTGGCAGTGAAAGGTGCCAGTCATAATACCAGGTCAGGCATTAAGTCTTGCTACTCAAAGTGTATGCTGTTTAGTACTTCCTGCAGCCCGATTGATGATACCAATGGAGAATCTTGGACTCCATCCTAGAACTTCTGGAATCAAAAGATGCATTCTATCTAGACCCCTGGGTGATTCCTGTGTACGTTAAAGCACTGTTGTAAAACAAGTTATTCTGCTCCTTTGGCGAGGCAGGTGGGGTGGTAGAAAGATGTGAAGGGAGCATGCAGATCTGGATGATGGGAGGGCAGGAAGACAGGGAACAAGGTCTGTAAGGTTTAACAAGAGTATCAAATAACAAGTATAACATACCACAAGATAGATGCAAAAGAAGAAAACTAGGAAATCAGAGTCTGGGCGATAACAAAAAGAGAAGAGAAATAGATTGAGGAGGTAAGCAGGTCTATCTTGGGAAAATTCACCCCCAAAAATAAACACAAGGACTGTTCTCTGATTTTTTTTTTTAAATGTCTGTGACTTATGCTTGAGCAGGTCCAATTCACTCAGAGGACTAGAGGAGGACAGCCCTTGCCCATTTCCTCACTTTGAGCAGATAAAGTGGGCTTTTCCTGGGTTCTAGTGGAGGGCAAGTTCTGGACTTTTTCTGACTGTTCTGTCAGTGCCTGGTTCTCCTATGGCATAAACAGATTGCAATCTAAGTGGTCAGGGCTGGGGGCTAGAGCGTGTGTGATGTCTGTGCATGTATGTATATGCACATGGGGGTGGAGGGAAAGACAGATTATTGGCAGGTCAGACATAAGAGGAATCTGAAACATCGGCGGGCTTATGTGACTGGGAATTACTGGGCCCAGAAGGCCACAGGGCTGATGACACCTTGAGAGCCAGGTGGTATGCCTACAGACCTTTGCTTTGGTGGGCAAGTTCTTGGAGTCAGATTTTCTGGAGATCTCCCAGTGGCCTACAACTCCTCTAAATACTAGCAAGCTGTTGAAATGACAGCATTTTTGATAGAGGCAGAGACATGATAGGTTAGAGCCAAAATGTTCTGGGTGGAGGAGTAGCAAGTTGTTCTCATGATGCCCACAATGTAAGGGGACCCCCAATGTTGCATGGAGGAGCAGTTAAGGTAGCATCCCTTTCAGACCCATTAATATACTCAGTCTGTGCTGTAGACAGGAGGCTGTGCAGACATGGAAGGTTTTCAGCTCTTTACTCCACAATAGAAATAGTGGCTGCAGAATAGAAAGGCAGCAGCTGGGCAGCCTCTAGAGATGGGGGATTCCAATGACTAATGGAAGAGGTGTGCAAATGGATAGTCCAGATAGGAGTGTGTATGGGTGGGAGAAGCAGGCGGGTGCAGGGTTTGAAAAGCAGTTCTGGTGGGAGTACCTAGGTCCATGAGGTCAATGTTGATGGTGTTCCAGAGGAATTTGGACACTGGGAGTGGGTGCAGTGGTCCTATTAGTACTCTGGGTAGAAAGGGTGTCAAGTTAGAAAAAAGAGTCAGTGTGTGTCTGAACCCCATTCCACATTTTGATGGACTAAGATGATCCTGAGTGAAGACCTTAGCATTTGAATGGGGTCCTCTTTGGGTGGACCATTTGCCTCAGCCATGTGTTTTATGGCCCCTGTGGTTCTCCTGAGTCAGTCAAGTATTGCTAGGCCCACACATTGCCTGTCACTTACAAATTTGTCTTGGTCAAAAGGCTGTGACCGCCCTGGCTGAGTGGCTCAGTTGGTTGGAGCATTGTCCCATACACCAAAAAATTGCAAGTTTGATCTCCAGTTAGGGCACATACCTAGGTGTGGATTTGATTTCCAGTTGGAATGTGTATGGGGGGCAACCAACTTATGTTTCTCTTTCTCCCTTCCCCTCTAAAATTAAAAAAAAAACCCAACATATCCTCAAGTAAGGATTAAAAAAAAAAAAGCTGTGACCAATGTCCTTAAAGTTATCAGATTGACGATTTCTCAGAATGGGCCAACAACGTGTTTCCTTGAGTGTTCTTGCTTTTCAGGCAGGCTCTCTCCCTGATCAAGTTTTAATTTCTCCTCTTCTCCACTTAAAGCCCAGTGCAAGTTCTACATTCTCTGTGGACCTCCCTGGGTTCTCCTCAAGGATTTTCCTCACTGTTGGAAACACTTGGGAGCTCTCCATATAAGCTAGCCCCTCAGTTGTACAGGCTACACAACAGTTAACTTACCTGCCTATCCTCTTATATGGACACAGCTTCCCCTTTACCAAAAATGCTCATATACATACCCCTTTCACACACAGACACACAAATTAAGCCAACTCCTTTTCTTGGGAGTTTTTGCCCTTTGGATCAGGGAGAGTAGAGCAATCGGTCCTGCTGCAGCATGGAAGCCGTACTTTCAGGCATGTCAGGGCCCAGAATTCTACCAGAAGCCCCGGGAGAGGCAGAGGTGGGTCAGATGGAGCCTGGCTCCTGGGGTTCTGAGTCCTAACTAAACTGATGAGAGCTGAGTTTTTGTTACTTGCAATCAAAAGAAAACCAAGAGACTACTTCATGTGGATTTTTCTGGTGTTCCCAAGTTCAATGAATTATAAAGAATTTATACAAAGCAATGTGATAAAGAGGAAAGAATATGCACTTTGGAGTAAAATGAAACACTTTTAATGCTGTTTCCAGCAAGATACTTAATCTCAGAGAGGCTGTTCCTTTAATTTTATAAAAGAAGGGGTTAATACCAAAAACTCAAAGAATAATGAAGAATAAATGAAAAAAATAAGTAGGAATGCAAATAAAAATACCCAGCACACAGTAGGCACACAGGAAATGTTCATTCCCTTTTCTCCTTGGAAAGAGACTTCCATTTCTGGTCTCTCATATTGTCATTCTGTGGTCAATGAACTCAGAAGTAGGAACTGAATTTTACCAGATGTTAAACTTTTTAGAGAATAAAGAAGGAAATCAGTATCAAGCGAATAAGCAATTACAAGCATTAGTTTGACTTGTCAATATTCTCTTGATACCTGGACCTCTTTTTCCTATTTCACTACCACCTAAATCCCCCCAAAAGTTTCAAATTTTGTAATCAGGCCAACACGAGGTATAATTTGGAAAATGAGTGACACTGCTTTATTTGGTAACAGAATAAATGGGCATGACTGGAACTCTGACAGATGGTCCTTAACATTCTTCTTAACCAGGGTATTAACTATCCAACATTAGTTAGTGTACAGTGGAGTGTTGCTAACTACTTCCAAGGTTGAAACAAACTCTAAAGGTAAAACCTTTAAGAGAAGTGAGCTGGTTTTCTTTTTTTTTCCTTTAAAAACTCCAGCCAGAAATACTAACCCATTTATAAGAAGACTATACACAGCAGCACCAAAAAGGCTATTTACAAGAAGAGTTTTTCTTCAAGGAATCCACCTGGATGTATTAAGAAACTGCATCTTAGCTAAAAGCAGTTCACTAAGGAACAGGGCTATCTAAGTACCTAACTAGTATTTAAAGTTGTCAAGAGGTGAGGATGTGCAAATTTAGCAGCAAAAGACTCTTCTTTTGCCTCAAGGGAAAGTGATGGTGGTCAGAGGAGCTAGTTCTAAGGGCTGGTCCAGGGGGGGCCGCTGGTCTTGGTACTCTGCCACATGTCCATTCCGGTGGTGTCCATACTCAAACTTGATCCGCAGCTCGCCAATCTTGGATTGAGGAAGGATATCTGGGATCCACTCGATGATAAAAGGGGTTGGCTCCTTTTGATCTGGGGAAGTGTTGCCTGAAGACAAAAAAGTAACACTGGTTAGTACAATTCCAAAATCTGAGATGGGACAGATCTTACTCCATTCAGGAATAAAAAAAGAGGAAAAGAAGTTTAAAAAAAAAAAAAGAGGAAAAAGAAAAAACAACGAGAAGCAAGGGAGCATAAAAGCAATTACTGCTGTATCTATCCAAAAGAAAATTTCAGGGAACTGTCTGGCATCCTTGAATAAAATAAGATCCAGACTTTATGAAAATAGGGCCAAAAGAATCATAAAGAGAGCCCAGACTGAGAGAGAAGGACAGCTGGAAGAGATTAAAAGGGAGACTAATAAGAAAAGGTTATTTCAAGAAAACCAGAAAGAGAGAGAGGTAAAAATCTACATGGTTCTAAAACATATTACAAATCCTTACAGAATCAAAAAAGTGTGGTACTGGCATAAGTCTATACAGATTAAAAGAACAAAACAAAGAGATCCAAAATGGATACAACTAGAATAGAAATCTAGTATTAAGGTAAAGGCAGCATTTTCGATTAGTAAAAGAAATAGAAGTGTTTCTTACAGTAAGTGGTGTGCATCAAGCAGATAACTATCTAGAAGAAAATAAAAGGTGGCAGAATCTTATCCCATACCTTAGATAAAAATAAATTCCTGCCCTGGCCAGGGGGCTCAGTTGGTTGGGGTGCCATCCCATACACCAAAGGGTTGCAGGTTTGATCCCCAGTCAGGACACATACAAGAATCAACCAATGAGTGCATAAATAACTGGAACAACAAATCAATGTTTCCCTCTCTTTCTGTTTCTTTTTCTTTCCCTCTCTCCTTCCCTCTCTCATGAAAAAATACATTTTAAAAATGGAAACCTAATCCCCAATGTGATGGTACTTGAAAGTGGGGCCTTTGGCAGGTGGTTCAGTCATGACGGTGGAGCCCTGAAGAATGAGTGCAGCTATAAGAGACCCTAAAGGGAGCCTTCACTCTTTCTGTCATGTGAGGACAGTGAAAAGATTGCCATCTGTGAATCAGGAAGCCAGCCCTCACCAGACATCAAGTTGGCCAATGCCTTGCTCTTGGACTTCCCAGGCTCCAGAAATATAAGAAATAAATTTCTATTGTTTATAAGCCATCCAGTTTATGGCAGTGTGTTATAGCAGCCTGCATGGACTCAGACAAGTATATAATTTACGTTGACAATGTGAAGATTAATAAACAGAACACTCATTTAAATTGGAGTTGGAAGAGCCTAAAAGAGGAGATCTGAAGCTCTACCACTCATTGTCAATTACCTCAAACAGGAAAAGGTTACTTTCCATCTCCAACAGGAAGATGTGTTTTTATTCTTATTCTACTACTCCGGCAGACAGATCTTCTCACCTGGCAACCACCCAGGCAATGAAAGATGATAGTTACAACTCTGTCAGTGAAAAGCCACTACACTTCAAACTCCCAGTTTCCTCCATTGGACTCACTATTTACAACAATCCTCTTTGAACAGCGCCCCCTTTCCTCTATAAAAGAACATTTCCTCCTCTTTGTTCTCTGAATTTGCACATGGTTCATCATTAGGCTGAAGGTCCTGAACTGCAATTCTTTGTTGTTCTCAAATAAACCCATTTTGCTGGAGAAATATCTGACTTTGTTTAAGGTCAATACAACATCTGTCAATAACTTTGATGTGCCAAAAAACCCGCTGTGTTCCAATACTTAAAGACTTTTAGAAATATAAGACAGCTTTGGCTGGTGTGGCTCAGTGAACTGAGCACTACCTGTGAACCGAAAGGTCACTGGTTCCATTCCCAGTCAAGACACATGCCTGGGTTGCAGGCCAGGTCCCCAGTCCCCCTGGGTATGCAAGAGGCTATTGATTGAGGTATTTCTTGCACACTGATGTTTCTCTCCCTCTTTTTCTTCCTCCCTTCCCCTCTCTCTAAAAATAAATAAATGAAATTTTTTTTTAAAAAAGAAAAATATAAGACATTTAGAGAAACATAATTGTAATAGGAAATTGTATCATGATCCTTTGGTCTTTGGCAGGTCAAAGAGATAATAAATGAAGATAAAAACTTGAATAATAAAATAATGACTAATTTTAAAGCTATGTAGGGCTTTATAATTAAATAACATCTTTGCTAGCACAAATCATATATTAGGTTAGTGAGAAAATATTTCTAAATTCCTAAAAAAATAGAAATTGAAAAGGTATATATTCTGACCTCAAAATAATAATATTAGAAATTGGTAACAGAATATAAAAATCAAAAGCCTCAACCAACTGGAAATTTTAAATAAAAAGTATTAAAGACACAGAGAAACTAAACTATAATTATAGACTATTTAGATATTAACAATGAGAACCATAAATGTTCTTATATCAAATATGAATATAAAATATTAACTGAGAATACTGTTTTAAAAGTTATGTAAATAAAATAATTACAAGAAAATATAAGATTTAAAGAGCTAGGAAACATCATACAGACAAAAGCGGAAAATAATTAAAACAGAAATTCAGAACAACTGGATAAATATAAAAGACAATTCTCTGAAAAAGACCATAAAACAGACAAAATTCTGATAGACTACGTAACTTCAGAGTTTGAATGGATTTTACTAGTTGTGTTATGATTGGCCCTGGATGGGTAGCTCAGCTGGTTAGAATGTCGTCCTGATAAGCCAAGGTTGTGGTCCGATTGCCATCAGGGCATATACAGAATCAACGAATAAATATATAAATAAGTGGAATGACAAATTGATGTTTCTCTCCCTCTCCCCCCTACTCTCTAAAATCAATCAGTAAAAAACAATTAAAGTTATGTAATGAATGTCTACACCAAAAATTAGTAAAATGTATGCTGTTAACCTTAAATAGACAGCCAGATAGTTCTCCAGTAAAATGGGTTTATTAAGGAATAACAAAGAAATGCAATTTGTGACACACGGTCAGATGGTGAACCACAGTAAACCCTGAGAAACAAAGGAGAGGATTGCTCTTTTGAAGACTTAAGAGGGAGCTATTGTAAATGAAAAGTCCACTGGAGGAAATTGAAAGTTCAAAGTATAATGACTTTTTATTGGTTGACTTTTCAATCTTCCACAAGGAGGGATCTCTTCTTCCCCTGCTTAGGTAGTAGTCTCACTGCCTGTCTAATGGAGATGCAAAGCACCTCACTTCCTGTTGGGGTCAGTAGTGTGCACTGAGAGACATGCTCTCTCTAGCCTCCTGGCTCCATTTTAAATGGGGTCACTTTAATAATTTTTACAACATAGTTTAAATTTGAGATAAAAATAGATGAGTTTCAGGAAAAATGTAAGTTATCAAAATTGACTCAAGAAAAGATATAAACCATGAATACAAATGTAAATCAGGAGAAACTGAACAGATTTTAGAGAATTACCTGCAAGAAAGGGTTAGGTCCAGAGAATAATTCTTTTAAACATTCACATAATGGAAATTTCCTAAGCTATTTAATTTGCTCTAAAGCTTCCCAAAATCATTTTCTATATAACTTTTAGCAAAACCCCCCAAATAATAGCTTCCAAAAAAGAAATTGTAGGCAGCTACTGCTATGAATAGATAATCAAAAATCCTAAATAAAACATTAGCAAATAGAATATGCATATTTCTCAAAAATCAAACACCAGGTAGGATATATTCCAGAAATACATGATTATTTCAATATTAGAAATTTATTTAAAATTAATTGCACACAGGTCAAAAGACAAACCTCAAAAAATGATAAAAAGGCATTTCATAAAATTTAATATTAGTTCCTAATAAAAATACTCAGTAAACTAAGAATACAATGTTTTTACAATAACAAAATAAAAATTGTAAACAATAACCAAAAGCCCACTATTTAATAGTGAAACATAGAGTAGCTTTTCCCAGAAAACATATTTTATGAAATGCTAATAGTATACCCCTGAAAAGTCTTCATTGGTCAAGCAAATTTGGTAAAACTTAGAGTAAATAAAGTTTAACAGATATTTTTATTTCAGGATCTTTTTAATATGTAAATTTATTAAATGAGTTTCCAGCCTTGGCAGGGTAGGTCCCTTGGTTAGAGCATGGTCCTGATACACTAAGGTTTCAGGTTTGATCCCTGATCAGGACACATACAAGAAGCAACCAATGAATGCATCAGTAAGTGGAGGAACAAATTGATGTTTCTCTCTCTCCTTTCTTCTCTCTCTGAAATCAATCAATTAAAAAAATTAAAATGAATTTGTAAGAGATAAATTATATTCTAAGACACTACTCCCTACTCCAATATTTTCTGAGATCTGAGTATATCTTAAAAATCAGAGTAATTTTCACATGACAAAGTATCTTTTCCACCAAAAAAGTTACTGCTAAATTGACTGAGCATCATACAATCAAGGGTCTTACAATCAAAGAAATACAGTATGTAGCAGTTCTCAAACCTATTAGACTGGCCAAAAAGTCCGTATGGTTTTTTCCATAAAATAAAAGACATTTTTTTCATTTTTACTAATGACTTTATTGATTTGGATATTTTGAGTATGTTGGTTATCTCCTGCATGGTAGAACACTGATTGTTCTCAATTAATGTCACAATTTGTTGGCTATCAACTTCAACTAGTCTACCCAATCATGGGGCGTTGTCCAGCGAGAAACCTCCAGCACGAAACTTCGCAAGCCACTTCTGACACATTTGATTAGTCACAGCACCTTCTCCATGCACTCCACAAATTTTCTTTTTTTTGCATCTGAGTTGTTTTTACCTTTCTTGAAGTAAAGCGTAATGTGCCAAAAGTGCTTAGTTTCTTCCATCTTCAACATTAAAATGGCTACACAAAAATCACCGATTTGATAAGTTCTTTTTTTTGTATATTTTTTTGAGTATGCTATTACCGTTGTCCCATTTTCCCTGCCTTTATCCCCTCTGCCCTGCACCCTGATAAGTTTTTCTTCAAATGCACATTGACATGACAGCTGTCACAATACAATCTAACAAAATTGTTTTGAATAAAGTTAAAGACAGCTAAGCGCTGCTAGAGCCATCTTACAGAAAAGATCAAACGAACTTTTTGGCCAACCCAATATTTGACCATGGAATGCTTTTTTTACAGAATACTTACCACTACCTCTTTTTTAAGACAGAGTTGGAAAATGCTCCACTGGAGGAGTTTTTGTATAGTCTAAAATGATAATTATGGCTGCTAGCTTTACTATTATTCATTGTTGCTCTTGAAATCCTAGCTAACTTAACAAGAAAAAAATGATACATAAGCATTCGAAAGGAAACAAAATTGTGATTATTCTTCAGGTGAATATAACTGATTTCCAAGAAAACAAAGAGAAACAGCTATTATCACCACTAGGAGTTCATTAACCCTGCAGAGGTCACAGCTGATCCGAGAGATACAAACAAACTCTTTTCTTAGATATTGTTACACATTTTGGGTGCATGGGTACAAGGTCATGACTAGCTGCATGTTTGTATGTGACTAATGTTAAGCCATAATGTTTAAGCCATCTTTTTGGTCATAACACATGTTAGGTGATATGTATCCAAAACAAGTCACTTATCAAAATATTTTTGCAAATATTGTGAAAAGTATTTATGGCGTGAGCATAGTAACATTGTTTGTGATGACTGTTACAAACATTTTGAAAAGCCAACTATTGAAGATTCAGATTAATTACTGTTGAAGACATTTTTTGGTTGTATTTTTTAGCAATATCCATGTTTCTGTTATAAAACATATTCTTTATGTTTTAATATTTGTTTAATAATTTCTGTTATAACTGAATATAAATCTAAAAATTATATATTTTATTATATAAATATAACAAATGCAAACGTGCAGTGTTTTCATTTTTTTTCACATTTCAGCACATGCCAGTAATGAATGTATCTCTCAGATATATGCGAACTACGCTGTAATTATTTCAACCACGACCTCCACAGGGTGAAAAGGGCCAATTTGACGTATATTAAGTCAAGAGCTTTCTTTTTTTTAAAAAAGGTTTT